>OY728131.1:1982429859-1983029859 GCA_963277665.1 Viscum album
CCCAATTGAGTTGCAGGAATTGAAGAAGCAACTCCAAGAGAATCTTGATAAGGGATTCATACGACCTAGTGCGTCACCTTAGGGAGCACCTATTCTATTTGTTAGAAGAAAGATGGATCAATGAGACTCTGCATTGATTATCGAGAACTTAACAAGATCACTATCAAGAACAAATATCCTCTCCCACGCATTGATGACTTATTTGACCAACTACGCGGAGCTCAATACTTTTCCAAGATTGATCTTCGTTCAGGGTATCATCAATTAAGGGTCAAAAGGGAGGATATACCAAAGACAGCTTTCCGTACAAGGTATGGACACTATGAATTTATATTGATTCCATTTGGTCTTACTAATTCCCCTTATATCTTCATGTATCTGATGAATAGAGTCTTTAGAGACTATCTTGATCAATTTGTGGTAGTCTTTATAGACGATATTCTTGTCTATTCAAAGAGAAAGGAAGAACATGAAGATCACTTGATAATTATATTGAAGACCCTGAGAAAGGAGAAGCTTTATGCCAAATTTACCAAGTGTGAATTTTGGCTTAAAAAAGTTGAATTTTTGGGTTACATAATCTCAAAAGAGGGAATATCTATGGATCCAGCAAAAACAGAGGTTATCGAAAGATGGTCGAGACCAACAACAGTAACTGAGATCCGAAGTTTTCTTGGTTTGGCTGGATATTATCGACGTTTTGTGAAAGATTTTTCACGATTATCTAATCCACTCGCCAAGTTGACTCGTAAAGTAGTTAAGTTTGTCTGGACGGAGGAATGTGAAGAGAATTTCAAGGAGTTGAAAAGAAGGTTATCCAGTGCACCTGTGCTCACACTGCCTTGTAGTGGAGAAAGGTTTGTGATCTATAGTGATGCATCCAAGAAGGGATTGGGGTGTGTTCTTATGCAAAATGATATGGTGATAGCTTATGCCTCATGAAAGTTGAAAATCCATGAGCAAAATTACCCAACACATGATTTGGAGTTAGCTGCAGTAATCTTTGCATTAAAGATTTGGAGGCATTATCTTTATGGTGAAAGCTGTGATATTTATACTAATCATAAAATTTTAAAGTATATTTTCACACAAAAGGAGCTGAATATGCGCCAAAGAAGATGGTTGGAGCTGATTAAGGATTATGAATGCTCAATCCATTACCACCCTGGGAAAGCAAACAAGGTGGCAGATGCATTAAGTCGACAATACCATACCAGTTTATCCATGATGAGGATAACAAAAGATCCAATATTTATGGATTTACAAAGGATGGATCTTGGAATTATAATGGAAGGGGAAAATCTTATCTTTCTCAAATTAATGTTCAACCATCTATACATGTGAAGATTAAAGAGGCACAGAAAGAAGATGTTGAGTTACAAAAGAAGGTGAGAAATGTTCCTGAATTCAACCTTGATTTTGATGGGATAATAAAGTTCAGGAATCGGGTTTGTGTTCCTCCCATCCCGGAATTAAAGAAGGAGCTGCTGGATGAGGCTCATAGTTATTCATTCTCTATTCATCCTGGAAGCACGAAGATGTATAGGGACCTGAAAGAGTACTTCTGGTGGGATGGAATGAAAAGAGATGTTTCTGAATATGTCTCTCGATGCTTGGTTTCTCAGCAAGTTAAAGCTGAGAGACAGAAGTCTAAGGGGATGTTACAACCATTACCCATACCCGAATGGAAATGGGAAAACATAACTATGGACTTTGTCACAGGACTTACTAAAACATCCAAAGGCAATAATGATATTTGTGTCATAGTTGATCGTCTTACCAAGTCTGCACACTTCATTGCAATTAGAGAGGATTTCTCTCTGGATCATCTTGCCAGGATATATGTAAAGGAAGTGGTAAGATTGCATGGAGTACCACTTTCTATTATATCTGATCGGGATCCGAGATTTACCTCGAAGTTCTGGCTAAGTCTTCAACATACTTTGGATACAGAGTTGAGTTTCAACACTACTTATCATCCTCAGACAGACGGTCAGTCTGAGAGAACAATTCAAACCCTAGAAGATATGTTGAGAGCTTGCTCTATGAATTTCAAAGGTGGTTGGGATCAACACCTACCTTTGGTGGAATTTTCTTATAATAATAGCTTTCACTCCAGTATTTAGATGGCTCCTTATGAAGCTCTCTATGGAAAGAAATGCAGGACTCCAACTTGCTGGGATGAAGTTGCGGAAAGAAAGCTATTAGGACCTAATCTCGTTGATGAAATGGCAGAAAAGGTCAGATCTATTAAAAAACACATAAGAGCAGCTCAGAGTCGACAGAAAAGTTATGCCGACAACCGAAGAAAATACCTTGAGTTTGAAGTAGGTGATAAGGTGTTCTTACGAATATCTCCCTGGAAGAGAGTCATGAGATTTGGAAAGAAGGGGAAGTTGAGCCCTAGATATATTAGTCCTTTTGAAATACTGGATCGTGTTGGGAAGGTAGCTTACTGATTGGCGCTTCCACCGAATCTCTCTCAAGTTCACGATGTGTTCCATGTATCTCTCCTGAGAAAGTACATACCTGATCCTTCACATGCACTTAGCTCAGAAGTTGTACCGCTGGAGCAAGATCTTTCTTATGAAGAACAGCCGATAGAGATTCTGGATCGTAGTGAAAAAGTCCTACGAAGCAAGACCACTCGATTGGTGAAAGTTTTATGGAAGAACCACCAATTAGAAGAAGCTACATGGGAGCTTGAGGATATGATGAGGGAGAGGTATCCTCATCTTTTTGTTACAAAGTGACGAATTTCAAGGGCGAAATTCATTTTATGGGGGGTAGAATGTAACGCCCGAGAATTTTATAAGAAATATTTTGTTTTTATAAAAGGAATCTTTCACTACACCCAACACTATCTTGGCTTTCTTTACACGCAACCATGGCCTTCCTCGATAGCTTACGTCGTACGCAATACCGAGTTTCACTAAACAATGATATGCTATTAAAATATTATTAAAACTAGCCGTTATGAATAGTAATAACCACTTTTTAAAATTTTATAAATTTTATTTTTCATAATGGAATTCATTTTTGGATTCGGAATATCGAAATTAGCCTAGGGTGAAATTTTGGTATTTTTCTGAAAACATTCAATTTTTGATGAATAGTGAAACCACTAAGTGGTAGTTAAAAAAAACAGAATTTTTCATAAAACTTAATTTTACCACTTCTGTGAGTGTAATTTCGAAAATCCGAGAGACACGGTTAATATCAAGGACTAAAATTTGGTTTAATGAGATGAAAATAATTTTTGTGAATAGTAACTTTTTACTTTTATTTACCACGGTTAAAAGTAAATAGGGTAATTAAGGGTAAAAATGATATTATTATTACCCTAACACATGTCCTAATTCTATTGGACAGGTGTAATTCGACCAAAAACAACCTTAGGAATAAAATATGACCATTTAAGCCCACTTGGATTAGATTAGGACATTTATTATTAATTTATTTAAAGAAGGGTTAAAATAGTTAAAATCAATGTTTAAAAAGTAAATCATTTTTAATATAGGGTTATAAATAATATAAATTCGACTATAAATATTCATTAGAAAGATAAAAATATTTCCTACATAATTTTATTTTATTTTTAATTTTTAGACATTAAATAATTTAATTTATTTATGACACAATGATGATGCAGTAATTATCTTATTAATGAAATATTGACATAATTGATGTTATAAATACCCAAATAAATGTAATTTGAGACTTTTTATGAATTACACTAATTTTATAGGTTAATATGACAGGTTAGTATTGATTTAAGTAACTTTTTTTGAACTAATAATTCTGTTATGATTTTCACAAAAATCAATTACTAAATAGTGTCAAAATTGACATAAAATAGCTTTTAAAACAAATATTATATTACTAATTGTTATTTTATTCCTAAAAATATATGTTTCGTCCAAATGACTTAGATAAGGATATATATATTAATAATAAACAACTTGGGGTTCTTTTGGCTTGATATGGTATGTTTATTAACCATATAGTGTAAGAAAACAAGAAGACACGGTAAAAGTTAAATTATTTAACTTAAAGTTAAATCTAAATGATAAGGTTAAAATTGATACCTAAACTTGTCTAAATTATATTTAATTAGATTATTTCTAACCCTACCCACCTTATCTTCTAAATAAATCAATTTGTATCTATTAAAAACCGAATTTTACTTTATAATAAAATAATATTTTTAGTTATTCCAAAGGTGCCCCTCTCCTCCCTTATAAAAGGGCACCTCCTCCCCCTCTTCCTCACACCACTTTGAGCCTTCAAGCTAGGCCAACCCCTGAAAATTTCTTCTCTCCACTTCCCTAGAAAAATCCTAGAGGTTCTGGTCTTCTTCAAAGACCTATTTTAGTGTCCTAAAAGGACGTCTCAAAGAAGCACTTCAAAGAAGAGGTAATGTCTGTTACCGATTCTTTCATCTTTATTTATTCTTCCACTTCTTCTTCTTTAGTTGTTTAATTATGAAGTAATAACATCAGTATCACTCACATACTGATATGTTATTATAATTATTAAACAACCCTATTTCACCATCTATCCATCCTATGGAAAAAGAAATCACTGCGCGTGCGTACGTACGGAATACCGTCTCCACACCGTGGTGTAATCTATTTTCCACCATCACCTTACTTGGATGGGTATAATGGTGTAAATAATGACTATATATGACTATTATAAAGTGATACTGATTCTGAAATAGTATACATACACTCCAATACAATTCCACGATCATAGGAACGATATCATCACTCGTGCGTACGTACGGAATACCGTCTCCACGATGTGATGCGACTCGTTCTACATGATCTTCATTTAATAATGATTATATAAATGAATTGAATGAATTAATATGATATATATTACACTAATAACATTCTGGAAATGAGGTATCTATAACCTAAATATAATAATAATAATTTATTCGACAAAACACACATAAGAACAAAAAGTAATAAACACCCGAATAACAAGTAGTAATGAAATATTACTAATAAGAAGCTAAGAATATTACCATATATGATATCATAACTATAATTATGATTCTTTAATAAGTCAATAACATTATTTAAATCATTATACAGGAGGTTCGGACACTTTCGAAGCAAATCGGACCTAAGGTAATGGAAATATCACAATCTCATTCTTATCCGAGATTGTTTATACTTTGGGATTTACTAGGGCGTATTTTATCATCCACGTCCATGTTTACTCAATATGTAATATTATTTCCATCCACCTACAATTGTTTAAATCCAATTTTACCCTTCGGTGAGTTTTTAGTAAAATATATGAAAGGAATCTTTTGTCTTTTTTCGTATGAGGTACTTTTTGACGTTTCCGACAAAAGTACGAGAAGAATGTTTTTTAACATATACGGCATGAATGGATTTTTTTAAAACATTATTTCCAAGAATATTCCTTTACAGTTTTTCAAGTTTATTTTTAATCAACTTCTTTTAGTTTAAAATTGTATGAGATGTTAAGAAAGGAAATTTTGTTTTTTGAATTTGAAAGGATATTTTCCTCAAGAATGGAGTTCAAGTGTTTTATCAAAATTATTTTCCATCTAAGATAATATAGGGTTCTGTT
Source organism: Viscum album (assembly GCA_963277665.1). NCBI lineage: Eukaryota > Viridiplantae > Streptophyta > Magnoliopsida > Santalales > Viscaceae > Viscum > Viscum album. Next base: position 1,982,435,473 of record OY728131.1, read on the forward strand.
TATATCCCTATTATTACATTGATTTGATTATGTTGTGATGGAATTATTTTTATGAATTCCTTTATCTTATATGAATTGTTTGATGATGTCACGATGTTTAAGATTCCCATTTTTTTTACATGGGTTATGCAATGATGTATGATTTATGATTTTGTGGCTCACATAAGAATGGTATCATTATGAGATGGGTGGTACCTATATCTCCCTCCAATGCATTGGGTAAAGATTTTATATCTCATGAGATAGACATGGCTGGAACGGTAGGTTATACCGGTTCAGTGAAACAGGACTGAAACGAGGAGTGAACTCGGTTCAGAAAGGGACTTTGTCCACTAAGATAGTCTTGGAAATGAGTCTTGACTAATAAGAAATGATTCTCTATGATTATGTGTGTATGCCACAAAATTTCATGTTTTAAGTTATGATTATTGGGATTACATTTCACTACTATGATTTATCTCATGTTATGATATTATGATCTCTTTTTCAGGTTAATATTTCCAAAATGTTATGTTCTTATGAATATGATGTGATAGATATTTCTTTTATTTACCATTACTGAGCATTTGAGCTCACCCTTTTGTATTTTTTCTTTCCCCAGGTCATGAAGAAGTTTATTAAGTAAGATATGCCAAAAGGGACTATAGATATGATGAAATAAATGGGAGACAGTGTAGACGCTTTATGAACAAGTTGTTTATGTTTCCCAGTTTCTAAAGACACTATACCTATATGGTCCTTTCGTGGTTTTGTTATATGATTTAATAAGTATAATTCAATTTTGAAGTATTAACAATGTATGTAAAGTATGGGTCGTTATAACTATATTTTATATTCACAAACTAGATAGATTTATGCATTATTGGTGGTGTACTATTGATTATATATCACACCCTATTCGGGCCTACATTACATGGGGTAACCAAAAAGACCTCACTGGTTGTAGGATCTAGATCCTTGAATTGTGTTTTTATGCTTATACCTAGGTTTTATGAGTATAGGATTGAGATAGAGGTTAGGATGCTCATGTAAATGGACCTTGAGGAATTTTTCATTTTCTTATTTCATGTATTGTATTGTATCTAATATTTTTTATACTTTAGAGTATGTATCCTCATATGTACATGCATGCATGATTGTATATTTTGTGTTTTCCACTTTGTTAGTTATTATTATATTCTACTGCCCTTTATTTATACTAATTCTATTGTTGATTGATTTATTCATTATTATATCATTATACTACTCTGATCATGAGGGTTTAGTCTCCCAATATACCATTATTGGACCCTTTCTACTAGTTTACATCCTATGGAATATGAATAGGTTCTCTTGAGGCCATGTGCCTGACTGGATCGATGTACTATTTCAATGTCTCCCAAATGGGGACATTATAAAGTGGTATTAAAGCATATTATTTTCCTTTGCCTTACTATTTTGGGATTGTAGATGGGATAATTGTAATTTTTCAATTCTTGGTAAATATTAATATATGGGAATGATCACCCCACGCATGTGGAAATAACTAAATGGGTAGGGATGATACTATTGTTCATGTTGTTTATTATAACAGTCTATTATGATTTCACTTTGAGTTATTAGTTTACATTTTTCTGCTCACTAATTTTTGAGATTTAAATTATTCACCTTTCACTTGGTATGTCAAGGAATTCAAATTACATGTATCATTATAGGCACAAAGATATTCACATTCCATTCATATACCATGTAGTTTCATTGATAGATGTGCCTTGTGTGATTATTTATCATGCTCATTTTTATAAAGTGATATGTATTTTATTACCATGATTTCTTATATAGCATGTTTATGTGATTATATTACTCTATTTAGAAGTTACATTTCTATACCTTTATTGATTATTTCACTACTCATTTTGTAGATTTCCATGTTTATTTTTCCTTCTTTTGTGCTTATTTAACAATTTTATCTGTATTTTTTTCTTGTTATAGAATGAATTGATATAATTATGATGAAAAGGTTGGTTAAACAAAATTCCAGCATCAACCTAAGTTTTTTTTTTACTATTTATATTAATAGTGGAATTATATTTTACTGACCTATTATGACTTGATTGATCAATTAACCATTGGTTTCATGGGATGAAACATACTAGATATGATTAAATGGGAGCTAATTTTCAGTATATAAAGTGTATGGGAACTTTTAAAATTGTAAAATAGTAACCCATATAGTCGAACCATCATATAAAAGTTTTATATACCTGGATACCATTGTATAAATATAAAAGTTGTAAAAAATTACTTTAAATGAAATTCTTTCCTAAGAAAATTATTGTACTTATATTACATGGACATGACGACTAATATGATTAAATTTATAAATTCACAACTAGACCAAATTATTTAAGTTGAGGCATTCTACTTATGGGATATACTTGACTCGACCTAAGTAGGCCAGTCATAGTGTTTTTTTTTCTTATGCAATAAATCTACTAAGGGTTTCATTGAATCTTGTAATAAATTATGGGACCCTCATTGGTTTCCTTTATCTTGATATGCCTTAGTTCTCAACCCCAAGGGGGTATATTTACGTTATAAAGGGATGGTTATCTAAATTTTTTGTATCTACTTATATGGGTTCACATACTTGATCATCCCCCTCGCTAAATTATAAAAAAAAATTACCTACTTTTGATCTTTACTATTTTGAGGCCTTCATTAATTAAAATTAAAATTAAAACCTAAAGGGTGTTTTCCTATATAGATTTTAATTGTAATTTTCTTTAAATAAGATAAATTTTTAGAATCTTTATAGATAAATAAAATGGAAAAAAGTAATATATGTGATAAATATATTGATTATGATTGGATGTAAGCTAAATAAATAATGCTTAAAATTATGTTTGATATAACTTTTCTATGCTTTGGGTGTTAGATAAATAAAGTACCAAGATTCTACCATATGATTGTTACCTAATGTTATTAAATGTGAGTTAGTTAAGTGGTTTAAATGAAACCTTAAAATGGTGTTCATGACTCAACCCTCATGTAGGGGTTAATTCCTATGTTTCTTTTCTAGTTTCTTGAAGTGGGAAAGTGAGTGTTTCTCATAGACTTTTTCTTATATCTCTTGGACCTAAATGGTAGATGGTAAAGACAAGTGACATTTTTTGTGTGACGCAATATTTAATAGTTACCATTTCATAATTTGGTAAGGGTATGGACCATTTTAGGTAGAACCCCCATGAGTTAAAAACCTTGTTAATTTCCCTAATGATCTTTCTAACGTGTGGTATGTTTGGGTGTCGTTTTTCCTAGGTATGACTCATAGTTTTAAAATGAAACCCTTATATTGATGGTCGGTCATTCGATAAGTTGATCCTTGTTAAATTTATGATCATCTTATAGTGCTTGGTTTCAATGTTTTATACATGCATAGGGCATAGTCATCCACTTTGTAGGACATGTGACCCTTATTCTTATTCCTCTTCAGTGTTGGATGACTCGGGAGGTTACCAGCCAATTTTATAGTCATATGGTATAGAAAAAATATGTTCTAGTTTTTTTATGGACCATCAGATAGTGGTATTTATAGGGTATGTAATCCTATGTATAGTATCAAAGATTTGATATTTTACTCTTGTAATCTTGGGGTAGTATATGATGATGCACATGGTACCCATTATGTTACTAAATGGTACATTAAACCATTTGATTTAGGTGGTAATCATTAAGGCCTTAAGATATTACTCTATATCCATGGGTCATCTCTGAAGTAGAGTGACCTAGTAATTAGTGGAAGACATACTCTTCCCAATGCTCGAGATGATGTTATAAATGGATCAGGTGTTTTGACATACTTGTCAATTGGTTTTGGCTCTTACACCTAATGATTTTGTGTGCATGGATATAACTCAGGAGGAGTTTCACACATAATTATAAAGTTGAATCTGATCTATCTCACTTTAGAGTTGTGGTTTTTCCCTTTTTTCAAACTAGTTCTTGATAAGAGAGTATTTTCCATGTCAAGGACCCACTTTTAGTGGTCGATGGATCATGTTTCATGGTGTGATTTCTTATTATCAATAAACAATGACTATGAAACTCCAAATTTGGGGAGTTTCATGTAGAGTTTGGGGAAATGAATCATGTATGGGTAATGATGATTCATCAAAAGGTACATTCAAGCTCTTTTAAAAGAATTTGACCAGTAGTGGTTCAACCGCTAGTCTTTTCGGTAGTTGGGTATGGTTGGTTGGAGACCATACCAATAATTGTGTATTGGATATAGAAAAAGTGTCACCAGTCAAAAAAATAATTCTTTTTACCCTATTAGTTTACTCTTGTTTTAGTGACAATCATGTCCCTTATCATGACATCTTCCAGGGTGAAATAAGGGAGAGACTGTAGAATAACAATCTAAAAGTTTAAAATTTCCTTATGTATCAATAAACTGAATTTGGGGGAGTTTTTCTTTAGAGACTTGGTTTTTCATAGAGGAATGTGTAGTCCTAAGTGATACCCAGGTTCCTGAGTATAATTCCTTGGAAAACTCATGGACTTCATCCAGTTCTTTTACTTGACAATCATTGGGATCAGTCTATGATCAAATGAATATATATTTTTTTCTATGTACTAGTATCTCAATTTTAAATGTCGGAGTATATAAAACCATGGATAATCTCCTCGGACTCTATCTGATGATTCTTATGATTTCCTTGGAAATCATTCGGTCTCAGATGAGGTTTTTTAATGGTGATGATCCAAGTATATTGGATTGGGTATACACTGATGTTTGTGTTGTGGCATGACAACATTAATGAATGTTTGGATGGACACATCATTGGAAGTGAGTTACAAGATTTAGTGAACATACTCAGAGAAATATTGAGTGTCTTGGATAAAAGGGTGTCGGTTTTGAGTTTTTATGCATTGGCTACTAAATCTTAGCACTTTCATTATAGTCATCTGAATGTGAAAAAACTTTATTTCCTTTTGTTCATTGAATGTGGTCAGTGAGGAACAACATTAGACATGGTGTCGGGATGAGACAAGTTCCTTGAAAGGTTAGCTATAGGCCTTCTTGGAAAATCTGACATGACTAGGATAGTTTTTTTTGTTTTTTAATAAACTATTCGATTAGTCAAGAATCATTATTCAAGCTCCATTAAAATGCTAAAAGGATTGATCTTTATGAAATTCCAATAGTGGGAGTACCATGACTCAGAATTGGCCATTAAATTTTAGAACCTATGGTGGGTGTTCCATGGGATTGATGGTGTACAATATGATGATGTGATCATGTCTTAGTTTATGTATACTTGAGTAAGAACCATCTTGATGTTCGTTTTTAATATGAGTGTGGGATCAAGTTTTAATGTCTTATATACCATACTATTAAAGGTGTTACTTGTAGGTTTGTTGGGTGTTTAAAAATAAATACATACATTTTAGATGAATTTTCAAGACCTATGTAGGTAGGATGATTATTTTTTTATTAGAAAAGGATTATTGGTGATTAAAAGTTCTAATATGGGGAGGTTGTAATGTTCCATGTTTTGGACCGGGTTGAGTTTTTTCCAAAGGAATTTAAAATTTTCCATTGGTGGATGGGTATTTTTGAATTTCATGAATTATAGTGAAGTTAAAAGGGTTTGAACATCCTAAAATGGTATTTTTTGATGTTTTTTAAGTTCCAGTGGAATTCTCAGTGGTTCGGGTGAACACAAGAGAAAGAACAGTAATTTCAGGTTATTGGAAGAATCTTCTGTTGGAAATTCACATCATGTTTATATAATACACGATGTGAATGTGCTTCATGGGGTTCACCTGGAATTTACAAGACATGAAATTCTAGGGGTTTACCCTAAGGAATTCATGATTTGTATCTAATACACATCGTGAATTTTTTTCACATCATCTCATGAATTTTGTATGTAGTTTTTTAAAAAAAGTATAACATGGACTTCAAATCATGCATATATAATGCATGACGTGAATGTGGTTTATAGGGTGTTTCTAGAATTTATAGTATGTGAAATCATGGGGAATTATCAAAGTAACTCATGATGTGTATATAATACACATCGTGAATTGTGTTCACGTCATGTATGAGTATGCATGTAGTTTAAAAAAAGGATAATATGGGATTGAAACCTCATTTCTCCCAATTCATAGAAGGTGCCCAGGTCATAGCACCTCCTCCCACTCTCCTAGGGTTCTTGAGATCCCCTTATCCAGTGTTTTTCTTACTTTCCATTGGTCTCATTGGCCACATAGTGGTAAGATCTTGACTCCTCCTTCCTTTTTTCTCGGTTTCTCTTGTGGTGTTGAATAACATCTTCATGTGACCTATTTCACCCTATTTTTATGATGTTTGTCTATTTCTTCGATTTTTATTGAACCAGATCAAACCAGATCTCTATATTGGATGATTGGACCATCCTAAGTTTGAGGTAGGTTGTCTATATATTTTCCCTTGAGTTTCTTCAGTCTATAAATTAGAACATTGTTTTGTGCACCGATATTTCCATGAGACACCTCTTAAGTTTGAATTTAAGTATATAGAACCTAATGGATGGGTTTATTAGCTATTTTGATTTAAAATTTAACCATTTTTGTTTATCTTCATCATCTTGAATCATCCCCATGGGATATTTTACTATTGTTTCATGACCTATGCTACAACTAGGAAATGTAATCACACTTCTCAAGAATTGTTTTAAATGATTATAATTATAATTCCTTACTTTATTTTTAATTTCCTTAAGGTGTGTCTAATTAAATCTCTTTAAAGGGTTGTATAGATTTTATCAAATGATTTGGTTTTTTCCTTGTCTCATTTCTTTAATAAAACCACCTTTGAGGTGTGTTGTCTTCTCTAATCATAAAAGGGGATAATAAATATGAGATTATAAAGATGATGAATGGAATGCACCTCTACCAAACATCCACTTCTTACTTCATCTAATAACCCCAATTTTTATGATATACTTTATTACCAATAGTTCTTTCAATTATCCCCCGTGTTTCAGACACATTTAAGGAATCGATTTAATACCTTATGCATAACTCCCACTAATTTAATACTTTTGTACTTGTATCCAATTTAAGTATCTCAAGTTATCCATCATACATGAAAAGAAAATAATAAAAGATACTTATATATATTGTCACTTATATATAAATCCAAATAGATCTCTATAACTAAATATATGTCCTATCTTATTTCAAAACAAATACTTCTAAAACATTACCTTCTGAAGATCTTCCATAATTTTCCATAGTCCATGAGATCTCTAGTACTTTTATCCAAGTAAATTCCATCATAACTTGATCTCCTTTAAAATTTTCCTCCAAACATTTGGGTGAAATTTATTGAATAACATTGTGAAATTTATTTATTCAGTAGACATTACACCTTATAAAACTCTTGTTAGGTGAAATGTTCTATCCTTCACACCCTTGGTCACTACCATTAAACTATTTGTAAATTTCCAAGATCCTTATTCATATTTTTTTATAGAAACCCACATTATCTAACTTTCCTAACAAAATTAAGTTCTTATTTAACCCTAATATGTTCTGTACACTATGAAACTCCAATAATATTCTATTATTTGTCCATATAGAAACATAAAATTTTCTAACATTCTTGATAACTACACCATTCACAAGATGTACCTTGTCATATCCTATAGAAGTATAATTATATATATTCCTCCTCTCATATATAGAGTGAAATGAATATTTGGAATTTATAATCCAAGAATCAAGTGAACTAGTGACACTCAATAGAAGACAACTCATATCATTCGATACAAGATTTGAAAATGAATTTACTAAAGAATATATTTTCAAATTAACTCTTTATTCACTAAAATATTTATTTAAATGAAATTTTTTCCTATAATAACAACACATAGCACCACCATCCATCAAGTTACTCCATCTCCAACTTCTCTTTCCTTTTATTTTCTTATGATTGTTCTATACTGTGTAAATTCTCATACCTTCCACACTATATGTGTTTTTGGTAAATTATTGGATCTTCCTCCTATGAATCTAGTCATCTATAATATGGTACCTAACATTTAAGAACACTGATTCCATCTCAACTCTTGAGTGATTATGTGCCTGCATGCATCATTCAATTCACACGAGTTGTGGTAAAATTAAAATTGTATTATTTCCCAAACATCACTTGATACTTGTTCATAGTATAGTGAAAGTTATATGTTAATACCACAGGTAAAGGAGTTGGAACTAGAAACCTATGGCATGGAAACCTTTGGCATATGAGTTCTTTCAAAGTGGTTCAGTTTGTGAAAGATAGTCATAGAGAATTGGTGCTTTAATTTATGAATAAGATAGGGATAAGAATCAATTTTAGGGATATTTTGAAACTATAATCTTAATTATAACTTGGTAGGATCCTAAGGTTTAGGCTACGAAGCAAGAATAAGTCACTAGTTGACTATGGTCAAATCAACTAGTTCTACCTAAGAGGTAACTATTCCTTGATCTGGAATTAGTGACAACCTAGATGCATTAATCTTAGATTCTATGGTAGAAAGTATTTTAGGATATTGGTCATAACCTAATCTAATCCAAATAGGATGTGGTCCTTAACTCAAATACCCCATGGTTAAGGATGTTTGAATGAATCGGATTGAAAAAGATTAATTATTCTGATTATTAACCCTTAAGGTTACCAAGATAAGAATTAAAGATTTATTAATTTTAGATACCCCTACTCTCGATCCCTACCCTAGGTGGGTTAGCCACTCATGGTAGGATTTAATGCAAGTAAATGAAGAATTGATATTGTTCTCAACATGATAAGAATAATTGAGTTTAAATAGCTCACAAACATGTAATGATCTTGGCTAACTAAATTGGATAAGCATGCAACCAAGATTAAGAAATGTAGATCATGAATCAAACACAGTCCCATTAACTTCTTACTTGAAATGATAACAGAGATGAGTGTAAGTAATAGTTCATCAGCAATAAGTGATGAATGAAGGCGATGATGAAAAAATAAATAATGGTGGTGTTGAAAAACAATTCACTTATTTGTATTAAAACAAAATAACAAAAAGAGAATAAAAATTTTATAGTTTTGAGGATAGGAAGTGATATGGAACAATGGGGGAATAAAAAATACAAAAGTTTTCTACTATCTAGCTCTCTATCCCTCTGAAATCTATTTCCCTGCTACAGGTGAAATCTTACACGATGTGTAATAAGGATTCATATTATATAATATCGATCCATTTATTCCTTCATAGATTTTGAATCTATCTGTATCTCACACGTATCTCTTTCAAGATATGAATATTTGAATCCTTTCACGTCATGTATACAAGACTCACAACATGTATCTTCATTCAAGCTATATCTTCAGAGTGCTAATTGCATTCAAAGAGTTCACGATGTATATCTTCAACTCACCACATATAATGGCTTCTCCACATGAAATATTCACGACTTGAGTCATGTCTTTCTTCATGACTTGCATCATGTTTGATAGTTAACTAAAAATCATGTAATGAGTTTTCACGCCATGTAATAGGAAATTTTTCTCCTTTTCTAAATTTTCACCTTTGAAACTTTGGAAACCCCATTTCTGAAAAAAAAAATCAACACATACCAAGAGTATTATCGAATAAATAATTAAAAAACATTAACTAAATGATAGAAAAAATTATATATGATTTTAGTTTATCAAATTCCCCCACACTTGAACAATTTCTTATCCTCAAGCAAAGAGGTTTCAATAGTGATTTCAAAAAGATAAGAAATTTTTAAATTAGTAAACATTCATTATGTCCAAGAAAATAAAATAAGTGAAAGTAGAAAAGGTTAGTCTTTAGAATCATTACTATATAATAAATCAGTCATTCATTATAGATTATCTTTTTAAAACAAACTTTAAATCTTGTAGTTACAATCTCTTAACTATTCCTTGAATTCTATACCCAATTGCAATTTACCTCACAATTAATTTCCTCTCATCACTCAGGGTCCTATGTAACTGGAGTTTCGCTCATAACCCAAGTACATGATCCAAACCATAGGCTTCCATTGGTTCTATCATCTCCACTTTATAAATACAAATAAAAAATCAATAATGAGGGATTCATCCATTAGGCTCTAATGAATCTGATGTTGTGGGTATGTGGGTAAATAGTAAAAGTCAAACTCAAAAAGGAGGGTAGGATCTGAATTATAATGAATGAATGTCATGAAAAGTGTAATAAAATGACTCCTCCGATCTAAAAATATCCAAAATCAGAGCATCTCAAATTGGATCCATGTATATGTCAAGTAAGTGAAAGAAGGGTATCTTTTTCCTTTACTTTTTCTTTTGTATTATTATTTTTCAAAAGTCATGCCTAGTACAGATCTCACATATATCGCCTAACCCCATATGATCCTTCATGGGATTCATCAGTCTAGAAATAGTTATTTTTTACCTTAATAACACACAACCCATGTCAATTTTTATTTTATTTTGAATTTTTTAAAGGAACAGGATAGAGGTGAAATTCTATAAAGTATACATATATCACAACCAAATAGTCAGATGAGAAACACAATACATCTCTAAATTATAATCATCTCATGTTTTCTGAAAGACTCCCCCACACTTGTTCAATAGTAAAATAATGCATTATACAAAGAGTAAGGTATGAAGGGATAATCATATTGGAATAGCTGCATCATATAAGTTCATTCATGGAAACTATGGGATTAGTGAGGGAAATATATAAGGTGGGTCTAGTAAAAATTAGCTCAACAAGGATTTGCTCAATCATTTTAAAATTTTATTTTTTCAGTCATAGCCCCAATAAGATCTCAATACACGTTTTGATAGTTTTACATTTCCCAATTACCACTCAAGAAATATGATCAGAAAATAATATGCAGTTGAATGTTCAAAATTCTCTAAGGAATGAGAATAAAAAAAGGGACTAGCAATCACCAAGGGTATAAAACCAAGTAGTAAGTTAATTAAACATAATTTAAAAAAAATAATTTGAACTAAATCAATAATATCATCAATCATTCTAAAAATATATAAACAGAGATAATACATGGGTTCCAACAATTTTCAACTTAACTATTTCTTTTTTTAAAATATCATTCAATTTTAAAGCATGATTCTAATTTTGAAAAATGTATCCTAGACAGATGAGAATAGGAAAAAACTTAAGTGTATCAAAAGTGAAACTTATGAAAAACTCCCCCACACTTAAAAGGAGATAGTGTATGCACTATCCATGGAATTATTATGGGAGTGTTATAGAAAATAAGGCTTATAAAGAATGAAATGGTAGTTGAAAAATTTAAAATTGAGGGAATCCAAAGCTTCCTGTAAGAATTGGTATTCCATGAGGAAACTTGATCTATCGTGATGTTGAATCGGAGTCACCTAAAAAATGGGTTAGAAAAAAATTCTTTCACAATATGAAACATTATTCCATGGGTTGAAAATACTAATAAATGGAATAATAGTCATGTGGACAGTGTGAGTATCAAGGGTAACCAATTTTATTAAAATGAAGAAAATTTATACAATGAATCTAAATATTACTCATGATGAAAAGAAAAAAAAACACAATAGATACAATTATCATATAGACTCATATATTAAAGTGATGAAATATGGGTTGCCTCCCATAAAGCTTTAACAAATACATCATCATCCAGATGGGTGGACTAAAATATTAGGTAGTTATTTTCATTGGCTTAGTGTCTCCACTAGTATATACAGCTACTTCTTGTGGTTTACTCCATGTTGAACATTCATTTGAAAAGATTGATGACTTCATGAGCATTGTGAGCATAGATCAGATGTGGTAAGAAGGGTATTTGTGCTTGTGGTGGTTGTTTTTGTGCCTGAATTTCCAGTGAGAGTTCTTGAAGTTGATGTTCTATTTCACCCATGTGTTGAGTTACCCTTTGAACCAGAATATATGTCGTTACTTGTCCATCAACAACCATAGATGACAAATAGGAGCAAGACATGGATAATAAAAAATTTGAAAGATATGAAAATCAAGAGAAGTAAAAGTGACACAACATCAGTTCCGATATATATATATATATATAAGTGTAATAATACAAAATGTGGCAAAACACAGACTAAAAATGAAAATAACTAGCTTGTAAGATCCCGTGTTTTGAGCCGAGTTAAAATTACGAATGTTTCTGAAATTATTTTTCAGTTTATCAATGGGTATTTCTTTTTAAACCGAGCTTTTGAATTTTATTCCGAGTGTTGTAACGCCTAAAGTTTTCATTTCTCAAACTTGATAGAAGTTTTGAGGCAAAGGGGAAGTCGCACAGGCGATGCATGGTTTGTCTAACTGTGTGGGCAAACCGTGCATTGTTGAAGTTTTGAGGCAGTGGCTAATGCATGGTTAGTGCACGGTTTGTCTAACCATGTGGACTAACTATGTGAGGAGTGTTTTCCAAGATAGTATATAATGCACGGTTAGCACACGGTTTGTCTAACCGTTCTAGCAAACCGTGCGGGCACTTAAATGAGATCCTTAAATTGTGGATCTCACTCGTTTTTTCCTTTATATGGATTATTTAAGATCCTAAGAGGCCATAACTTGGGATTACTCTCTCTTTAAGGTTGTAAAACCTCTCCCAAGTGTTTTGAAGGTTATCTGGAGGCTTCTCTTGGCGAATCAAAGCTGAATTCATGAGGTAGGTAGATATTCTTCTTCGTTCTTGTTCGGTTTCTTAGATCTACTTAGATCTACATCTCTTCTTCTCACAATTTCTTAGATATACACCCATTATGGGTAAATATAAGTGTGTAGATGACAATTATAATGAGTTTTGGTCTTGGTCTTTCTAGGAGAAGTGATCCAAGGCGGGTTCTTGAAGAATCAAACTGTTTCTCTTGAGGGTTCTTCGTTCATTGTGGTTTTCATCAAAACCCCGAGGTAGGGTCCCAAATATTTAACAATTTATTTAAGAATTATAGTTTCTTTAAATAAATTAGAAATTTGAGTTTCCTTCATTATGATATTTCAACAAATGACACTTTTTTTATTATTAAATAATTTCACCCACATGAGATAAGTGAGGACTTGAACTTGTGTTGAGTTTAAGCATGTTGGATAATTTGGTTAAAGTTATATGATTAAATAGTTAAATGATTTGAATGGGAAGAATGAGTAATATGGTAATTAATGGTAGGATTAATTATCAAGTCATGATTTGGAATAAGATTGTGGCTTTTACAAATTATTGGGAATATCGAATATTTGACATGTTCGGTATATAACTTGGAAACTCGTAATAATTAATGGATGAATTAATTATTACGTGTTAAATGGTAAATTGTTAACTAATTTATTATTGGTTAAAGAGATGAGATTTAATTAATTAATTATTGAATTAGTTAATTTTCATGCATTAAATTAAGATTGTGAATTGATTGTTTGTTACCATTGTTATCCAGGATTACTTTTGATGCGTATTAGTTTTTCCATGCCTTAAGTTGTCTTGGATGGAGTTATTTGAAAATATAATATGTTGTGTGAGATAGTTGCTAAATATCTTGGCTTTGTTAAGTATGTTTTGTGATGATTATGGGGTTCTTGTATATTGTTAAAGTCCTGGACGAGTCACTGTTTGAGTGGACGGGTTTAGGCTTGTTAAGGAATTTGGTTAATTAAGTGTTGACTTATCTAAAGAGAGTTTTGTGTTGTTAATTAGTTGTTGAATTAATTAACGGATTGTTTTTGTGGTGTCATACCTGGTATTTTACACCGATGATAAATATGTATGTATGATTGATAAACGGGTTGTGAGACAGGGACTACTATTCCAAATACTCATGGGGTTCTAGGCGTGGTGTTCAACACCCAGCTTGAAAGCAAATATTCTTTTATAGGATTGGGACTGATGGTCTAAATACCCATGGGTTTTGAGACAAGTAATGATGCTCCAAAAACTCACGAGGGTGATAGATATGATGTTATACATCCATTAATTAACATTGGATTGTGGGTCCAATTGTTCGTGCATGAAATGAGTTGATGGTTAATGAAGGCTATTGTGACATGATGATTTGTGAATTGATTTTGAGAAATGGTGTAGACTTATTAATGAATTTGGTGAACCACTGTTAGTGGACGGACCCAGGAGCGAATCACTATTTTAGTGGATGGTCTTAGACATAATATATGAAAGATTAAATTGAATAACTTATGACGCATTATTCAAGCCAAAGCACAAGCTTGGATTCTGTATTTACGTTGATTACTCAGATGGTATTTAGAGACATCTGTGGCAAGTTACTTATACGGGGGATGTCAGGCGTAGGCTGAATCTTAAGACTTTCATATTAATATTTGATTAATTGATAAATGAAAAATGATTATGTAATGCTTTTTGAGTATGCATGACAAATGAATAGTGTTGGTTCAGACACTATGTGAGGGATGAAGCAGGTACTTGAGTATATAGTTACTTTGTACTGCTTACTTTATTTTATGCATGCCTTTATGTGTTTTAAATTATTTATTAAATGTATGGATTTGGGGTAGACACCGGTGGTCCTAGCCTACTGAGATTTATATCTCACACCCTACTCGGTCCACCATTGCACTGGGTACCCGAGTAGATTCTATTTGGTTACAGGACTATGTTGTTTGCATTTACTTGGGAGATAGGAGTAGAGGACTGAGCGGATGCTCGGGATGCTCGAGGAGATCTCCCTTGAGTCTTTGAGTCATTATTTATTTATTTCTGTATTGGAATGTAAAGTATGGTGTTTTGTTCACTCTTTTCTACTTTTGTATCATTAGCATGTCATGCATGCATCTGCTATATAATTTGGTATTGGCCACTTTTATAAAATGAGTATTATTTTCCTTCCGCTATTTTTCATTTATGAGTTATTGCTTCTGCTATTGTTTGTTATCTACACTGATATACCATTGTGCAACTCTGATAATAGGGTATAGTCTCCCCACTAACTATCCTTAGACACTCTCTCCTAGTCGGAAGCCTCTAGCGTACGGGGAGACACACTTGAGGTCATGTGGCGACCGGTCTGGCCACCGGTTTAGTGGTGAGTCGGGTCGGGACATTACAAAGTGGTATAAAAAGTGGTTTAGGTTTATTTCTTTTCCATTGTCTTACTATTTTGGGGTTGGTAGACAAGAGACTAGGAATGTGTCAGTGCTTGGGTTAATAGCCATGCTTGGGACTGATCACCTCATGTACGAAAAATGAGCAAGTGGCCAGGGATAGGAATTGATGTTTGTACTATTGAGGTTACAGTTGATATGATTTCACCTTGAGTGACTAGTGTATTTTTCATTTTTTATTGATTTTGATAATTTTGAAAAGAATAATTTTCTTGTCCTGATATGGCAAGGAATTTTCATACATACATCATCTTAGGCACTTAGAGATTCACATGTCATGCATATAACATGCCATGTAGTTGCATTAGTAGGATGCCTGCTAATTTGGATTGTGTTCCTTGGGTGCAATGCCATGTTTGATATGATTTAGCATTCCTCTCTATATATCATGTTACGATGATTGATTTAACATGCTTGAG
Source organism: Viscum album (assembly GCA_963277665.1). Classification (NCBI taxonomy): domain Eukaryota; kingdom Viridiplantae; phylum Streptophyta; class Magnoliopsida; order Santalales; family Viscaceae; genus Viscum; species Viscum album. Next base: position 1,982,451,059 of record OY728131.1, read on the forward strand.
TGATTATATTCCATACTACCTTAGTTATTTGCATGTTTTGTGGTTGTGACATGCTTTCGTGTTATAGCATGTTTTTGTGTTATTGCTTATGCTAACTTGTTAGATAAGTTTTGATATGTGAAAGTGGCGCTAAAGATAAAATTTTAAATAAATGTCGATTGTGTTAAATGGGAGCCAAATCCAGCGATAAGGTGTATGGGCACCTTATCGATTGTTAGGTGGCCACCCATATAATTTTGACCATTAGGTTGATCATGTTAATTTCTGAATTGACATTGGTATCGATTAAAGAGAGCCAATTTTCAATCCATGGAGTGTATGGGTGCTTCATGAATTGGGAAATGATGACACATATTAAATGTGATGACTTGATGTCGTGTGAAATTCTTATAAATGTGAAAGATGTTTAATGTTGATCTGAAATCAAATGGCTAGCTTCTAAAATGCAACTGGACCCAAGTAGGTCAGTTGGGGAGTGTTTTTATGAGATAACCCGTTTCGGTGTATAAAATTTTAATACCTGTGAATTTTCTATTGGGTTGATTTATATCGAATCCAGGTTGGTTAAAATGGGATCCTATTTGGTTGCCTTATATTCTTATAATAAATTTATTTTTATAAGTTTCCTGAAAATTACGGGATGTCAACTAAGGTAAATATTTAAAAAGGGAGTTTTATGAAACTTGCCTATTTTTCATTAAGGTATTTTGAAAATGGTACTTAATGTTTTGATTAAATTGTTTGAAAATTAAAGATTAAGAGTTATTAAATATAATAGGCATGAAAATGAAACCTATTGTGGTGTCCGCTATTTAAAACCCTCATGTAAAGGGTAGTTCATACTTCTCTTGAGTTTCCTTGGAATGGTAGTGTGAGTACTTTCTGTAGGCATTCTTCTCTTTTTCAATGTCCTTATGATTGGCTTTCAAGTCTAGTGACTTGTTCGACATAACCCAGTTTAGGGTTGTCACTTTTTCTTCGTAAGGGGCTAAACTGTGGTTGGTAGCGCCCTCAGAATTTAAATGCCTTGCTAGCGTTATGGATTTTCTCTCTCTTTTGGAGTTGTTGGGTGTCGTTGTCTAGGTAGGACTTCCAGTTTTCAATAACACCCTTGTTCGAATGGGTGGTGATGTGTTCTTGACCTTATTATGAGCTTTAGCATTGATAAATGCTCTTTGTCAGTTGGTTAGACGTGCCTCAGGCATGGTCGGCTGATTTGATGTTCGTTTGACCCTTTCTTCTTATTAATTGATGACTCGTTATATCGTCATTCAGGAAAATGGTATTATGAGGCAATATAACTCCGTAATAAGTCTTTTTTTACTATTGAGTACGGTCTCAGTTCAACTCCATGTAGAGTGACTTGAGCGTTAAAAAATCAGTTTCATTTTAATTCATGGAATGGTTTTCAAAAGACCCAAGCGTTTTGACACGCCGATCTTGTAGTTAATCTAGCACGTTGGTGAGCAGATTATCTTTTCTTGAGACATCATGGGAAATCTTAAGGTGGGTACTGTCACTTTGTTCTTGATGAATGTGTTGGCAGGTGATGTCAAGATTTTAGAACAGAGTTGTCCGGAAACGGTTTGACTGGTCTTCTTAATGACCTCAGTTTTTTGTTAGTGTACTCTTTTAAATACGCTGATCATGTCCCCTATCTTGACCTCATCACTGAGACACTAAGATATCATTAGTTTTATGCCACGCCATAGTTTAAATGTCATTTGGCATGATGTGTAGTTGTTATCTGGGGAGTATGCAGGATGCGTGGTTTCTTTGGGCTACTTCTTTATTCATGTTGGGGCACGATTGTTTTTAAAATAGCCTTGTGATGGATTGACTTGGAAAATTTACTAGATGTTGGGTAAGGACTTCATTATACTTGCCTATGGTTTTGGAATAGTTTTAAAGGCACTTCGTCAGATAAAGAGAAAAATGGGGTTTCGGGTCTGCAACATCTTTCGAGGGAAGCATGTGAAACATTTTCCGTTGTTTGATCGAGTTTAATCCATTTACATTGACAAGGTCCTTCTAATGACCTAAGATATAAGATCTGTTTTGATTTTTATGCTTTAGAGTAATCTTTGGATATAGTTATAAAGGCTTATCCATCAGGTTTGAGAAGTGTTAAAGGTGTTTTTGGAATTGGGAACGCAACACGTCACTTCTAACGAGATTAAATGACCTTGGTAGGTTGGTTGTTTTAATATTGGTTCCTGATGGCTTCTCGGGGACGAGAAGTTTTTAAGGTGGGTATAATGTAAGATCTCGTGTTTTGAACCGGGTTAAAATTTTGAATGTTTATGAAATTCTATTTTGGTTTATCAACTGGTTGTTTTATTTAAACCGAGCTTTGGAATTTTATTCCGAGTGTTGGAACACCTAAATTTGTCATTTCTCGAACTTGATAGAAGTTTTGAGGAAAAGGTGAAGTTACACGGGCGGTGCACGGTTTTTCTAACCGTGCGGCCAAACAACGCGTAGTTGAAGTTTTGAGGCAGTGGATAACGTATGGTTAGAGCATGGTTTGTCTAACCATGAGTCCTAAAAGTGTGAGGATTGTTTTCTGAGACAATATCTAATGCACGGTTAGTGCACGGTTTGTCTAACTGTGCGAAAAAACTGTGCGGTCACTTAAATGAGATCCTTAAATTGTGGATCTCACTCTTTTTTTCCCTTTAGATGGCTTGTTTAAGCTCCTAAGTAGCCATAACTCGAGATTACTCTCCCTTGAAGGTTGGAAAACCTCTCCCAAGAATTTTGGAGGCGATCTGAAGGCTTATCTTGGTGAATCGAAGCCGAATTATTGAGGTAGGTAGATGTTCTTCTTTGTTCTTATTCGGTTTCTTAGATCTAATTAGATCTACATCTTCTCTTCTCACGGTTTCTTAAATCTATGCCCGTTATGGGTAAATCTACCTATGTGGATGACAAGTATGATGAGTTTTCGGTCTTAGTCTTGCTAGGAGAAGTGATCCAAGGTGGGTTCTTGAAGAATCAAACTGTTTCTCTTGAGGGTTCTTCGTTCATTGTGGTTTTCATAAAAACCCTGAGGTAGGGTACCAAATCTTTAACAGTTTATTTAATAATTGTAGTTTCTTTAAATAAATTAGGAATGTGAGTTTCCTTCATTAAGATATGTCAACAAATGAGACTTTTGATGTTATTAAATAATTCCACCCACATGAGATAAGTGAGTACTTGAACTTGTGTTGACTTTAAGCATGTTGGATAATTTGGTTAAAGTGATATGATTAAACAGTTAAATTATTTGAGTGGGAAGAATGAGTAATAGGGTAATTAATTATAGGATTAATTTTCAAGTCATGAGTTGGAATAAGATTTTGGCTTTTACAGATTATTGGTAATATCGAATATTTGACATGATCGATATATAATTTGGAAACTCGTAATAATTAATGGATGAATTAATTATTAGGTGTTAAATGGTAAATGGTTAACTAATTGATGATTGGTTAAAGATATGAGATTTAATTAATTAATTAATTAATTAATTAATTTTCATGCATTAAATTAAGATTGTGAATTGATTGTTTTTTACGATTGTTAGCCATGAGTACTTTTGATGCGTATTAGTTTTTCAATGCCTTAAGTTGTCTTGGATGGAGTTGTTTCAAAATATGATATGTTGTGTGAGATAGTTTCTAAATATCTTGGCTTTGTTTATCATGTTTTTTTATTATTATGGGGTAATTTTATATTGTTAAAGTCCGGGACGAATCACTGTTTGAGTGGATGGGTTCAGGCTTGTTAAGGAATTTGGTATTTGGTTAATTAAGTGTTGACTTATCTGAAGAGCATTTTGTGTTGTTAATTAGATGTTGAATTAATTAAAGGATTGGTTTTGTGGTGTTATACATGGTATTCTACACCAATGATAAATATTTATGTATGATTGATAAACGGGTTGTGAGAGAGGGACTGATGTTCCAAATACTCACGGGGTGCTAGACATGGCGTTCAACACCCAGATTGCAAGAAAATATTCTTTTATTGGATAGGGACTGATGCTCCAAATACCCATGGGTTGTGAGACAAGGACTGATTCTCCAAGTACTCACGAGGTTGATAGACATGATGTTCTATATCCATTAATTAACATTGGACTATTGGTCCAATTGTTCGTGCATGAAATGAGTTGATGGTTAATGAAGGTTGTTGTGACATGATGATTTGTGAATTGATTATGAGAAAGGGTTTAGACTTATTAATGAATTGGGTGAACCACTGTTAGTGGACAGACCCAGGAGAAAATAACTATTTTAGTGGATGGGATTAGACATAATATATGAAAGATTAAATTGAATAACTTATGACGTGTTATCCAAGCCGAAGCACAAGCTTAGATTCAATCTTTACTTTGATTACTTATATGGTCTTTAGAGACATATGTGGTGAGTGAATTATATGGGGGATGTCAGGCATAGGATGAATCTCAAGACTTTTATAATAATATTTGAGTACTTGATAAATGAAAAATGATTATGTAATGATTGTTGAGTATACATGACAAATGAATAGTGCAGGTTCAGACACCAGCAGAGGGCTGAAGAAGGTACTTGAGTATATATTTACATTGTACTGCTTTATTTTATGAATTCCGTCACATGTTTTAAATTATTTATTAAAGCTCTGGATTTGGGGTAGACATCGGTGGTCCCGGCCTACTGAGATTTATATCTCACACCATACTCATGCCACCATTGCACTGGGTACCTGAGTAGATTCTATTTGGTTGGAGGACTATGTTTTTTGAATTTACTTGGGAGATAAGAGTAGAGGACTGAGCAGATGCTCGGGATGCTCGAGGAGGTCTTCCTTGGGGATTTGAGTCATTATTTAGATATTTATTTATTAGAATGCAAATCATGTTGTTTTTTTTATTGTTTTCTACTTTTTTATCACAAGAATTTCATGCATGCATCTGCTGTATAATTTGGCGTTGGTCACTTTTATAAAATGAGTATTATTTGTCTTCCATTGTTTGTCATTTATGAGTTACTGCTTCCGCTATTGTTTTTTATCTACACTTATATACCACTGTACAACTCTGATAAGAGGGTATAGTCTCCCCACTGACTATCCTTAGACCCTCACTACAAGTCGGAAGCCTATGGCGTATGGGGAGATGCGCTTGAGGTTATGTGGTGACCAGTCTGGCCACCAGTTTAGTGGTGAGTCGGGTCAGGATGTTACAAAGTGGTATCAAAGGGAGGTTTTGGTTTCTTTATTTTCCTTTGTCATACTATTTTGGGGTTGGTAGACAGGAGACTAGAAATGTTTCGGTGCTTGGGTTAATATACATGCATGGGATTGATCACCTCATGTACAGGAAATGACCAAGTGTCTGAGGATGGGAATTGATGTTTGTACTATTAGAGGTTACAGTTGATATGATTTTACCTAAAGTGACTGGTGTATTTTCTGCTATTTATTGATTTTGAGAATTTTGAAAAGAATAATTTTCTTGGCCTGATATGGCAAGGAAGTTTCATACACGAATTATCTTTGGCACTTATAGATTCACATGTCATGCATATAACATTCCATATAGTTGGATTAGTAGGATGCCTGCTAATTTGGATTGTGTTCCTTGGGTGCAATGCCATGTTTTATCTTCTTTAGCATGAATCTCTAGATAGCATGTTACGGTGATATATTTTACATTCTTCAGTGATTATATTTCTTATTGCCTCTGTTATTTTCATGTTTTGTGGTTGTGACATGATTTTGTGTTATAGCATGTTGTTTTGTTACTACTTATGCTAACTTGTTAGAGAAGTTTTGATATGTGAAAGGGGTGATAAAGATAAAATGTTAAATAAATGTTGATTGTGTTAAATGGGAGCCAAAATCCATCAATAAGGTGTATGGTCTCCTTATCAATTGGTAGTTGGCCACCCATTTAATTTTAACTATGAGGTTGATCATGTTAATTTCTGAATTGACATTGGTATCGATTAATGAGATCCAATTTTCAATCCATGGAGTGTATGGGCGCTTCATGAATTGGGAAATGACAAGTCATATTAAATGTGATGATTTTATGTCTTGTGAAATGATTATAAATGTGAAAGATGTTTAATGTTGATCTAAAATCAAATGGATAGCTTCTAAAATGCAACTGGACCCAAGTAGGTCAGTTGGGGAGTGTTTTTATGAGATAACCCATTTGGGTGTTTAAAATTTTAATACCAGTGCATTTTCTATTGGGTTGCATTATAGAGAATCCATTTTGGTTAAAATGGGATCCTCGTAGGTCACCTTATCTTCTTAAAAGAAATTTATTTTTATAAGTTTCCTGAAAATGACGGGATTTCAACTAATGTAAATGTTTTAAAAAGGGGGTTTTATGAAACTTGCCTATTTTTACTTGGGGAGTTTCGAAAATAGTACTTGATGTTTTTATTAAATCGTTTAACTATTAAAGATTAAAATTTATTAAATATAAGAGGAATGGAAATGGAACCTATTGTGGTTTCCACTATTTAAAAACCTCATGTAAAGGGTAGTTCAGACTTCCCTTGAGTTTCCTTGGAACGGAAGCATGATTACTTTCTGTAGGTGTTCTTATCTTTAGCAACGGCCTTATGTTCAGCTTTCAATTCTAGTTACTTGTTTTACGTAATCCGGTTTAGGGTTGTCACTTTTTCTTCATAAGGGGCTAACTTGTGGTCGGTAACACCCTCATAACTTAAATACCTTGCTAGCGCTATGGATTTTCTCACTCTTTTGGAGTTTTTGGGTGTCGTTGTCCCAGGTAGGACTTCCAGTTTTCAATGAAACCCTTGTTTGAATGGGTGGTGATGTGTTCTTGACCTTGTTATGAGCTTGAGCATCAAGAAATGATCTTTTTCAGCTGGTTAGACGTGCCTCAGTCATTGTCGGCTCCTTTGTTGATCGTTTGACCCTTTCTTCTTTTTAATGGATGACTGGTTATGGCATCGTCCAGAAAAATGGTTGTACGAGGAAATATGAATCCATAATAAGTCTTTTTATACTATTGAGTAAGGTCATGGGTCAACTCCATGTAGAGTGAATTGAGCGTTAAAGAATCGGTTTCATTTCAATTCATGGAATAGTTTTCGAAAGACCCGGGTGTTTTGACACGCCGATCTTGTAGTTAATATAGCGCGCGGGTGAGCGGCTTATCTTTTCTTGAGACGTCAGGGGAAATATTAAGTCGGGTATTGTCACTTTATTCTTGATTAATGTGTCGGTAGGTGATGTCGAGCTTTTAGAATAGAGTTGCCTAGAAATGGTTTGACTGATCTTCTTAATGACCTCGGTTTTCTCTTAGTGTGCTCTTCTGAATAAGATGAGCATGTCCCCTATATTGACCTCATCATTGAGACACTAAGATAGCATTATTCTTACGCCGCTCCATAGTTTAAATTTTGTTTAGCTTGACGTGTAGTTGTTATCTGGGGAGTATGCGGGATGCATGGTTTCTTTGGGATAATTCTTTATTTGTGTTAGGGCACGGTTGTTTTTAAAATAGCCTTGTGATGGATTGACTTGTAAAATTTACCAGATGTTGGGTAAGTACTTCGTTATACTTGCGGATGGTTTTGGAATATTTTTAAAGTTACGTCACTAGATAAAGGGAAAAATTGGGTTTTGGGTCTGCAACGTCTTTCGAGGGAAGCATGTGAAACTAGTTCTATTGTTTGATCAAGGTTCAACCTTTTACATTGACAAGGTCCTTCTAATGAACTAAGATATAAGATTTGTTTCGATGTTTAAGATTTAGAGTAATATTTGGATCTAGTTATAAAGGCTTATCCATCAGGTTTGAGAAGGGAAAGGTGTGTTTGGCATTGGGAATGCAACACGTCACTTCTAACGAGATTAAATGACCATGGAAGGTCGATTGTATTAGTAGTGGTTCCTGATGGTTTCTCGGGGACGATAAGTTTTCAAGGTGGGTATAATGTAAGATCCCGTGTTTTGAACCGGGTGAAAATTACGAATGTTTTTTACATTCCTTTTCGGTTGATCAATAGGTCATTCCTTTTAAACCGAGCTTTGGAATTTTATTCCGAGTGTTGGAACACCTAAATTTTTCATTTCTAGAACTTGATAGAAGGTTTTGAGGCAAAGGGGAAGTCGCATGGGCGGCGCATGATTTTTCTAACCATGCGGCCAAACCGTGCGTAGTTGAAGTTTTGAGGCAATGGATAATGTACGGTTATCGCATGGTTTGTCTAACCATGAGTCCTAACTATGCAAGGAGCGTTTTTCGAGATAGTATCTAACGCGCGGTTAGCGCACGGTTTGTCTAACCGTGTGATCAAACTATTCAGGCACTTAAATGAGATCCTTAAATTCTGGATCTCACTCTTTTTTGCCTTTAGATGGCTCTTTTAAGCTTCTAAGCATCCATAACTTGGGATTACTCTCCCTTAAAGGATGGAAAACCTCTACCAAGCATTTTGGAGGCGATCTGATGGCTTCTCTTGGAAAATCAAAGCCGAATTCTTGAGGTAGGTAGGTGTTCTTCTTCATTCTTGTTCAGTTTTTTAGATCTACTTAGATCTACATCTCCTTCTCTCGTGTTTTTTTAGATATATGCCCTTTATGGGTAAATCTAAGTGTGTGGATGATAAGTATCATGAGTTTTGGTCATGGTCTTTTTAGGAGAAGTGATTCATGGCGGGTTCTTGAAGAATCAAACTGTTTATCTTGAGGGTTCTTCTTTCATTTTGGTTTTCGTCAAAACCCCGAGGTAGGGTACCAAATCTTTAAAAATTTATTTAAGAATTATATTTTCTTTAAATAAATTAGTAATGTGAGTTTACTTCATTATTATATGTCAATGAATGACACTTTTGATGTTATTAAATAATTCCGCCCACATGAGATAAGTGAGGACTTGAACTTGTGTTGAGTTTAATCATGTTGGCTAATTTGGTTAATGTGATATGATTAAATAGTTAAATGATTTGAATGGAAAGAATGATTAATAGGGTAATTAATGTTAGTGTTAATTATCAAGTCATGAGTTGGAATAAGATTGTGTCTTTTACAGATTATTGGGAATATCGAATATTTGACATGTTCGGTATATATTTTGGAAACTTGTAATAATTAATGGATGAATTAATTATTACGTGTTAAATGGTAAATGGTTAACTAATGGATGATTGGTTAAATAGATGAGATTTAATTAATTAATTATTGAATTAATTAATTTTTATGCAATAAATTAAGATTGTGAATTGATTGTTTGTTAAGATTGTTAGCCAGGAGTACTTTTGATGTGTATTATTTTTTCCATGCCATAAGTTATCTTGGATAGAGTTGTTTGAAAATATGATATGTTGTGTGAGATAGTTTCTAAATATCTTGGATTTTTTCATCATGTTTTTTGATTATTATGGGGTGCTTGTAGATTGTTAAAGTCCTGGACTAATCACTGTTTGAGTGGACGGGTTCAGGCTTGTTAAGGAATTTGTTTAATTAAGTATTAACTTATCTGAAGAGCGTTTTGTGTTGTTAATTAGTTGTTGAATTAATTAACGGATTGGTTTTGTGGTGTTAGACATGGTATTCTACACCAATTATAAATATGTATGTATGATCGATAAATGGGTTGTGAGACAGGGACTGATGTTCCAAATACTCACGGGGTGCTAAACATGGCGTTCAACACCAAGCTTGAAAGAAAATATTCTTTTATGGGATAGGTACTGATGCTCCAAATACCCATGGGTTGTGATACAAGGACTGACTCTCAAAATACTCATGTGGGTGATAGAAATGATGTTCTACATCCATTAATTAACATTGGACTGTGGGTCCAATTGTTCATGCATGAAATGAGTTGATGGTTAATGAAGGCTGTTGTGATATGATGATTTGTGAATTGATTATGAGAAAGGTTTTAGACTTGTTAATGAATTGGGTGAACCGCTGTTAGTGGACAGACCCAGGAGAAAATAACTATTTTAGTGGATGGTCTTAGAAATAATATATGAAATATTAAATTGAATAAGTTATGACGCGTTTTACAAGACAAAGCATAAGCTTAGATTTAGTCTTTACTTTGATTACTTAGATGGTCTTTAGAGACATCTGTGGTGAGTGAATTATACGGGGGATGTCAGGCATAGGCTGAATCTCAAGACTTTTATAATAAAATTTGAGTAATTGATAAATGAAAAATGATTATGTAATGATTGTTGAGTATGCATGAAAAATGAATAATGTAGGTTTAGACCCCAGCTGAGGGATAAATCAGGTACTTGAATATATAGTTTCTTTGTACTGCTTACTTTATTTTATGCATGCCTTCACGTGTTTTAAATTATTTATTAAATGTATGTTTTTTGGGTAGACACTGGTGGTCCCAGCCTATTGAGATTTATATCTCACACCCTACTCGGGCCTCCATTGCACTGGCTACCTGAGTATATTCTATTTGGTTGTAAGACTATGCTCTTTTCATTTACTTGGGATATAGGAGTAGAGGACCGAATGGATGCTCGGGATGCTCGATGAGATCAACCTTGGGGATTTGAGTCATTATTTATTTATTTCTATATTGTAATGTAAAGCATGTTGTTTTATTCACTAGTTTCTACCTTTGTATCATTAGCATGTCATGCATGCATCTACTATATAATTTGGTGTTTTCCACTTTTATAAAATGAGTATTATTTGTCTTCCGATTTTGTCATTTATGAGTTACTGCTTCCATTATTGTTTGTTATCTACACTGATATACCATTGTTCAACTCTGATAAGAGGGTATAGTCTCCCCACTGACTATCCTTAGACCCTCGCTGCTAGTCGGCAGCCTTTGGCATATGGGGAGATGCGCTTGAGGTCATGTGGCGATCGGTCCATCCACTGGTTTAGTGGTGAGTTGGGTGGGGACGTTTCACATCCCTAACCCAACAGTCTAAAAAATGGTAAAAAATGCTAACTATGATAAGTCATCAGAACCAAAAATATCCTACAACATCTTCTCTCAATCTAATAGATGTGGTGGATATCTGGATAGAAAAGTGGTAGTGGATGTTGCGGGTACAGGTAGAGTGGCTATGGAGGGTGGAGTCATGAGGCTAGAAAGTTGGGATGTGGTGGGTGGTGGAGAGGTGTTGATCCAAAGTGGGGTCTTGAGTCTAGAAACTGCATCAACAAAGGGAACCTCAATGGAAATAGAAGTGGTTGGTCCTATGACCTTCCAAGCCTGCTCTGCAAGGTACTCATGTTGGGCAGTGGGTTCAGTGACATCTACATCTAGGTCGGGATGGGTTGTGGGTGGTGTGGGTGTGGTGGAAGAGGATAGGCCTTCTGGTGTTGGTGGTGGTTGAGGGTCTATGGTAGAGGAGGGTAGTGGAGGGGTGGTGAAATTAGAAATATCTATGAAGAGAAGATACAAATGGGTATATATTTTGGTGCAATTTCTCTAAGATAAATAGCTTCATGGCCCAGAGATCTGGCAGGATGGGATGGGTGGGTGGAGAAATAGTATATGTAGTGGTTCTAGAGGTAGGAATATGACTGGGAGTAGTGGAAGGTGAAGTTGTGGGTGGAGAATGAGGTGGTTCCACTGTAGGTGTTTCCTCATGAATGATTGGTGCCCAGTGGCAAATATCATCTTTCCTCACCAAGATCTATATCTTGTGTAGCATCATGAAATAAATGATCTCTATAGGTCCAAGGGAAGTAAGGGGAAGAGAAGAATAAAAAACGTAGAGATGTATGTCATGGAGGGTGATGAATGAACTTCCCATCAAGGTATGTCTGTTCTGTTATGTGTGAGACAGTAGGTGAAATGTGAAGCCATGTTGATAGATGGGTCACCCATGGATGTTTCCAAAATGAGTACGTCAACCTATCTCATTCTCCCATGAGACTTTTCCTAGGAAACCATGCATGTGTCAGGGTTCTGTGGAGTATTTGAATTCCTTGGTTGCACAATTGAGTGGGATTTATGATCTGAGGATCATGTGGTATCTGATTATATTGTTCAATCATCTACAACAGGAACCTTGAATCAGTCTGTGGTGGCTTGATCTGAAGTCTCAAAAAGTCCTCAGATGCGGAAAACTCTTCTGAATAGATGCTTGGGACAATTTTGAACTCTGTAAATGAAACCTCATGTGGCTGGCCACACATAAGGAATCGTGGTCAATCTATGACCACCTCAAATGTAGACAGGAACCCTAGAAACAGCTCTCTTTACGTCTCCTCTCATACCTCAACAATTTTTTCCAAATGAATTCTATCAAAGAGGTCCAGGATGTCATTACTGATGTTCAGGCAGGTGAGGATGGTCAAGTCGATGGTATTTTTTGTTCTCATGGGTTTCACCTATAGTGGAGTGAGTTTGACATGACTCATCAGGTTTGAGAAGCCTAGGATAGGATGTAGGTGGAGGTTTTTATCACTGTATGAGTCCTTGGAGCTAGATGAGGATTCTTCTTGAGAAGCTAGAACAGCACGATCTTCAATGGGAGGTTTGGGAGGTGCGGGAGGTTTGGTGCCTCATGGTTGTTTTGTTGGAATCTGCTCATCATGGTTTGACAATGAATCATAGAATTATGGACATTGTTTTTTGGTTCATTCCATCATGGGAGGGAACTAATAGGGTGAGTATGAGGAAATGGGGGTCAGTTGAGTGCGATCAATAGGGAGGAGGAAGGGGAGGTGGGTGAAGGTGAAAGTTGTGGTCTGGGAGTGTTTTGCGAGGCTGAGAGGGAGAAACATGCGGGAGGGGGTTTGGGTGGTGGGCTTGGTGTGAGAGGGGGGATAGGGCTGGTTTTCATGGCTGAGAGAGGATAGGGGAAGTTAGATAGGTCATGGGTGAGAGAGAATGGGTGAGAGAGAATGGGGAGAGAGTCGATCGACTAGCCAAGAGGGAGGAAGGTGGAGAGTCGAGGGAGGGAGTGGGTTTTTGGGTCATAAACCTAGGTTCACAACTTATTTTTTTTAAAAACTATCTCGGGGTGTTACACGACATGTAACCATGTTTCACATCATATATTGATGGTTTTTTTGAATTTATGGATGGAAAAGGTACACATTGTGTAACATGGTCACATGACATGTAATTGACTTTTTTAACTCAGTTTTTTTTAAAACCTAATCTCCATCGTCTAGCCTATCCTAAGCTTTCCTAAGGATATTATAATCTAATATTAGGCTAAAATGAGATACCCTAGGTTGCCTCCTATTCAACGCTTCCTTTAACGTCAGTAGCTTGACTTAATTAAGTATCAAATTAAATTAAGGCTGGTGAAATAGCCTTTATAGAAGGGTTCTTGAAATATTTTAAATATTTTACCATTCTCTTTGAATGGTGGTCCACCCTCCCCCTAAATTTCAATAGTCCCATTAAGAAAAACTTAATGACATCAAAAGGGCTAGACCATCTGGATTTCATCTTCCTAGGAAACAATTTCAATCTCAACATTAATAAGAGGACCTTATTCCCTGGGACAATGATGTGACTTATGATGCATTGATCATGCCATTTTTTAGATTTCACTTTGTAGATCTTGGAATTTTCATAGACATCTTTTCTAATTTCTTCCAAGTCATCCAACTATAGCATCTAATATTCTCCATTTTTTTAGAATCCAAATTGAGTTTCTTAATTTCCTAATACAAGTGATGCTTTAGTTCAACTAAAAGATGACACGGTTTTCTATAAATTTGTCTGAATGATTTTGTACCTATGTGTGTTTTTTTAGTGAAGTACACCCATATTGTATCATCCAATTTCAAACTCCTATCACTATAGCTTGTGTTCACGGTCTTCTCCATGATTTTATTGATCTCCCTTTTTCAAAATTCAACTTTCCCACTTGTTTGTGGGTGATAGGGAGTTTCTTTATTATACTGGATTCCATATTTTTCTAGAAATACTTTAATATATTGATTGGTAAAATGTGTTCCTAGAGCAGTAATGAGTAATATAGGAAATCCAAATCTTGAGAACACATTATTTTTTAGGAAATTCATGGATACTTCTTCTCTGTCATTTGATTTTGCTTTAGCTTCTACCCACTTTGAGTCATAGTCAATGGCAACTAGAATGTAGGAAATTATATGTGAAGTTGGAAATGGTCCCATAAAGTCTATTCCCTAAACGTCAAATATTTTTACTTCCATAAAAGGTTTTGATGCATTTTGTTTCTTTTCCCAATGTTTTCAGTTTTTTGGCACCTATCACAGCTTTAAAAAAATTCCCTTGCATCTTGGTGTAGCATGGGCCAGAAAAGTCCACCTTCTATAATCTTTTACATGGTGTTCTTGAGTCCATGATGTCCTCCAGTTCATGATGTATGACACATTTCTATCACATTTGGGATTTCATTTTGGGGAATTCAACATAGCAATAATATATCTGCAAAATGTTTGAATAGTAGTGCTTTATCCTAGTAGTAATGCTAAACTTCAACTAAAAATATTCTATTTTTTTTAGATGAGAGGTCTTGGTGTAAAAATCCCATGACAAGATAATTTTCAATATAGGTGAACCATGGTTGAACCACAATGCTAAAAAGGGTTTCATTAGAAAAATATACTTCGATGTGAGTACCATCATCTTCCTTAATGAGTGGAAAAGTAAGTCGGGATAAATGGTTAGCGATCATATTTTCTGTTCCATTGGTATATTTAATCACAATATCAAATTCTTGGAATAAGAAGATCCACCTTATTAACATTGAATTGTAATCCTTCTTGTTCATTAAATACCTTATGGAATCATGATTTGTGTGCACAATCACCTTGGATAAGACCAAATAGAAGAAGAATTTTTTGAATTCATACACAACGTCTAACAATTATTTCTCTTTAGTTCTGTAGTTGACTTGAGATTTATTCAATTTTTAGATGGAATAATAGATGGGATAGAATATGTGACCTATTTTTTTCCTAAAATAGTGCCAACAGTGAAGCTGTTGGTGTCACACATCGATTTTAATTCCTTGTCTCATTCAGGTGAAATTATTATAGGGGTTACTATCAAGATTTTCTTAAGAGTATTGAATGCCTTTCAATATTATTCATTTAATTAAAAATGAAAATATTTTTTCAATAGGTGCGTAAGTGGGTGGTAAACTTTTTCAAAGTCTCTTACAAATCTTCTATAGAATCTAGCATGGCCCAGAAATCTTCTTATACCCTTAACTATTGAAGGTTCAGGTAAATCAATGATGACATTTATCTTAGATAGAATGACTTATTTTCATTCCTTATAGATTTTATGTCTGAGTAATATGCCTCCTTGAACCATAAAATGAAAATTTTCCCAATTCAAAAACTAGTCATTTTTCTTCACAATGTCACATGACTAACTTCATATTGCTTAAGAATACTTCAAAATATCTTCCATTAACTATGAATTCATCCATGAAGATTTATATGAATTCCTCTTCAATGTCATGGAAAATATGTTTCATGCATCTTTGAAACATTATTAGAGCATTACACATTCTGAATGACATATGCTTATAGGTGAAGGTGCTAAATGGACACGTGAATGTGGTTTTTGAAGAATCATTTGGGTCAACTGCAATCTGATTGTATCCTGGATATTCATCTAGGAAACAATATAATTCATGTCCTACAAATATCTCCATTATTTTAACCATGAAGGCCAAGGAAAATGATCTTCCCTTGTTGGGGAATTCAAGATTCTATAATCCATGCAAACTCTATATCCAGTGATGGTACTTATTGAGATCAAATCATTTTTCATCATTTTTCTCCATTGTGAGTCCACCTTTCTTGGGAACTACTCGTAACGGGATTACCCACTCACTATCAGAGATCAAAAATGTTATTCCGACATCTAGAAGTTTCAGTAATTCCTTTTTAAAAACTTCCTTCATTGGTGGTGTAATCCACCTTTGAGTTTGGAATTTTAGTTTTTCATCTTCCTCAAGTAGACTTATTTAGGTGAATATAGTTGGATTAGTTCCTTTAATGTTATCTACTCCCCAAGAAATTGACTTCTTGTGTATCTTCAAGACTTCAACCAATTTTTATTCCTATGACTAGGATATTTTAGAGTTGATGATTACTAGTAGAGTGGTTGAAGATCCTAATTATGAATATTTAATAGTACTATGTAGAGTCTTCAACTCCAGTGTTGGTGGTTGAATAACTAAGGGATTTAAGGGTGGAAAAGTGTCCCTTGTGGGTGGTTCATTGAATCTAACTTCCTCTAAATCATACTCCTCTTCTGTAACTAAGAATGAATCCTCACTGTCTTCTTCTAGGGCCATGTATTCACTTCTTCCTAAGGGTAATATAGATAGAGTTTCAATTAATAGAATCATCTGATTGATTATAAGATTTGACAAGGCTGAATACTACCTATTCTTCTCTAAATCAAAACATTAGATTTCCTTGATTTACATATATTAGAGCCCTTCTGGTGTATAAGAATGGTATTCCTAGAAAAATGTAGATTTCAACTTCTTCTTCTATGTCAAAAAATAGGAAGTCTACTGAAAAGATGAATTTTATGACTTTGACTAACACATCCTCAAGAATTCCTCTAGGGTACTTCATTGATCGGTCTACAAGTTGCAGTTCTACTACAGTTCTTTTGATCTCTTAGAGTCTCAACTTATGAAATACACTCATTGGAATTAAGTTGATTCTTTCTCTAAGATCGTATAGAGATATTCCAAATTTACACTCTCCAATATCACATGGAGTTGAAAAAATTACAGGGTCTCCCATATTTGGTCGGATTTTTTATTGAAAAATAAAGGAGAATTCTTCATTAAATGAGATTACACCAATATATTCCATTTTTATTTTATTGGAAATCATATCCTTAAGTAATTTTTCATAAACTAGCTTCTGATCAATGGTCTCTTCAAAAGTTATGTTGATATGTAGTTGTTTGAACATTTCCAAAAACATCTTGTATTATGCCCCTGATTGACCTTTTATTTCTCTTTATGGAAAAGGAATACGTGTCTTGTATGGTGTTGGAGCAACATAGACTGGTTATTTTGGTTACTTAGGTGTTTGGGTGCTTACAGCTGGTGATGCCTCCTGTAATATTACTTGTGTGGTTCTATTAACTTTTTTTTCTTCCATTGATGAATTATTCTTAAGTTATTCGATTTTTCTTTCATCTATCCCACCTAGTTGTTGGAAATCCAAAAAAAACACTAATAATCACTAGATCCTTATCTTATTCCCTTGGGTATGTCTTTGTATTACCAGGCAGAGTACCCGATAATTTATCAGACAAAGTCTCTGATATATAACCCGTATCAACTTCAATATTTTGAAAGGTAGCATGTTGGTCCTGGATCTATGTCTCTTGAGTAGTCATTAACTGGTCTGATTTTTGAAAAAAAAAGTATCAACTAGGTTTTCCAAGTTACTCTAGAGAGGAGTAGGTTCCTACTGAGGTCTCGATTGAGCTGGTTGAAACTGTTGTTGTGTTCTATAAGGGAAATTTTGTTGCTGAATTTGCTATTTTGGTCTTGGAATAGGGTTTATTGGTGGGTATCCTAGTGGTCCTTCATTAATAAATGGTTCTTGACCACTTATCTATTGATAATATCTTTATTTTTTTTTGAGGTGTCTACTGAGCCAGCCTCTACTGATAGAACTATGGATGTTGTTGAAATGGTGGGTTCTATGGATTGAAGTTAATGTAATTACAATATTGAGGTTGTTTCTATTAAACTCCTGCCTTGTAATCTTGGTAAAGGTTCAGGCCACCACACATTTCACATGACTGTATTTCTATTATAGGAGCAGGAGGGGGTTTTGTAGCCAGCAGCTAGAATGATTCTAGCTTCTTTTTCAGTGCTTCAACTTTCACTATTATTCCAGCATTTTCATCCACTTGTTGAGATCCACACTAATGTGGTCCACGATCACATTTTCATAGGTTGGCACTGTGAGATACTTCTTCTAAAAGGGATATCCTATATTTAGGTGTCTTTAACATTAGTCCTCCATCATCTTCAGCATCGAATAATGTTCTTGCAGCTAGTTGGAGACCTTGGTAAAATGTCTAGAGTTGGATCCACATATCTAGTCCATGGTGTGGTCACTACCTCATAAATTCCTTGAATTTTTACCAAACATCCCATATAATTTCGCCATTAGTCTAAGAAAAATTTTGAATATCCTTCTGGAGATTTTATATCTGGATTTGTGGTAATTATTTCTCAGTAAAATTCTTGGCTAGATCATCCCAAGTCTTGATTGACTCAATATCTTGATTCTTAAGCCAACCCTTGTCTCCGTCTTGAAAATAGAAAAGAAATATGCGATGTTTGATAACATCTTATGATAATCCCAGGTTGCAAAAGGTACCACATACATCCCGGAAGTTAGAGATATTCTCATGAGGATCTTCACTCTAAATTCCATTTAACTAGACCATTTTCTAGATCATATGAATGGGTCTATGTTTTATCTCAAAGTTATAGGCTAGAATGGGAAGGAAGAACTATGCTTGGTGTGACACCATAGATTGACGAAAATCCATAATCCATGATGGTTTTCTCTTATTTCACTAGGTTCTCCCCTGGAACTATCTATTGCATTTTTGGTAGGTTAGGTGGGTTGGGTCCCACTTGATTGTTCAGTTAATAAATGTTTTACCATCGGTGTATAGAGAGATATTGTTCAATACTAGGATCTAAGCCTAATTTATCTTGTGTTTCAACACTCATTGCACACGTTGAAGGGACTTAGTACATGCATTATGCCTCTAAAGAATCTTAGAAAAGATAAATAAATAAATGGGGTGAGGGAAAAGTTAATCCTATGTATTTTATAGAGGTTTCACTATGTAATACACAACTTTACTAATCCCTAGTAATGGAACCAGAATTTGATGCTCCTGCACACATCGTTCAATTCATACAGGCTACGGTCAGATTAGAATTGTATTGTTTCACAAACTTCACTTGATACTAGGGAATAGTATAGTGAAAGGTTGGGTTTGATTCTATGGGGAAATAAGTTGTCACTAGAAACCTATGGCTTGGAACCCTTTGGTGTAGGATTCCTTTTCTAAGTGGTTCAGTTTGTTAAAGTAATTCTTGTAGAATTGATGGTTTACTTCAGGAATAAGAGAGGGATCATAATCAATTTTGGGGATCTGTAGAAAATATAGTCTTAATTATAACTTGGTGGGATCCTAAGGTTTCGGCTGTGAAGAAAGAGGAAGTTTCTAGTTGACTGTGGTCAAATAAACTAGTTCTACCTAAGAGGTAACTATTCCTTGATTAGAAAATAGTGATAACCTAGATGCATTAATCTTACCTTCTGATGTAGAAATTATTTTATCATATTGGTCAAAACCCAATATAATCCAACCTGTATAGGTTACTTCACTCAAATACCCCATGGTCATGGATGTTCTAATGAATTTGATTGACAAATATTATCTATCCTAATTACTAACCCTTAAGATTAAAAAGTTGAGAATTAAGGCTTTATTAAGTTTAGATACCAAAAATCTCTATCCCTACCCTAGGTGGTTTAGTCACTCATGGTAGGATTGAACGCAAGTAAATGTAGAATTGATATTGTGCTGAACAAGCTAAGAATAATCAAGTTTAAATATTTCACAAACATGAAATGATTTTGGATAAATAAATGAGACAAGAATGAAACTAGGATTTAAAAAAGTAAATCTAAAATCAAAAGCAATCCAATTAACTGCTTACTTGAAATGAGAGCAGAGATGAACGCATGAAAATTTTTATTGGCATTTGGTGACGAACAAAGGTGGTGGTGCAAAAAGGAATGAAGGAGATGTCGAAAAACAATTCACTTTATTATATTAAAAAAATAAAAAAAAATATACTAATAAATTTAGACTTTTAAGGAGATGAAGTGATAGGGAACAAGAGGGGAAAAATAAAAAATTATTATGCTTTCTAACTCTCTGTCCAACTGAAATCTACTACCTTACTACTTTATTTATAGGAGAAATATTACATGATGTGTAATAAGGATTCATGTTGTGTAATGTAGATCCATGTATTCCTCCTCATATTTTGAATCTATGTGTATCTCACACATATCTCGTTTGATATTTTAAGATTTGAATCCTTCCATGTTGTGTATGCAAGACTCATGACGTGTATCTTCCGTCAAGTTGAACCTTTGAAGAAGTAATTGCATTCAAAGGGTTCACAACATGTTTCTTCAACTCACAATGTGTCATGGATTCTCCACTTGAAATCTCCATGAATTGAGTCTTGACTTTCTTCATGACTTTTATCAAGTTGTGATACTCAACTACATGCCCTGTAATGAGGTTTCATGGTGTGTAATAGGAAAATTTTCTTCATTTTTTCAATTTATCTTTTGAAACTTTGTAATCCTCATTTCTGAAAAATTTATCACATACCAAGCACATTATTGAATAAAAATTTAAAAAACCTTAACTAAATGGTTTCAAAAAGTATATATGATTTTATCTTATCAAGTGACTCAGCAGATTAACCATTATATCCCATGATTCCATGAGTGATGACCATAATATAAGTCCTTGAACTGATATCCCTGAAGATCATCTTCACCGATTCTAATTGAATTTGAATAATTTTAAAGTAGTTTTTGTGACAAGTTTCTATATTTTCTTCTGAAATTATCATAATAAATACCCTATTTAATAAGAACGAATTGTTCATCATTGTTGGATCCTCATATATATTGATAATAATATTTATAAATTTTGAATATTTCTTCAACTCATATAATTTATAATCCACATTTTGATCTATTTAGATCTAGATAATATCATATTCTTTATTATCCATCCTTTATAATTATTTATTTCATTGATTTCATCTTGGTACCAGTTAATAGAAGACCAATATCCTTTTGTAATAGACAATACCTTGTCTAGATATTCTAGAATCTAAAATACTTCGCATCAAACTTCTCCACCTAGACATTACCCTTATGCATTATCATTAAATCCATAATCAATGAACTCTCATTAAATTGCAAAACATGTTACTAGGATCAGTAACTGTATACCATAATTATTATACAATGATAAGAGTGGAATTATACTACTAAACCAAGCTTTAAAATAGATTGGATGGGTTATGGACATCTAAAAATCAATAATCAATTATCATATATAACATTTTGGGTTTGATAAAACCACTAAAACCTATATGTTTTTTCTTTGGAACTTACATAGTTAAAATAGAAAGAACCAAAATGAACCTAAAATAAGGATACACTAAAACTTAAAAGATGAGCCACACCTAAGTCCCTATACATCAATGCACTTCTTGATACAAAATAGAAAATAACTTTTAAAAGAAAATGATTAAAAGAAATGAATGAAAAAAAACATTATTTTTATGTGGTTTGGACTTATTTATACTCTATAAGGGGAAATTAAATACTTATATTTAAGAAATAGGGGATTATTATAATCATAAAAAAAAGTCATAGAGAACATGTGTCCCCGCCCTACTACTTAAAGTAGAGTATATTCAGTGTAACTGGTTATATTGTCTTTTATTCTTCATAGAGATTATAATCACCTCAGTCTGATCATATTGGGTTACACTTTACCCATTCAATTAATTCCACCACTTTAACTTCTATTTCTGGTGTACTTTTTACACTTCTATAAATTCTATGAGTTTACTCTTATGTAATATTTGAAATAATCTTATATTTAAACTATAAAAACCTTATGTAATGCCTATTTTATTTAATTGATTATTAAATGTCAACAGAGTTTCTCTTATGTAATTCCATTATATCTCCACAATTATCTATTTAAAATTTTCAAGGGGAAACATCTAATTTCTTACTTATAACAACCATCTTTTTGTGTACTTATTCTGAAATTATGGACTTCATCACTTCTAGTCCATTATCTTTATTCAGCTGCTAGAAATTAAACTTCAATAATAGCCCCTTCCTTGAGCTGAAAATGGTTTTTACATGGATAAATCTAATAATATAAATTTAATAAGTATACATTATTATAATACATTATGGAGGATTTATGTTTTTATATTTCATTAAAATTTTATCATGTGGTAATTAGATATAATTATATGAACACATATTTGAATAAATACATTATTGGTGGGGGATTTTGTAAACAAAAATACTAAGGTTACTCAAATATATAATAATTGATTTAATTATTATTTGATGGAATGGGAATGAGAGGAATACTAAGAGAAACTTACATGGTCAATAAATGGATATGAACCACTCATTTAGAATTTAAAGTTCATAGAGTTACATATTTTTGCTGAGTGGTTTTGTTAAATGAATTAATTAGAGGATAATATTTTTAATTGATAAAATAAATTTTACTAGGAAAATATTTCCTTTTTTCTCTTTGGAAGAAACCTTGAGCAAGTTTTTTTTAGAGAGATAATGGTGGTTAATGAGGAATAATAGGTAAAAATGATTTTTTAAGGATTCAAGGTATGTGACTCTAACTCAACATTTTGAATCTTTCGATTTAAGTATAATTATGATTTATGTAGATGGTATATAATTTAATGTAAAAAATGTAAATATGAGGAAAAAATATTGAGAATTAAACTTGTGGAAAAGCATGTTATAAATTTTCTTCATATTAATTAGTATTATATGATATTTCATTATATAATATTAAGATTAATTATTATAATAAAAAAATATTATAAAATTATTTAATTATTTTTTGGTAAATATATTATGATAAATGAGAAAATATATTCTATGAAAAAAGATGATATGGAATTTTCATTTAAAATATTGACAATTATGATGTGATGAGATTATAAATGGTCATATCAATGATATTTTTTCCATTATTTTATGGTTTTATATATTTTTTGACAAAATTATGATGGAAACTGATTAATATAAGAAATATATTTTTTTTAGAAATTTCACAGTGTTGATATAAGCTCATCATTGTGGCATGACACTTCTCAAAATTCATATATGTTATATTTTATCTTAGAAAATATATTATTACAATAATTAGAATCATGTCATGTGTAATGGGTGTTGTGACACTTACTAGTGAATAATATATTCTATTTATAGAGTTACATGAGAATCATGTCAAAATAACATGGGTTCATATTTAATTTCCATGGGGCCATACCAAATTCAGCATGTGTAATGTCATCCTTTATTAAGTGTCTATAAAATAGGGATATATTTGATTCCAATGAAGTGGAATCCTAAATTAATTTAATTTTTTTGAATTTGATTAGAATAGAGATCAATTTAGAATCTTTAAATAGTTTTTTTATGATTCTAGATATAGAGGTCCTTCTAAAAAAATCTTATA
The DNA here is from genome assembly GCA_963277665.1 of Viscum album. Lineage (NCBI taxonomy): Eukaryota > Viridiplantae > Streptophyta > Magnoliopsida > Santalales > Viscaceae > Viscum > Viscum album. The sequence continues at coordinate 1,982,474,376 of OY728131.1, forward strand.
AGAGAAACATTATAGTAATGTTCTGGAATTGAGTTTGATAAACTATAGTAGTTGCCCATTGAAAATCTAAATAAATTTCACCGAAAGTATAGTGGGATAAGAATTAGTGTAATATCACTTATATTTATATTGGGAACCCTAATAAAATCCATTGAGAATCCAATTTCAAGACACCAATGAAGAACCACCTGGATTTGTGTCATAGTTTGATAAATACTAAAGATGCCTTGGTTATTTGTGAATATGGGTTATTGTATTTATTAAAAACTTTCCTAAGGATCTCATAAGTTTCAAGGTACTTGATCTAGTTTATAAGTAATTTAATATCATGGAATAAAGGTTCGGGATTCATGAAAATTTTTTTTAGAAGGGATAGATATTGGTTGAATCAGTTCTATTTGAGTTTGAGTTAATTCTCAATACATGTAGACAATTTTTATAAATGGAGGATTCATATATCCATTTATGTTATGTAGAATATTTTTTATAGGTAAATTCACATAATAAATTACAATATTCATTTACACTATGTAAGAAAATCACATAGCTAACTCAACTATGTAGTCGAATGTGTCACGTAGCTGAATGATCGACATAGCCGATTTTAGAGTTCATATAGCCATTTTCAGTCAAGTAGAGAATTTAAAAGAATAACATCGCTGATTAGTGATTTAACCAAATACATATTCACATAACCAATTCATGTGAGAAAATATACTATGTAGCTAATTTCTATTGTGAATCATGTGTCTGATTTATATATAGTTGTTTACTCTTCATGTAGCCAATTTTGATTTCCCATTATGTTCAGTTTGGTTTTTTTGTAAGGTTTATGAATTCAAATATTATAATGAGAAATAATTATTATGATTATTAAATGGTTATGAATTTTTACTTAATCGAAGGATTCAATTTTCAATCCATGATCTTCACATGTTTTGAAAAATCTTGCAATGGTTCTTAAAGAGTTTTAAAATGTTATTTTAATAGTCTTTAAAATCCTTTTTTAGATATGATGTATATACAAAATTTTGTAGCTATCATAGATATCGTGGGATGATATTAAAATATATGGATATCAAGGATCGTAAAATCTATAAAATAATAGAAGAGACAGAATTGAGATCGTGGGTTTGTTCCCTACATGGGAACATAAAAGGTAAAGCCTATTAATTCACAGTAGATAACTAATAGTGATAAATTTTTTATGTATATTGGAGATATAATAGTGAAAAAAGAAACTAACATTAAATAGAGAGCTAATAGTGAGAGACAAAAAAAGGTTGCGAGAGTGGAGTCCTTATCTAAGGTTCTTTTATCTTTATTGATTAGTATTTGATGAAACTCATGTATTTAGAAGATTGAGTCTAAGAATATTTTTTGTAAAACTTTGAAGAATGAATTGTGGAAATTATTTTGTTTCAAATCATATAATATTATATAAGTTGATCTATATTCTTTATTATTAAAGAAACCTGAATATCCTAGTGATATTATTTAGTTTTTATAATATTTTGTACTATAGTGAAACTATTTTTTGTTGGGTGTGGCACCAGAAATGTGTGGTGTAATTCCACAAAAATTCTAGTAAAAATATATCACTTGGGGATTTAGTGAAAATAATATATGTTTTGGGGGAGTAACCATCCATGATAATGAGTATGATCACATTGAGACCAAAGGTTTTAAAAATGTTTGTTCTTATGTTATTTTCTTTTAATACATTTTTTAAATGTTGAGTAATCATAAGAGCAGATCGGATTATAATAGTTTGAATGAGGTTTATTTCAATATAATGAAAAAAATATATAAAGAATCACCATTGATTCAACCCCACCAGTGATGAAATACCTCCCTGGTTACTTCAATTAGTATCAGAGGGCAGGTTCCTTTTTCAAGATCCTCAAAGTGATCAAGTAGGATAATCTCTATTCTGTTAAAATCAAGGGGTTCCTTACATTTTATAGCAAGAGCTATCATAGTTGTAAGAACATAATTTTTCCCTTTCTCTTATCTTCTGGCCTTAATGTTAAATTTGAAGTAACAGTAGGATTCCCACCTATTTCTCAAGATGTTTCCATGAAATTTGTGAAATAAAATAAACATAGAAGTTGGTGGAAAAGCTCAAAATTATATTTTTATGTTTATTTTTTGAAAATTATTACACAATGGTTGTGGGACTCAAAAATAAAAAATAAATTTAGGATAAATTTATAAGTAGTTATAAAGGAAATATGAAAATCAAGAAGTCCAAATTTGAAATTTGGATAAGAAAATTTTAAGATATCAAGATGGATGATGAATAAAATTTTGATGACTAATTCACTATAGTCAATTAAATTGTTATTAATAGTCAAGGTTTTGGAGAAAATCTAGATGATTAAAATATTTTCAAAAAATTGATGAGAAATTTTTCTGATCTTTTTTGGCCCTAAGGTTTTATATTTAGAATATATAGAAGATATTACAATAAATGAATCACATAACACTCTCATTTATTATGAATGTGAAATATCCTATCTTTCAAGAAGAAGATCAAATATAAGATGCATTTTGAGGCCATGAGAATGCTCAAAATTTGAGATAATAAAATTTATGAATCAATTAAATCTAATGATGTAGATGAAGTTGAATATTGTAATAGAATCATTTCTGTTGTATCAAAGTAATTCAATAAGGTAAATTTTAAGGGTAAATATAAATTACCACTAAAGTGTTACAATTGTAATTAAATATTTCACTTTGCTATAAATTTTCCTAATAATAAGTCTTATGAACCTAATATAGATGATGAGAAACCATATAAATTAAATGGATAAAATTTTAAAAAGGATCAACAAAATTTTATATAAGTAAGAATAAGTTCTTCCAATTTAAAGGAATAATATTGATAAGAAAAAGAATAATAATTTGGCTCAGCATGAATTATCCAATCATAAGATGAAACTAATTTCATGGCTCATGAGGAAAAGGGTTTGAAACATCGAGAAATGAAGATGATAAAAGTGAATGAATAGATCTTGATTAAATGTGGAAGAATCAATTAAAATCTTATCTTGTGAAAAAACAAAAAAAATCAAGAAGGAGAATAGTGGTTATTGAAATAAAAAAATATATCTAAGGGAAATAAATAATGTTCATATAAATAGTTTGTGTACATTGATGAAATCAAAAGTTAAATTTTAAAATTGGATTAAATGGATAATATAGAAAAAGATATTAAAGAAAAACTTTTACTCGAATAAGAAGAATACTCTAAAACATAGTCAAAATGTCGTGAAGCATATAATGGATTGAAAAGGATTAGAGAATATTTCAATAAGGTTGCTGAGGTTATGGTAAAATCATCAAAATATGGTAAAAATGGGGTTAAAATAAGTAGGTTAATTAATATCCCTATAAATTGAAATATAAAATTGTTATCACTAACAATACAAGTCCTAAAATAAATTTTTGACAAGTCTAGATCATGAATAGTAGTGAAAAAAACCCTACTTGATCAAAGTAAGAAATAGATTCTTCTTAAATATATTTTCTCCTATAGTATATACTACCAAAATATATAGAATGAAAATATCAAAAATATTTAGGAAATAGCTATTATATGTAAGGAAGGTCAAGGTTCAGAGGATACTACTAGTGTTTTTTAGTGTTTTGGAATAAATCCTACTCATGGTGGAATAAAATGTCACTACTAGAGATGATACATGAACCAAGGGGGGTATATTTTTATAAAAAAGAAAATTAATTTGCAAATAATGAAAGTAGTAACCAAGAATTCATCTTATCTTACAACACAGAAAAAATATGACTGCTTAGAAGAAATAAGTGTCAGATGTGATTGGTAGGGTCATATTGCTGAAAATTAAACGAGTAGTATTCCTAGAAAAAAACTAAATATTGAGAAAGAAAAGGGAATTCAAAAAATGAAGGTAGAAAAATCATGTTTTTATGAATATTCTTTTAAGTTTGTAGAAGAACCAATTCATGGATAATTGATAGTGGATGTTCATTACATATGATTGGAGACACAAAAATTCTAAGAAACATTGGGAAGCATTAAGGGGGGTATTTTTCTTTATCAATGATAATTATCTAAAATTTAGAGGTTTTGGTTCATAAGATATTGAATACCAAAATCGAAGACTAAGGATGTATTATTTGTTGAAGGGTTAAAGCACAATTTTCTTAGTATTGATCAATTTAGTGATAATTTATATAAGGATATATTCAAAAATAATTCATGTATCGTCAAGATAACGATGTATGTAAGGATCATTAATCATGTGAGAAAACCCAATGGCAATATATTTTAAATTGGTGATCCTATAAATTCCTATTTCCTAAGTGTCAAAGATGAAAACAACTTATGGAATATAAGGCTTGGTCATCTTGGACAAAGAATTATGAGTAAAATTTTGAGGTATGATGTAGTGAGAGATATATCCAAGATGAATAGATATGGGGACAAAATATATTCAAACTATCAAAAATGGAAAATGGAACAAGGTTCTCATAAAGGAGTGGATATTCTATCTTTATGACCACATGAGCTTATCCATACAGTCTTTTTTGGTCTAATAAAAAAAATTATACTAGATGTGATATGTATTTAATTATATTTATTGATTATTATACTCAATTGACTAATGTAAAGTTCATCAAACACAAGTTAGATGTAATTAAAATTTTCATTTTCTTTAGAATGTAAGAAGAGAAGTATTTGGGTCTCTATATCAAGAAACTAAGATCAGATAATGGAAATGAGTTTACATGTGATTATTTTGAAATATATCTTTTAAAAAAAAGAATCAAGTATCATTATAGTAAACCAAATACTCTAAAAAAATGTTGTAGTTGAAAGTATGAACATAAGAATAGCTAACATGACCAGGACTATGTTAGGTCAATATAACATCTCAAAGTATGTTTAGAGAGAGGCAGGATTTATTACTAAAAACATGCAGAATAGGTTTCTACTTAGAATGGAGGCAAAAAATACACCATATGGAATGTTTAATAGTATAAATACAACTATTAAATATTTTTTATTTTTTGTATGTCATTACATTAAAAAATAAAGAATATAAATCTCTAAAAATTTGAAGAGAGGGATGAGGATGGAATCCTCATGGGATTTCTATTAAATAGAAGTGGCTATATATGTTATAAATATTGGTTCAATAAGATAGTTGAATGTTTTAATGTCAAGATTATTGAAAATAAGAACAAATCAAATATAATAGTTTATTCAAATTCAAAATATTTAGTAGGAAATGGCATTCATATGGTAGAAGGGAATAATGATAAAGTTATTTAGAATGATCAAATTATAGTTGATATTGATTTGGAATAAACCAACAATGTAGGTAAAGAAGTTGTAAATGAGAGAAAAGAGTACCAAAATTTTAAAAAACATATTGAAATATAAAATATCATTGGAAATCAACATTCTCCAGTTCAAACTAGAAGAATATTGAGATTATAAGATCAAACTGCACTTATTTCCCAAATTGAGCCTCATATAATGAAAGAAACAGTTGATCATAAAGAGTGGATACAATATATGAATGAGTAACTTGATCATATTGAGAATAACTTCACTTGGTATCTTGTTCTAACACCAAAAAATACAAATGTTGTTGTCACAATATTGGTTTTTAGAAATAAGATAAATGAGAAACGTAAAGTATCAAGGAACAAATCTAGGCAGGTGTGCAAAGGATATTCTCAAATATAAGGAGTTGAATTTAAAGAAATGTTTTCACCAGTAGAAATACTAGAAAATATAAAATTATTCTTGGAAGTGTCATCTCACAGACATTATAAATTTTATCAAATGGGTGTGAAATATTTTATTATAAATTGTGATCTTTAGAAATAATTTTATATTAAACAACCTGATGGTTTTATCTTATATAATTATGGAAACATGGTATGAATATTTAATAAATATTTTTACGGTTTGAAATGGAATCCCAGAGACTTATATTAAAATTTTGATATATGTTTAAGGGATATGAATATTATATAAGGTAAAGTTGATTGTAACCTTTATGTTAAATAAATGAGTAAAGGCACTCTCATTTTAATAGTGTATCTAAATTCCATCATATTTTCTAGTGATAATTAATGTCTCTATGAAGATATTGTTTAGAATAGAAATAAGTATTTTGAAATTTCCATTCTTGGTGAGATGACATATTTTCTGGGTATTTAGTTTGATCTTAATCTTAATTATATATTCTTATCTTGGGAAAACTATGTTGGGGAATTGCTGAAAAAGTTTTGAATAGAAAATGAAAGGGAAGTTTCAACTCAAATTTCAATTAGAACCAAATTTTTCATGTATTAAGATAGAAGTAGTGTTAATTAGAAATAATTCCTTATATAATATAATCAAGGCCAGATAAAACATATGTAGTGACTTTATGTGCCATATTTTAGAGTGTTCCTAAATAGAATGACTTGTTTTATGTTAAGAGAATAGTAATATATATAAAAGGAACTATGAACTATGGTCTTATATATATACAATACAAATTTTAACCTACTTTAATGTATATATAGAGATTGGGAAGATGATTGCACAAGAAGAAGATCATATTTAGGAAGAACTTTCTTTCTAGGAGAGGGTTGTGTTAGTTAGATTAGTTAGATGAAAAATTCAGTGAATATAAGAACGAATGAGGTAGAATGTATATTATCTATGAATTTTTGTCGATAGATGATATGGATGAAAGTGAAGTTAGTATATTTGAAGATTTAAATTTAAAGGCTACTGAAAAAATTTTGTAATAATCAATATATTATAGGGTTGTCTAAAAATCCATTATAATATTCAAGATCTAAGTATACTATTATCATATATTAATTTATCAAATAAATGGTAGAATATGGAGACATAAGTCTTGAATACATTTCAAAAAAAATCATATAATAGATATATTTTCCAAAACTATGCTAAAATAGAAGTTTGTGGAGAAGATTCTGAAATTGCATGTTTATCCTTCCCCACAAACTTGAATTTATATTTCATTGATATTCCCCATAGTCTATTAGATTATATTATCAAAGGGGGAGAGAATTTAATGATGGTGAGTATAAGTTATGAAGGGAGTTTAAAATTTTTTATTGTTAAAAGTGTTTTCTCAGTGATGATATATCATGTAAGGTTTCTATAATGCAAGCAATAAGGATAAAAGTATTAATGAAGTCGGTTACCTAGTAATCCTAATGTCATGCATTATAAACGTGGTATTTAAATAATTATCCACATTGATAGTTAAGGTAGTGACATAATGGATGTGATATAATGGTTAGGTTTCTTCATAAATTCTATTTCAAGGGATTCTAAATTGGTTTTCAAAAAATCCAAGGGGGGTTAAAGAACCATATGTATTTATGGTGTGGTTTTATAAATCTTTATGTTCCCATGGTTTTATGTAAATATGGTTTATTGTATTTGTTGAAAACATTCTCTGAGTATATTATAAGTCTCATGGTACTTGATTTGGTTTTTATGGAGTTTAATATCATGGAATAAAGGTTCATGATTCAAGCAATTGTTTTTGAGAAGGACTGGAGATTAGTTGAATAAGTTCAGTTAGAGTTTGAGTGAATTATGGATCCATGTAACTATTTTTTGTAAAGCATAGATTTATGTAGTCATTTATTCTATGAAAATGATTTGGTATATGGAAATTCACATAATAAATTCATGTATACATTTCTTCTAGATATAAAAATCTAGTAGTAGATTCAACCATGTAATTAAATACATTACGTATTCAAATGATCGATGTAGATGATTTTGGAATTCTTATAGCCATTTTCAATCACATAACTAATTTTTTAGAATGATGTATCTGATTAGAGATATAGATGAATACAGATTCATGTTTTTAATTCACATAGGAGAATAAACTATATAGTTTATTTCTATTTAGAATCATGTGGATGATTTATACATAGAAATATATTCTTCACGTAGCCAATTCATATTTCTCACTATGTATAGATCCATTTTTTTGTAATGAATTATAATTAAAATATTCAAATGAGAACTAATTATCACAATTCTTGAATTTTTTCAATTCTTACATAATCAAAGGCTCTGATTTTCAATCCATGATTCTATAATGTTTTGAAGAAGATTGTAGTGGATTTTAAGAAGTTTTTAATAGTGATTTTCATATGCTGTAAAATAATTTTTGATCCACGATGAAATTACAGTCTTTGTTAGATTTTATAGAGATCATGGAGTGAAAATAAAATATATGGAGATTGTGGAGTGTGATATATATGGAATAATAGAAGAGAGATAATTTATATTATGGAGTGTGTTCCCTATATGTAAACATAAAAGATAAGGAATGTTGATGCACAATGGAGAGATGATAGTGAGAAAACTATTGATGTGTAAAGGAGAGTTGATAGTGAGAAAAATATCATCATAGAGTAAATAACTTATAGTTATAGACACAAAAAGAAATGTTGAAAAGGGTGGAGTCCTAAAATGAGATTTTTTGGTCTTCGGTAATCAACAAATGATAAAACTCAAATCCTTAGAAGATTGAATTTGAGTCTAAAAATATTTTTTAGATAACTTTAAATAATTCAATGTGGGAATTATTTTCTTGAGTGTCTTAGAAGCTTATATAAGTTAATCTACATTCTTTGTTGTTATAGAAACTTCGTTATTCTATTGATTCTTTGATTCCTTCCAGGTCTACTACCCGAGAACATTATATAAATATAAATTTTAAATAATTATGATAATACATATATATATTTATGAATTTATGTTTATAAAAGTTATGTTAGGTTAGTGGTTAAGGCGTTTAATTATAAACGGGGGGTTATGGGATCAAATCCCACCACATGTATTGTTTTGAAATACATTTACCAACGGTTTTATAACTGTTGGAATAGATTTTAATATTACTTATACCAACGGTTTTGAAAACCGTTGGGATAGGTCTATACCAACGGTTTTCCCAAAACCGTTGGTATAGACCTATCCCAACGGCTTACTTCGCAACGGTTCTCCAAACCGTTGGTATAGGCTATACCAACGGTTTGGAGGCCTATACCAATGGTTTGGAACCGTTGGTATAGGTTAGTATTCTACTAGTGGGTCTTGGCAGTTATCCTTGGCTTGTGCTACCATAGAAACGGGATTGGCAGTGAGCCTTGACCCGTTAAGTATATTATACTGTCTTGACGAAAGGTCTTGACAAAGTCCAGTATTATACATTCCCTCTGCATGTAATGATAAAGGTCAACCAGGGGTTAGTTCAACCAACAGGAAAACCCCTAGTTGAAAGCTCCCATGACTATGAAAATGTAATTTATGTGTCAAGAACTATTTTTCATGTGGTAAACTGTTAGATGAACTGTATATTCTCATGAACCATGTTATGAACGTTTTCCCTGCTTAGCCACAGAATTATTTTTAGAATTTAAGTAACCTTGTTTGAATATTACGCATTGTTTATTTTTCTTATGTTGCGCTCTCTGATCATCTTTACTATAGAGTTTATTTCAAGTACATACTTCTCTGTGCAAGTGGTTTTCAAAAATGTCAGATTTCATGTTTTTAAGAAAAGATAATGTTTCGTTTTTAGAAAAGTGTTTTACTCTCTTCAAAGTAACTACTTTGAGAAAGAGTTTTCTTAAAACGTTTTTAAAACCCCTTACTGGGCATACTTGCTCACCCTACGTTTTTGTTTAAAATTTTTCAGGCATGGTTGGTACTAATGAAGTTAATCAGAAGCAGCTTGTTTCCCAGAATCCTAAGCCTCACGATCTTCTGTAGTAATGGGACATGATATTTAATTTGTAATGATGTAATGAAACGTTAAGTATATCATGTCTCATTAAGCACCCTGGGTTTGGGGGTTGCTACAGTTGGTATCAGAGGATAGGTTCAGGAAACTCTTGAAAACTAGGTGGTATAAATGTATTGCTTTGACTAACGAAGTAAAAATGTTATAACTTTCAGATGGCTGATGAAAATGTACCTACCGACCTTTTATCACTTCCCACTGAGGCTCTAGATAACATTGTATCTCTAGATAGTCGTGAGAACTTTCTGAATTATGCCCAAATTCGCATGACCTGTAAGCACCTGTATGACGTGTCAAACTCACCTAGGGTGCTTAGTCTTCACCGGGGATTGGGGATGGATTATCTCCTAATTATGATGACCCAATTTCCCTCTTATGCACGTCGGGGAAGGTATCACGAAGGACTCTTCCGAGTGTTCACAACTGGCGAGGAATTTGTCACAATGCTTGATAACCCTTTTCAAGAAGCTGCTGCTGCCGGAGACCTCCGAGCGGCTTACCTGTGCCAGATTTTTCACTACGGCTTCTAGGGCCAGTTAATGGACTTTGGAGTGTTGGATAATGAGTCCACCCGATTGTCTCTTAGGGAAGAAGTGTATACTGATGTTTCCCAACTCCATACCCCCCATGCTAAACTGAGGAGGCGTTATAAATTTTCTCATAAGTTTAGTCATGTCTGTTCAGCCTGTGTGTGGTTTGAAGAGTTAGGAAGTTTTACCACTCTTTGTGGCGTTCATCTTGTAAACTCAGACTTTTCCATGTAAACTTTTGCATAAATGGAAGTCTCTTGTTTCCTTTCATGTCTCTACCTTATCAATGTTGTTAAGAGTTTCCTTTCGATGTTTGTTTTTAGATGGCTGGTCAAACAAACTTATCATCACTACCCGATGATCTAGTTGAGTTCATCTTGATCAAGGCATGCACGGTGGATTATCCATCCTTTCTCCACCTGCGAGGGTCCTGCCAGCGTTTGCTCAATCTACCAAACGGTCAATAGATCCTTCGCTTATGTCAAGAGGATGATCGTGTCTTTCACCTCGTTGCCACTGCTCAACTCCCCTACTATAGGCGAAGGGGAAGGTACCATGAGGGCATGTTCTAGTGTTTTACTCTGGCACAGAACTTTTCTGCCAGAGCGTGCTTCCTCATGGCTGCTCAGAATGGCCAGCTCAGTGCAGCCTACATGTTCCAAGTCTTGAATCTCAGTCTCCTAAACTGCATCATCCCTCTCTACTACCTCGATCATGATGTGGCCAGAAGAGTTATCAAGGAGTTTATCTACTCGGACGTTTCTGAGATTTGCACGGCACGAGCCTCCCTTTGGAAGCCCGTGTGCAGTACACACGAATAGGAGTTCAGGATGTACTATTCGAAGTGTATCTGGGCTAGGGAAACGGAAGAGCTATGTGCCAACCTTGGTATCCTGTTAACCGAGCTAGATCCACTATTTCGGTAGTGTTCTATGTTGGGGGTTTCAGTTTTTTTTTATAATAGAATTGCGAGGGCGCAATTATTTGAAGGGGGAAGTAATGTAACGACCCAAGAAAACCATGTTTTGATTTTTGACAAGTTTTCTTTTCAATGTCACCCGTTAAGTGAACCAACAATCAACTTATAAGGTAAAAATAATAATAAAATAGAAAAATGCACCAAATGAATGAAAACTCCTTTTATTCAAATAAGAAACATCTCGGCTACAACTTCCACTGACCAAACAAGAAGATAAATTAACCAAAAATCCCAACTAAGAACCCGATTACAATAATGGGGAGACCTCTTAAAACCACCAAGATCCCAAGAATGTGGTAGGGGTTTCGGGCATCCATTATAATGAACATGAGGATGGCCGAAGCCACTGCAACCGTGCTGAGCATCAGGGGAATCATACGAACCATCTTCTCCTTTCTCCTTCAGTCACCTGGAGTGAGGGACACCCCGAGACCAGACCCTTTATAAGCACATCAATCTGACCATTGAACCCAAACGGCTATAAATATGACCGTTGGTTTCTCCTATCCTCTAAGTTTTGTTTTTGACCGTTGGAAATAAGAATGGCTTACCCATGGAAGGTTTGGAAAATTAACTATCTAATTTTCCTTAATGACATCAATGATAACTTAATTTATTTCTTTTTTTCCCAAAAATGTGAATTATGTTTTATGAAAATTAATATTATTATTCACTACACTTATTTTCTTAATTTGAGCAATTAAAATTTTATGTTGTAATTATATTAAAGATGATGGGTTTTTATTTTTTCTAAATATGTACTGACCCTTGAGTTATATATATATATATATTTCATCAAATTAAATAATTCTTTTTCTCTAATTTAAATATAAGGGCTAATGTTAATGAAAATGTTTATAACGGGGATAAAAAGTTTTGGAAACTATGTCAAACTATGATTTCTTTTACTTATGTGTTTCATGGTGATGATATTTATGTCAACGCACTCTTATGTGTGATTGGATGTAGTTACGTTTAATGTTTAAATAATATTAATCTTTAAATAAGAAAAATTAAGGTAATTAGCTAATAAAGGAAATTAAAATGTATATATATATATATATGATATGTTTTGTTTAATCGATGTTTTTAACCATTAATCTTCATAATATAATATTAAGTAATTAATAATTATGGTTTAATGATAATAATAGTAATATAATAAGGTTAATAAAAATTATTGGTGTTTTAAAAATAAAATATATATGTATACATATATTTATATGTTTTGATTGAATCAATATATATATTTTTATTGGCCAATGACCTATTTTTTTTTAAATAATAAAATTTGGATTAATAATTGAATTTTTTTTAAAAACAATGCTGTAATAAATTAATGAAAAAAAATAATAGTAAAACAACTTTTTTTAAACTGTTGAACCGCATTTCATTAAACGCCGCAGCGAACCCTGGCCGTTCGATCTTCCTCCCTCCGATCACAGCCGTTTGTCTCTTTTAAAGCTGCATCCTCCTAGGCCGCATGATCTCCATCTATTAATCTCGGTCGTTCGTCCATTTTTTGGTTTTCTCCTTCTCCCCGCGTCCCACGTTTTCTTCTTCCTCATTTCGCCACAGAACCAGTAGAGCGTAGGGCTCGTTTTTCTCTCGTAGGCCGGCTAGTAGACCCGGTTGTCTCCTACTTTCCACGAGTTGGAACTGACCCCTCACCTCGGATACCCGGGCCAACGACTTCCCGAAGAGTCCTCTTCTTCTTCTTCCATTTTTTTTAAACCTTGGTTACACCGAAGGCCGGAAGTTTTGCACCCAAATTCTTTGATCTCTCCAACCACCGGTCCGGCATCACTGCATCGTTTCTCCTTCTCCTCTCCAAGCTAAGCTAAGGGTCGAGTTCTATTTTTTTTTAAGTTTTGTTTAAGCTTCGATTTATATATATATATACGTGTTATATATATATATATGTATATCTTCTGTGTTTATACTTTCGGTTCCTCTTGCCTCGTCTACTCCTCCTCTCCGAGCAAGGTAAGAGGCAGGTTTTATTTTGGGTTGGTTTTGTCAATCTTCAATTTATATAAATGTGTATATATATATATGTTATATATATTTCTGGTGCGTGTGAACCGGGTGAAAACCCAGACCATGAGATCTCCCTCTCGGCTTGAAGAACTGATTAGGAGTAAGGGTGAAAGTCCTCTTCATCGTTCCCTACTTTTTTTATAAGTTTTACATAGATATATACACCTGTTGTATAAATGTGTATAAGAATATACAGGACCATACAAACCTGTTTTACCTATTTCTAGGACCGAACCAGGGAAGGGGATGTCTTCTTGTATTAATTTGTCACCTACTTCAGTGAATATACATTAATATATATATTTATATATACTTTGTGCGTACGTGTGTATATATATATATTTGTATTCATACATATATATATAAGATGATACACGTATATGAACACCTTTAATTCTCATGTTTATAACCCTAAATTTCTTTTCGCCTATGAAAAATAGAGAGGTCGAATGATTGCGTGAACATGTAAAGAACGCAATTATATGAAGCATAAAGATATATATGTACATGTAATCATATGGATGAACATGTACATCAATGTGAATAAGGGATGAATTTGGATCTTTTGTTTTGTACAATATATTATGATGATTTTACTCAAAATTATATTATTTCAAGAAAAATACCCAAAAACCATTTATATACATATTTATATGTATGATGGAGTTTTTATGAAAGTTAAGTTCATTTCTTTTATATATAAAGGAACCCCACTCGGTTTGCCAAACATTATTTTTGTTTAATGTATAACTTGGGAGATATTTTTGAGTATGGTTTAATGTGGTAAACCCATGCATAAGTGTAGGTATATATATCATTATGTTGTCTGCAATTAAAAGTTCTTTTATGATGTTTTCAAACTTTATAAAGAAAAGGGGTCATGTTATTTAAAGTGCTAATATTAGTTTTTACACAATTATATACATGATTTTCCCCAATATAGACCTGGTTACGCACATTGTATCCCTAACTACATGTATGTTTACACAGTTTTAATTAAACACCCACAATACCCATTTATCATCATATGTGTAAGTTATGAACAACCATGCTTTAATTGGGTATTATGATGTTATGGAATGTTAAGTGTTTGTGGTTATTTCCCTAAAACTCATGTTTCAATTGTTAAGATATTTTCTTATGTGTACGAATTTAGCATGCATGTCTCAGTTTATTTCTGATTGAACTATCTTCAAGTTATGAATATGTAAGTGAAAAGGGGGTTGATTAAGAATGCATGAAACCCTATGAAAGAATGACCATTTCAAGATATGTGATGGATGTATAGGACGTACATGTGACGGGTGCGCCCGGAATTATATAGTGCAATAAGAATGATGTGATGGGTGCGCCCGGAATTATACAATGCTCCAATGCATTGGGTAAAGCAAGAGTCTCATGAGACGTTATGTGCGACGGTCTTGGCAGTTATCCTTGGCTTGTGCTACCATGGAAACGGGATTGGCAGTGAGCCTTGACCCGTTAAGTATGTTATACGGTCTTGACGAAAGGTCTTGACAAAGTCCAGTATTATACATTCCCTCTGCATGTAATGATAAAGGTCAACCAGGGGTTAGTTCAACTAACAGGACAACCCCTATTTGAAATCTCCCATGACTATGAAAATGTAATTTATGTGTCAAGAACTGTTTTTCATATGATAAACTGTTAGAAGAACTATATATTCTCATGAACCATGTTATGAACATTTTCCCTGCTTAGCCACAGAATTATTTTTAGAATTTAAGTAACCTTGTTTGAATATTATGCATTGTTTTTTTTTCTTATGTTGCGCTCTCTGATCATGTTTACTATAGAGTTTATTTCAAGTACGTACTTCTCTATGCAAGTGGTTTTCAAAAATGTCGGATTTCATGTTTTTAAGAAAATATAATGTTTCGTTTTTAGAAAAGTGTTTTATTCTCTTCAAAGGAACTGCTTTGAGAAAGAGTTTTCTTAAAACGTTTTTAAAACCCATTACTGGGCATATTTTCTCACCCTACGTTTTTGTTTAAAATTTTTCAGGCATGGTTGGTACTAATGAAGTTAATCAGAAGTAGATGGTTTCCCAGAATCCTGAGCCTCATGATCTTCTATAGTAATGGGACATGATATTTAATTTGTAATGATGTAATGAAATGTTAAGTATATCATGTCTCATTAAGCACCCTGGGTTTGGGGGTTGCTACAGTTGGTATCAGAGGATAGGTTCAGGAAACTCTGGAAAACTAGGTGGTATAAATGTATTGCTTTGATTAACGAAGTAAAAATGTTATAACTTTCAGATGGCTGATGAAAATGTACCTACCGACCTATTGTCACTTACCACTGAGGCTCTAGAGAACATTATATCTCTAGCTATCCGTGAGAACTTTCTGAATTATGCCCAAATTCGCATGACATGTAAGCACATGTATGACGTGTCAAACTCACCTAGGGTGCTTAGTCTTCACCGGGGATTGGGGATGGATTATCTCCTAATGATGATGACCCAATTTCCCTCTTATGCACGTCAGGGAAGGTATCACGAAGGACTCTTCCGAGTGTTCACAACTGGCGAGGAATTTGGCACAATGCTTGATAACCCATTTCAAGAAGCTGCTGCTGCCGGAGACCTCCGAGCGGCTTACATGTGCCAGATTTTGCACTACGGCTTCTGGGGCCAATTAATGGACTATGGAGTGTTGGATAATGAGTCCACCTGATTGTCTCTTAGGGAAGAAGTGTATACCGATGTTTCCCAACTCCATACCCCCCACTCTAAACTTAGGAGGTGTTATAAATGTTCCCATAAGTTTAGTCATGTCTGTTCATCCTGTGTGTGGTTTGAAGAGTTGGGAAGTTTTACCACTCTTTGTGGCGTTCGTCTTGTAAACTCAGACTTTTCCATGTAAACTTTTGCATAAATGGAAGTCTCTTGTTTCCTTTCATGTCTCTACCTTATCAATGTTGTTAAGAGTTTCCTTTAGATTTTTGTTTTTATATGGCTGGTCAAACAAACTTATCATCACTACCCGATGATCTAGTAGAGTTCATCTTGATCAAGGCATGCACGGTGGATTATCCATCCTTTCTCCACCTGCGAGGGTCCTGCCAGCGTTTTCTCGATCTACCAAACGGTCCATAGATCCTTCGCTTATGTCAAGAGGATGATTGTGTCTTTCACCTCGTTGTCACTGCTCAACTCCCCTGCTATAGGCGAAGGGGAAGGTACCATGAGGGTATGTTCTAGTGTTTTACTCTGGCACAGAACTTTTCTGCCAGAGCGTGCTTCCTCATGGCTACTCAGAATGGCCAGATCAGTGCAGCCTACATGTTCCAAGTCTTGAATCTCAGTCTCCTCAACCGCATCATCCCTCTCGACTACCTCGAGCGTGATGTGGCCAGAAGAGTTATCAAGGAGTTTATCTACTCGGACGTTTCCGAGCATTGCACGGCACGATCCTCCCTTTGGAAGCCCGTGTGCAGTACGCACGAATAGGAGTTCAGGACGTACTGTTTGAAGTGTATATGGTCTAGGGAAACGGAAGAGCTATATGCCAACCTTGGTATCTCGTTAACCGATCCAGATCCACTGTTTCGGTAGTGTTCTATGTTTGGGGTTTCAGTTTTTTTTCTTTTTATGACAGAATTGCGAGGGCGAAATTATTTGAAGGGGGAAGTAATGTAATGACCTGAGAAAACCATGTTTTTATTTTTGACAAGTTTGCTTTTCAATGTCACCCGTTAAGTGAACCAACAATCAACTTATAAGGTAAAAACAATAATAAAATAGAAAAATGAACCAAATGAATGAAAACTCTTTTTATTCAAATAAGCAACATCTCAGCTACAACTTCTACAGACCGAACAAGAAGATAAATTAACCAAAAATCCCAACTAAGAACCCGATTACAATAATGGGGAGACCGCTTAAAACCACCAAGATCCCAAGAATGCGGTAGTGGTTTCTGGAATCCATTATAATGAACATGAGGATGACCGAAGCCACTGCAACCGTGCTGAGCACCAGGGGAATCATATGAACCATCTTCTCCTTTCTCCTTCAGTCACCTGGAGTGAGGGACACCCCGAGACCATACCCTTTATAAGAACACCAATCTAACCATTGAACCCAAATGGCTATAAATATGACCATTGGTTTCTCCTATCCTCTAAGTTTTGTTTTTGACCATTGGAAATAAGAATGGCTTACCCATGGAAGGTTCGGAAAATTAACTATGTAATTTTCCTTAATGACATCAATGATAACTTAATTTATTTCTTTTTTTCCCAAAAATGCAAATTATGTTTTATGAAAATTAATATTATTATTCACTACACTTATTTTCTTAATTTGAGAAATTAAAATTTTATGTTGTAATTATATTAAAGATGATGGGTTTTTATTTTGTATAAATATGTGCTGACCCTTGAGTTATATATATATATATATATTGCATCAAATTAGATAATTCTTTTTCTCTAAATTAAATATAAGGGCTAATGTTAATGAAAATGTTTATAACGGGGATAAACAGTTTTGGAAACTATGTCAAAGTATGATTTCTTTTACTTATGTGTTTCATGGTGATGATATTTATGTCAACGCACTCTTATGTGTGATTGGATGTAGTTACGTTTAATGTTTAAATAATATTAATCTTTAAATAAGAAAAATTAAGGTAATTAGCTAATGAAGGAAATTAAAATGTATATATATATATGTGATATGTTTTGTTTAATCCATGTTTTTAACCATTAATATTCATAATATAATATTAAGTAATTAATAATTATGGTTTAATGATAATAATAGTAATATAATAAGGTTAATAAAAATTATTGGTGTTTTAAAAATAAAATATATATGTATACATATATTTATATGTTCTGATTAAATCAATATATATATTTTTATTGGCCAATGACCTCTTTTTTTTAAATAATAAAAGTTGGATTAATAATTGAATTTTTTTTAAAAACAATGCTGTAATAAATTAATGAAAAAAAATAATAGTAAAACAACTTTTTTTTAAACTGTTGAACCGAGTTTCATTAAACGCCGCAACGAACCCTGGTCTTTCGATCTTCCTCCCTCCGATCGCAGTTGTCCGTCTCTTTTAAATCTGCATCCTCCCAGGCCACATGATCTCCATCTATTAATCTCGGTCGTTCATCCGTTTTCTGGTTTTCTTCTTCTCCCTGCGTCCCACATTTTCTTCTTCCTCATTTCGCCGCAGAACCAGTAGAGCGTAGGGCTCGTTTTTCTCTCGTAGTCCGGCTAGTAGACCCAGATGTCTCCTGCTTTCCATGATTTGGCACCGACCCCTCGCCTCGGATACCCGGGCCGACGACTTCCTGAAGAGTCCTCTTCTTCTTCTTCCGTTTTTTTTTAAACCTTGGTTACACCGAAGGCCGGAAGTTTTGCACCCAACTTCTTTGATCTCTCCAACCACCGGTCCGGCGTCACTGCATCGTTTCTCTTTCTCCTCTCCAAGATAAGGTAAGGGTCGAGTTCTATTTTTTTTAAGTTTTGTTTAATCTTCAGTTTATATATATATATGTGATATATATTTATATGTATATCTTCTATGTTTATACTTTCGGTTCCTCTTGCCTCGTCTACTCCTCCTCTCCGAACAAGGTAAGAGGTGGGTTTTATTTTGGGTTGGTTTTGTCAAGCTTCAGTTTATATAAATGTGTATATATACATGTTATATATATTTCTGGTGCGTGTGAACCGGGTGCAAACCCATACCATGAGATCTCCCTCTCGGCTTGAAGAACCGGTTAGGAGTAAGGGGGAATGTCCTCTTCATCGTTCCCTACTTTTTTTATAAGTTTTACATAGATATATACACCTGTTGTATAAATGTGTATAAGAATATAAAGGACCATACAAACCTGTTTTACCTATTCCTAGGACCGAACCAGGGAAGGGGATGTCTTCTTGTATTAATTTGTCACCTACTTTAGTGAATATACACGAATATATATATGTATATGTACTTCGTTCGTACGTGTGTGTGTATATATATATATATATTTATTCATACATATATATATATATATAAGATGATACACGTATATGAACACCTTTAATTCGCATGTTTATAACCCTAAATTTCTTTTCACCTATGAAAAATGGAGTGGTCGAATGATTGCGTGAACATGTAAAGCACGCAATTATATGAAGAATAAAGATGTATATGTACATGTAATCATATGGATGTACATGTACATCAATGTGAATAAGGGATGAATTTGGCTCTTTTGTTTTGTACAATATATTATGATGATTTTACTCAAAAGCATATTATTTCAATAAAAATACCCAAAAACCATTTATATACATATTTATATGTATGATGAAGTTTTTATGAAAGTTAAGTTAATTTCTTTTATATATAAATGAACCCCACTCGGTTTTCCAAACATTATTTTTGTTTAATGTATAACTTGGGAGATATTTTTGAGTATGGTTTAATGTGGTAAACCCATGCATAAGTGTAGGTATATATATCATTATGTTGTCTGCAATTACAAGTTCTTTTATGATGTTTGCAAACTTTATAAAGAAAAGGGTTCATGTTATTTAAAGTGCTAATAAGAGTTTTTACACAATTATATACATGATTTTCCCAATATGGACCTGGTTACGAACATTGTATCCCTAACTACATGTATGTTTACACAATTTTAATTAAACACCCACAATACCCATTTATCATCATATGTGTAAGTTATGAATGACCATGCTTTAATTGGGTATTATGATGTTATGGAATGTTAAGTGTTTGTGGCTATTTCCTTAAAACTCATGTTTCAATTGTTAATATATTTTCTTATGTGTACGAATTTCACATGCATGCCTCAGTTTATTTCTGATTGAACTATCTTCAAGTTATGAATATGTAAGTGAAAAGGGGGTTGATTAAGAATGCATGAAACCCTATGAAATAATGACCATTTCAAGATATGTGATGGATGTATAGGACTTACATGTGACGGGTACGCCCGGAATTATATAGCGCAATAAGAATGATGTGACGGGTGCGCCCGGAATTATACAGCGCTCCAATGCATTGGGTAAAGCAAGAGTCTCATGAGACGTTATGTGCGACGGTCTTGGCAGTTAGCCTTGGCTTGTGCTACCATGGAAACAGGATTGGCAGTGAGCCTTGACCCGTTAAGTATGTTATACGGTCTTGAAAAAAGGTCTTGACAAAGTCCAGTATTATACATTCCCTCCGCATGTAATGATAAAGGTCAACCAGGGGTTAGTTCAACTAACAGGACAACCCCTAGTTGAAATCTCCCATGACTATGAAAATGTAATTTATGTGTCAAGAACTGTTTTTCATGTGGTAAACTGTTAGATGAACTGTATATTCTCATGAACCATGTTATGAACGTTTTCCCTGCTTAGCCACAGAATTATTTTTAGAATTTAAGTAACCTTGTTTGAATATTATGCATTGTTTATTTTTCTTATGTTGTGCTCTCTGATCATGTTTACTATAGAGTTTATTTCAAGTACGTACTTCTCTGTGCAAGTGGTTTTCAAAAATGTCAGATTTCATGTTTTTAAGAAAAGATAATGTTTCGTGTTTAGAAAAGTGTTTTATTCTCTTCAAAGGAACTGCTTTGAGAAATAGTTTTCTTAAAACGTTTTTAAAACCCCTTACTGGGCATATTTTCTCACCCTACGTTTTTGTTTAAAATTTTTCAGGCATGGTTGGTACTAATGAAGTTAATTAGAAGCAGCTGGTTTCCCAGAATCCTGAGTCTCGTGATCTTCTATAGTAATGGGACATGATATTTAATTTGTAATGATGTAATGAAATGTTAAGTATATCATGTCTTATTAAGCACCCTGGGTTTGGGGGTTGCTACACACACAATGTTGAACTTAAAAAGAACCATGATATATTTTAATAAAAATATAAATAATAAACTATGACTATTAAAACCTAGCCATTAAATTAGTAGGAATTAATAGGAGTAAATTATTTTTTAAATATTTATAGAAATAAAATAATGGATATTTTTAATATGAATAAAATCCAATTAGTATATCTAAAAAAACTAAGAAAATCATTTTATGCTTAAAATTATATTTTTCTAAAATTGGTGTTTTATTTCAAGAAACTAAGTGTTTTATGATTATATAATAATAAAATATATTGATAATATAAATAATATATTGGAAATAAATTAATTATTAATTTATATAAAATAAGAATAAAGAATAGTTAAGATTTAAAAAAATCAAACTTCTAATAATAACAGTTTTCACTATATTTTAGAATTTAATTTAAATATTGAAATATCAATTTTTTGAAATTCAATTTTAAAATATGAACATAATTTTTGGATTAAGAATAATTATATAATCTTAAGATTATTTTTTGTGATTTTTCTAAAAAAATTATTTTTAGGAGAATAGTTAAAAATAACATTTTAACAAATTACATGGATTTTATTACATTATTAATATATTAGTATAAATTATAAATTCATTAAACCATTATTTAATAATAAATTTTTATTTTATATGTGAATTTATAATTTCAAAAATGGATGTTAAATTTATAAACCCTTACTTGATATTTTAGAACATAAGTAATATTTTCTCAAAAATTGTTTTTAATACATTATACATTTTAAATTTAAATTTAATTTTAATAAATAATATAAATTGAATAAAATAAAATAGATCTAAAATTTTAAATAATTGGATCCAAATTATTTAATAAAGACTATTTTATTTTTGGTCATAAAGGAAAAGTAACCTTAGATAGAAACTAGTTACCAGGGTAAAAGCTAAGATGGTAGAAGAAAAGAATTTAAGAGTAAAAGACCTAAAACATATTTAATAAATGTGTGGGAATCAGTATTTAAGGCCTTTCTCAACCTTATACCATATCTAATCCATTATTTTTCAATTTTCGAGAATCTTTATTTGAGGGTGACTTCCCATTATTGAAATATTTTGGGTATTTATGAAAATTTCATCAATTATCACTTATAAAAGAGGATCACTTATTCTTAATTACCCTCACACAAAAATGTTCTAATAAAAATATATACAACCCTTTATTGAACAATATTATAAATCTTAAGGAGGTTTTTTTCTTCTCAAAATACCATCCCTAAAGAAATTAACCCCCTTTACAAAGGAGATTGTCCCGGAAGTGAGGTATAGGTTCTTAACCTCTCTTTCTCTTTCCTATTTTTATGTACTTTTCATCTTTATAAATTTTAATTTAACCATTTTAAAATAATAAAATTATTATAATTATTATATTTTTTTGTTATTATAATTATGGGATAATCATTAACTATCATCCCCTTTTCTAGTAAGAAAAATAAAACTGTCACTCATGTGTTTTTCGGACTAATGCCTCTATAACGCAATGTATTTCATTATACTTAACTACCTTAAGAGGTTTTTATAAAAGGTGAATTTAATAAATAATTATAATTTTTATATCATTTTTATGATTCTGTAACAATAAACCATATCACTCCTTACTCCCATTCTATGGAAAATGAAATCATCAACCATGTGTATGTATGGACTATCACCTCTATGGAATGATTGATTTTCATTTTAGTTTTATTTAAAACTTACATGGATGGTAATGAGGATGGTATTAAAGGATATATAATATTTTTATGATATAATTAAGGTTTTTTTTAACAATTTGGATAACCTATTAATGATATGATCAACAAACATTTATCGTTAATTCAATCATTAAAAACAAGAGACCTAAGAGGAAAATAAACTTTTCTTTCTAAGTAATGACTTTATATAAATTATATTCACCTTATATATCTTTATAATTCTTTTATATAACACTATTAAACACTAAATATGATCATTATTCTTATATTATAATGATATTAAAAATAAACCATATCAAAATTATACATTAATCATGGTAGGTTCATGTTAGGGTGGGTTTAACCACCTACGTTAACAATACAATACATTTATTTCATGGGTGACTATGGAAACATATTTATTGGTATAATATGATATAAATATTTAAATATTTTTTTTCCTAGTAAGGTTACATTAAAATTTAACTCATTGATTAATTAAAATACCTTTTTTTTATTAAGTAACATTGAAACATGTTCGTTGTTGATTTCAATCTCATGGATTGTAACCAAATATACCATGAAATTAGATTATATCTTTATAAAATGTCATGTAACATATATTAAAGTAACTTATATGATCTAATAATTATTTAATTTTTTTAAATTAATATATAATATAACCACTTTTATAAAACTATTTCAAAGTGATAAAGATTGCTTACATCTCGTGTTGAAAATAGAAAAAAACTAACTAATATCCATATGTATAGAATTATTGTAAATGAAGAGTATAAATGGTTATAGTTATGAATAAGGTTATTGTGAAGGTATTTAGATAACTTAATTTAATTATTAAATATTTTTGGTGCAAGTGAGGAATGAATCAGGATCAAGGTCAGGGTTTTTTGTTTCAAGTTCCTCTCTTTGAGACATGATTAGTATTATGCACCTAATTTCATTTATGTGGTGTAAAGACTACCTGTTTGATATATAATATCATGAATTATATTTTAATCAATTTATTTTAAGATCAATTACAATACCACTCTTTCAAGGGGTTTTGATTAAATTATTACTCAATCTATATGATTTTTCTCAATCTTAATTTGGATTCTTTGAGACATGTTACAAGATATACACAATGTTTCATTTATATAATGTTATATTTATTTATAATACCATAAATTTTATATAAATTGTTTCCTTGTAATTCATGGGATAAATTAATTCAAATAAATTTCTTTTTTCATATTTATTTTGACTCAAGTGTTACCCCATCGTAAGAGTTTTTTGTAACTCATTTTTTATTCATTGAGCTATAATCATTCATATGAAATTATTTCATATAAGTTGGGTATAGTATTACCCTTAATTATTATGTTTTATTATCTCATTATTTATTAATTACCAAATAGAACCCTTTTAAAAAAATCATACCTCATGAATTATATTTCACCTAAGGGATATTGATAACTCAAGCCCACTTTCCTTGATTTATATTTTTCTTCATGAAATTATTTCTTCCATGATTGGGTTCCCCAACCTAATATTTTATTATATGGTATTTTATAATCCACTTTTAGAAAATGAATTTTTAATCCAAACTAATGATCTATTTCACTTCTTACAAAGTGAGTTTTGAACTATGGTATTTCTAAAATAAAAAAAAAGGTTTATCCTTTCACTTTCATGTGTTTTGTCGTCCTATCCTCATTTCTCCAAGATATACTTGATATTTTTCAAGGATACATTTTTCAAAGATTATTTTTAAAATTAATGGTTTTTAGAAGATTTTTTTCACCATTTCAAAAATATTCCTTTAAAATAAAACTGTAAATTAGTATTTTACATCAATATTAAAAATGTTTTCTAAAAGTGATTTTATGTTTTCATTTAGACTTCTATTCATATTTTCAAAGTGACTTACCTTAATGGGGTGTATGTTTCATAATTGTTTCTCAAATATATATATGTTAGAATTTAGGGGATTGAAGTCACAATATCAAATTATTCAATTCTTGATCCAATATTTTTTTATATTGTTCAAAGCATTCTTTTTGAAAGGATTTTTTTTTCATCTATGTCAACATAATTCTAAGTTTTCTCTATTACATTGGGGTTATATTATTTTTAAACCATACACCTTCTTTCTCTATATGGATTATGATCATTTTAATGTAGTATTTACTTATCCATATACCCATTTCTATATACAATGTGAACATAACATTTTACATAATTTAAATTCAATGGTTTTTACCTAGAAAAAAATGTTATTCTATTGAAATGGAGAAAGTTATTATCATATCATATATTTTTATTCCAATAAAGATGATTATTAGCAAGTTGATTGTGTACTTTTTGACCATCCACCTTCTTTCTCTGGATGGGATATGATCACATTATCCATTTTTTGATATGGAGAAAAGTATGGACATTTTTAATTATTATTTACTATTATAATGGGTTGATCATGTATTGATATTTTGTATTACTCATTATACAGATAGCCATATTTGTATTTAGTAAAAGGTTTCTTCAAGAATGGTATGAAAGGTCTTGTTGACCTTTATAGTAAATTCATTGTACATAATTAGGTTATGGGTGGTACATGAAATTATATACCCCCTTGATGCATCAATAGGTCTAATGAGACAAAATGGGTTGCATTTTAGTGTATAATTCTTACTATAACAGGGAAGTTACTTTGCAAAAGGCCTTAGTTTTAGGTTTTTGATGTCTGGAATTATGAAATCCATCAATATGAAAATCATTATTATTGATATCCATGTTTTTATTTATTTAGATGTACATGGAATTCTCTCGGTTTCAAGTTGATAATGGCTTAATGTTATTTACTTATTCTTACCATAATATTTTTATCATATTTATGAAATGATTTTCTTATTTTTATGTGTCTCTTATAGATAATTTGACCCCAACCCTAATTATGTTTCCATTTACTCAAGTTATAAATAAAATTAGTACCTAAGATATGTTTATAAGCATATAATGTGTGAAAGAATTTATGGGATATGTTGAAGATTCATTATGGATTAAGTAGTTTCATATATAGTGAAAAAAACTATTCTTAATATAGATAACATAGGTTTTGTTAGTTTATGTTTTTTCCTAATTCTCTAAAGATATAAATCTTATAAAATCTTCATAATATAAGTGATGCAATAATTTTTTTTATTTTTTAATTAAGGATGGTTATATCTAAGATTTTATAGTTGGTATAAAATTGAGTATTTAAAGTATGTATTTATGAAACTAGATCTATGAGAGCATGCATGAGGTATCACAATGGGTATTAAAGGAAAGGTTTAGATAAATTTGGAGATTAATATGTCTCTTGAGGATAATTTAAGGGTTGATATTTTAGGGTTGATCATAATTTCAAAGGTATATATAAACTTCTGGGATAAGTATATGATT
This sequence comes from Viscum album, assembly GCA_963277665.1. NCBI lineage: Eukaryota > Viridiplantae > Streptophyta > Magnoliopsida > Santalales > Viscaceae > Viscum > Viscum album. The sequence goes on from OY728131.1 coordinate 1,982,500,814, forward strand.
TAATGTAAAGGTAATAATTCATATTTTATTTTAGGATTAGGATTAGATAACTTTGGTGAATATCCTATGAATAAGTATGAGTATAGGACAACATCCTAAAGTTTTGATAAAGTCTTGAGTGTGTTGTTTTCCTAGAAATTTATGGATACTGCAAGTGGATATAAGATATAGAATAGTTTTACTTGAGGCTAATAACTTTGAAAATGGAAAATTTGTTATTAATCATTCATCACATAGTGCATGATAAAGAAGCTTAAAAACACACTAGGTTTGAAACTCCCCATGGATATTCTTGGGTCAACTACATTCTCTTTAAAACCCATTATAAAGTATTTGAATATTTTTAGGTAATATTTATTAATAAGAAATTGAAAATGAATATAATAGATTGAAACATAGACATTCATAAGTTAAGGTGCATATTAATTGATATTTTATTTATTGGATAAGAGACAAGTTAGATTTTGAGATCATGGATTTAAATGATTTTTGGGTTTAGAATATTTTAATAAAGTTCATAATAATTTTGGATCTCTATTTTTGGGGCTTAGGTAGTGAACTATAAGATAAACCAACTCAAAGTAACCTAGGTTGGAAAAATAATGATATAGGTTCAACTAATATTGATATAGGTTAAATAGAATCTGATACAAATCTAATTTTGATAACAGTTGGAGAAAATGATAGTGTTATAAAGTGAGAAGTATTGAGGTTAAATTTTCTTATGGTTATTTATAATAATTATATTATAGTTATCATCACTGATGTTAAATATTTTTGTTTTAGTAATGGTTGATTCCTAAAGAAACCAAGTTAATAATGGATGACATGAACAATATGAAAACTGTCTTGATGAACAACCTAATGGGATGATTACTAGAGTGAGAAAACTAATTATTATTCCCAACCAACTATAATGAAATATGAATAACAATTTGAACATATTTAAAGTCTCAAACACACCAAATATGAGAATGATGTTGTCTCATGAAAGATTAAGTGGTGAATATGATGAAGTAAAGAAGATTCAATTTTCTACATATCAAAACTATGGGAAGAAGCATTGGGTAATTTTCCTTAAAGGTATTGGTAAAAGATATAATTGTAGATATGAAGTTCATTAGACTAAAAAGTGTAAGGTAAAGGGATATTCTATAAAAATATATTACATCAATTTCAATATATTTGTCCATTATGTGGATCAACTCCCTAATCCATGGGATAACGAGGTAAATAGACACTAACAACCATGACAACATGGAAAAGAATATTCAACTACTGTTAATGAATAAGATATTAAGTTTCCACTCTATATTTTATAGTATCAAGTGACATTTAAGTTTTTACTAATTACTAGATATTGGGTTACTAATAAAAACCTCTAGTGTTTGATTCTCATATAAATCAATTTCATGGTTTGTGGAAAGTTCTTCGTTATAAAATCAAGATTTTATTACCTTAGTTGAATTTATATAGAAATACGAAAAGGTAATATCCCTTTAGTTTGATAGAGTTTTACACCTTTAAATTTTAAAATATGATTACCTTTATATAGGTCAATGTGTTTGATAGCTTACTCCACATGTAAAATCAAAATTAAACAAAATCATGATATATTTTAATAAAAATATAAATATTAATTATGAAAATTAAACCCTAATAATTGAGTTATAGGTAATGAATATGAGTAACTAATTTATGAAATATTTATAGAAATAAAATGATGGATTCTTTTAATCTGAATGAAATTCAATTAGTATAGCTAAAATAACTAAGAAAATCATTTTATGTTTAAAAATATATTTTTCTGAGATTGGTGCTTCATTTGAGGAAAAAAAGTATATTATTATTAGATAACAATAATATATATTAATAATATGAATAATATATTAAAAATAAATTGATTAGTAATTGATATGAACTAAGGATAAATAATAGTTAACATTTAAAAAAATAAAATTTCTCATATAAATATTTCTCTATATATTTTAATATTTTAATTAAATATTAAATTATAAAATTTTAGAAATTTAAATTTTTAAGATGAACATAATTTTTTAATTGATTATAATAATATAAGCTTAAGATGAATTTTTTAGAATTTTCTAAAAAGAATGATTTTTATGTGAATGGTGCAAAATGTCATTTTAATAAATAATATGTATTTTATGACATTATTAGTATATAATTATGAATTTTAAATTCATGAAACCATTTTATAAGACGAAATATTTAATTTTTATTTGAAATTATAATTTAAAAAATCATGGTTCTAATTTACAAACACATATTTGATATTTTATAAAATAATTAATATTTTCCTAAAAATTGTTTTTAATACACTATACATTTTTATTTTCAAATTAATTATTATCACTTTTATAAATTGGATAAAATTAAATATATTTTAAATTTTGAAGTATTAGGTCTAAATTATATAATAAGTGCTACTTTATTTTTTCAGAAAGGATAAGTTTCCTTATGTAAAATATAGTTACTATAGTAAAAGTTATGTCTAAAACATGTGTAGGAATGTGTGGTTGAGGAATTTCATAAAATTATCACATATTATTTCCATTATTTAAAAAATATCCATTTACTTGATATTTACTTTCCATTATTGAAATATTTTTGGTATTTACAAAAATGTCATACCTTTTTACTTATAAAAGGGGATCTTTTCTCTGAACTTTCCATCACACCAAAACCCCATATGATTATGAAAAAATCTTACAAACCCTATCCTAAACACTCCTATAAAAATTATAGAGTTTTAAATCTTCTCAAAATACAATCCCTCATGGGATCAATCCCCTTTTAAATGGATATAATCCAAGAAGTGAGGTATAAGTTCTTAACCTCTCTTTCTCTTTATTATTTATTTATGTGCTCTTATCCTTCCTCAAATTTATTTTCAACAAATTAAAATAATAAAATCAGTATAATTATTATAATACTATGTTATTATAATGATGGTAAAATAATTAACCACCTTCCCCTTTTCTACTAACAAAAACAAAATTGTCACTCATACGTTGTGCAAACTACCACCTCCACGACGTAACATGTTTCATTTTCCTTCACAACTATAAAAGGATAGTATAAAAGGAGAATTTAATAAATATTTATTATATTTATATCATTTTTATTATTCTAAAATAATACACCATGTCTATTATTTCTCCCATTCTATGGAAAATTAAATCATCAATCATGCATATGTGTGGACTATCACCTCCATGGATCGATTGATTTCCATTTTTCTTTTCTTTATCACCAAACATGGTTGTTAATAAGGATGGTATTAAAGAATAAATATAAAATTTATTATTTAATTAAGTTAATATTATGATAAATTGTATAACATATTAATGATATTATTTTCAAATTATTATCGTTAATTTAATTATTTGAAATGAGTGAACTAAGAGAAAAATGATTGTGTCTCTATAAGTAATGATTTTATAAAAATTATTTTCTATTTCAAATTCTTTAAAATTGAAATATATCACACTATTACACACTAAATAATATCATTATGCTTCTGGTATAATGATATTTCAACTAACCAATCTCATAATCATCCATTAAACATGGTAGGTTCATGTTTGGGTTGGTTTAACCACCTACTTGAACAATAATATACTGTAATTGATGACTTTGAGAAGTTATTTACTGGTATAATATGATATAAATATTTAAATAATTTTTATTTCTTGTTAATGTTACATAATCATTTAACTAATTAATCAATATAACACATTTTTTATTAGAAAACACTGAAACTGGATCGTTTCTAATTTCAAGCACATGGTTCATAACCAAAGATGACATGAGATGATATTATACCTTTATAAACTATTATGGAACAAAAAATATAGTATATTATCTAATATTATAATGATGTGATTTTGGAAAAGAATATATACCAACCCCACTTTTACAAAACTAGTTCAAAGTTATAAATATTACTTACACCCTATATTAAAAATAGGTATAAAAATAACTAATATTCATTTTTCAAGAATGAATGTAAATGAAGGGTGAAAATTTTGTGACCAAAACCCCAGTATCCCATATCTAGTTCATGATTTTATTATATTGGCATAATATATAAGAAATAAAATTCCAAATTAATAAATATTTTAGTAGTTTTGGTGAACTAGATACAAACTTGAGTCTTAAATTACATTTGAATACACAAATTACAACATAATTTTTTTAAATAATAACATTATTCCCTCTAGAATATCCTTGTATATCATTCATATTACACTTAATGGATTCATGAGAAAGGAAACAAAATAATGGTGAGCTCAAATTATTTGTAAGGGTTAAGTATAGTAGGATATATCATAAATCAATAAACGATAGTCAATATAGAAAGGTGAATAACTAAAAAAACATGCCATTTAAATAATTGGATAAGGAATAATTAATATATAAAGTTAAATAATTAAATACACATTAAATTAAATCAATAAACTAAAAATTAAATGTATCTTGAGATAATATCATATTGAAAATCTCATGGGTAATAATAACTTAACTCTTAATGAAGGTAATGTTTAATTATTAGACATCATGTATTAGGAACATGATACATCTACCATTAAGACCTTCCACAGGATGGTTTAAACTATTGATAAAAACATGTTTAATGATAGATTAACTAATTTGTCTCATTATAACTATTGATGCATCGAGGGGATATATTATACCAGTCTCAACCCATCACAAAAGGTCCAAATCATTCCTCAAATATTGAATAATAAATTTAATTCATGAACCAATGTCCCTTAACATCAAATATCTATATTGAGTAAAAGATATGGATTTATCAATACATCACCAATCTATCAAATAACTTTCAAAGTGAAACACTGTATATATAAATGAGATAAGGTTTCATAAATAATAATATCCTTGATAAATAGTATATATATTTAGGGGTTACATAATTTCCAATAATCATAGGAATATGAATTTTTCAATTTTAAGTTAATGACAACAAAATTAAACAAGGAAGTGAATTTCAACACTATCCTTGGTAAAAGTAATAATAAACCTTCCTATGTATAAATAAGGATGGTATAAATATATACCCATTAGAATAATAATAAAGGGTATTTTTCATTTATTAATAGAAATACCATAAAAATATATTTAAAAACATTCTTTATGAAAATACACTTTTCATTTTGAAAAACATTTTGAAAATACTTTTCTTTTAAAATCACTTTTAAAATCAATTTATTTAAAAATATCCTCATAAAATTATAAAATAATATTCCAAAAAATTATGGTCATGATGGTGAGTAATTCCGTACATGCTGAAAATTTTAAAAAATACATTCCTTCTTCACTATATACAAATTAAGAGAGTACCTTGTTCAAAAAACAAAAATTACATTTCTTTCACATTTTCAATAAAAATATAAATGGGAATTATTTTGAAAACAATATAAGATTCATTTGTAAAAAAATTATAAAGAGTAAAAATGGGTGAAATTTCATTTAATAAATTATTTTTAAAAGTTTAAACAAATTTGAAAACATTTTTGAAAGAATGGTTTTGGAAAAAAATAGATTTCTGATCAAAGAGTGAAATAAAGTCATATGTTCTTAAAATATTTTCTCAATTAAATTAAGTACAAAATAGGGTGATAGTTGAACTATTTATTAGAAATATATTTAATAAATATATTATAATAAAATTAAAGGGTTTATTAAACAATTATCAAATAATTTTCTTTAATTATAATTCATGAATAAACAATCACATTTAAAATGAGATTCTGAAGTAAAACCTTGAAAAGATAAAAACATTGAAGTGAGAATCAACCAATAAATATATTATTAGTATCATATATAAAACCACAAAAAATAATTGTAAATAAAATAAAATATAATCAAAATTCATTATACACGTAATCTTATGATAACATAATCAATGAAGTATAAGTTTAACCCAATGAGTGGAAATTGAGTTAAGAAATATTTTACCACTTGGTAACTTTTAATTTAAATGCCCCTAGATTTAGTAATTCAAATTTAAACTTATAATATCATTAATAATTAATTATTCATGATATTTCATGTTAATGGGTCATTATTTACACCATATAAAAGAAACTAGGTGAATGACATTACAATATGCCTCAATAAAATGAAATTGAGATTAAATATATTACCTCACACTTCCTTTTTATTGAAAATTATATAACCTAATTTATAGTGGTTTTAAACATGTTATTTAATTATACTAGAACCATATTATTATTTTTAATATCATATATGATCCTTTTTTAGCATATTATCACATGTTCGTTAATAATCGTTCATTGTTTTCATTATTTTGGGTGCTAATTTCCTTTTTTTATCATGTTTGTTTCATTATAAAAGATCATGTTCTTGAGTAAATTATATAGTTATATCATATACAAAATCATAATCATGAAAAAATTAACCTATTCATACATAAATTATACTTTTAAAACTAATTATGAATATTGGTTATAAAAAATGAAGTACATTGCGATCATGGAGACAGTAGGATGTATTCTGCAAAGGAATGTGGAAAAGGACTTATGTTGCACATCCCATTAAATGCAACTATTAAATATGGGCTGGAAAATGATAGCATAAGGTCATGGATTATGCTCCCTCTATTCATAATGGTAATTATATTGATAAGGATGTAAATCAGAATGTGTTTGGACCTCCTAAATCTCATCTTTATCCTATAGATTCCTATGGACTTGAGAATATTGATTATAATTCTCAATATTTAAATGAGGATAAATCATATCTTGTAAAATATGAGCCTCTTGTTTTTGATACCACAAATGATATTAAACATTCACAGGAGGAGGACAAGAGTGTCCATTCTAAAGATAGTGAATCTTTACCTGATGGGTATGAGAAATATTGTCATATTGAGACTGATTATTTGAAATTGAGATCTATAAAAGTTAAAAAACCCAATGATTGATTCATATGGATATATATATCCTAAATCCCAATAAAATCATAAATTTATATATTAAACCAACCTCGAGAGAACAATTATTACTAGATACGTAGGCGTTGTCAGGAAATAAGTATTCGATATTTGACCATAGCCTTTTGTTATTAAGCCTAATTGTGAATCCTCAGAAAAATATATTTTGAAAAGTAAAAATTATGATGATGAAGATGATACCACTTTGATAGATTCATATAAGTATGATTTTTCTTTGGAGATGAAATAGAATTTTGGTTTGAGGAGAAAGATTCAATTGTATTACATAAATAAAAAATGGTGAAATTTATATAGAGGCATACCTTTAAATACAAATTTTAATGATCATTAAAATGATATAGGAATTTAAATGGAATCATGATTTTAATTTCATGGAAATTCTAGTTCAATAACTTTTAAGTTTTCTACCTTGGACTTATAATGCTTCTTTGAGGCCTCTTTTTTTATTAGTTTTTTTAGTCTGAAGTTATTGGGGTTTTTTGGCATGGTTTTTATGCTTGATCCTTTTTTCTGTATGTTGTAGGGATTTTTTTAATCATTTAAGAGGATTTTATGGTTTTAATTAATGGATTTTTGAAGATGTGATTATTAACCTATGAAATAATCTGATGATTTCTTTGGTTCTTTTTTATTCAATGTGTGTACTGATTTTCAATATTTTAAATCAATATATTTATTCTTTATCCCTTTATTTTATGGAAATGATCTATTTTTTTAATTTCTCCACAATGTAAAGTAATGGTATTTTTAAGGTTTATCTAGAACTAGTTTTTGTTATTTGATTTGAAGTTTTCTAACCCTGTTTATTATAGTGCTTCAATTGGATGGGATGATTTAAATGTGGTTGAGTCTACTTGATCTCTTTATCTCCCTAAAATATTTTGTATTTACATATTTTTATAACTTTTATACTCTCATGAGTTACACTAAATTCGAAGATTCTTTCTATTTTCTATGAATTCTGAATCAGTTTGAAGATGGTTTGATAGTTCTCTATTATTGGAATTTCGTGTTTGGAGGTGACTATTATTTTTGGTTGGATATCTAATATATGAGTATTAAATATAGTGTATATATGTTATTAATATAAAATTTCATTGCATATTCAGTTTTAATCATCTGATGGACAACATTATACCTATTATGTGGTTGAAATCCAGGGTACAATGTGTTTATTTTGTTAAAGTCTTAGAGCTGTTAAGATGTGGTGTCCCTGGAACTTGAGTTTTCTGGGATTGGTTAATTTCAACTTGTAAAAGACTATTAAGATGATAAATTTGAGTATTATTCATATTTTTAACTAAATTAAATGGTTTTATTTGGAACTTGGTTGGCCGAGCAATGCATGGATTTGTAATTACTAAAGGGTGGTTTCTTTTGGAGATGAAATGTTTCATTTTTTGGGTTTTATTGTATGTCTATATAATATTTTTCAATATATTGTTTTTATAAGATTATTTCACCTCATGGATTAATTTTAACTCTTATTTTATTTTATATATTTTATAGAGTTTTATGTTGGGTGACTAACTCATGTCTTATTTCTCAGAAAAAAATAGAGACGGTAGTATGTATGTACTCATGAGTAACATTTTTATTTTTCAATGATCATTATAGAAAGAAGGTAATTAATATTTTACCTTTAAATAATTATAATAATATATATATATATCATATTATATACTTATATATCATTCATGAGGTGTGATGATGAAAAGAGATTCACCTCACTTCATGAAGGTGGTATTCCATACATACACGAATGATGTTATCATCCTTACATGAGTCAAAAGGAAAGAAAGAAAAATATTTTTATAATATTTAATGAATTATAAATATTTCATTAATATCATAATTATTCCAGTTATATCATATATAATCACTAAATTTATCTTTATCACCTTACATATGAAGAGTTAGTGAAAGACGAATCGCATCGCTTCTCAAGGCGGTAGTCCATCATACACAAGAGTGACGTTATTGTATCTTCTATTGAATGGAATTTAAAAAATATATATATGATATAATGACTCCATAGTTATAAATATGTTATAAATATAATATATATACCTTATATTCATCATCATACCCAACCTTGGGAGGTGGAAATAGAGAAACGAACGGCATCGATTCACAAGGTTATAGTCCTTTATACACACGAACGATAATTTCATAACCCATTTGATGGAAGTGGATATGGTTTTAGGTCATGAAATTAAAATAAAAACATCTCATTATATGTAATATACTGATTTTATTATATAATCATGGTCTAATAATAATTCTAGGAGGTGGAGAAGGATATAAAATAAAAATGCTAATTGGAGAATGTTGCCTCTTCTTCATGTATCCTCTATAGGTTTACACTAAATCCTTTCTAGGTTGGTTTTATTCCAATTAAAAGGCTTCTAGGATGAGAGGATAGAATTGGGGAAGTTATTTTATCAGGTTTTATCCGAACCAAAATAGTTTTAAGGTGTAAAGAAGTGAGGGGAGTGAGTACCCTTTTATAGTTGAGGAGGAGTGGTATTTTTATAAATACTCAAAAGCATTCACTATTAGGAGGTATCCCTTGACTCATATGAATTAAAAATTGAATAATAATTTATGTGAGGGTTTATTTGGTCTATAAATATCTCCGACTCATAAAAGGAAATATATTTGTATCATGTTATTCTTTAGTATTTAAGTTTACTCATCTTTACCCTTTCAGTTTTTTTCACCACGGTAACTTGTATCTTTTTATTTACCTAGGTAATTTATTCTTTAAGAAGAAAATTAAAATGAGTTTTATAAGATAATTTATTAATATTATTATAAATATTAAATCTAATTTATTAAATAAATATCATATGTGTATATAAAATTACTTTTAATACAAACACAAGTAATGCACAAAACCCTATTTTAACCTTAATCATGGTAATTAATTTTAACTATTTTCACTAATCATTATGGTAAAAAATTTATTTTACCTTATTAGATAAGATAAATTATTCTTATTAAAAATATGGAATCCATTTCTATAAATTCAAATCATATAAGTGTCAGAATTTAATTTAAAATTAATCCCACAAACATAACGAGAAAGTGGGTTTTTAAAGTGAATATGTTCAAAAGTTTACAATGTTTTTATATCAAAATTAAATATAAAAATTATTCCAATGACCTAAATTTTATTAATTGATGTAAAATTGAAATATTTTTTCTAAATACCAATTAAAAATATAATTTAACATTATAAATAATTTAAACGAAATGGAAGTTTTCAATTAAAATTCAGTATTTTTCACTATTCAACAAAAAATGAAACTTTTAATAAAAATATCAAAATTTTACCCTATGATAATTTTAATAAAAAAATAAAAATTGGGTTTTATTTCTTCACATAAATTTTATAAAATTGGTAAAAATTAGTTTCAAATTATGTGTGCATGGAGCGATTAAACCGTCTTTTAGAAGAAAAAAATGTTTTTAAAAAAACATTTCTTTTTATTTTAAATAAATATTATTTTATTTATAATAAATAGATATCTAATAAAAGTTTGTAATCTATATATTTTTATAATTTATTTAATATTATTCTTACTGTCTAATTTAATGGATAGTTTATAACTATTATATTAAATAATAATAAATTATTATTCATTAAATCTTGGTCTTGCATGTAACGCTAGATATCAAAGAAACTCATTGTTGCATATAACGCAAGATAAAAGTATTGTTTCATGCAAAGAAATATAATCTAATTATTTTATGTCACATAATTTTTCAAATAAAATTTTATTATTTTATAATTTTGAGGTGTTACATTCTCCCCACCTTAAATAAATTTCATCCTCATAATTTAACCTTGATCTTAGTAATGAAGGGTTTGATGTTTGTAAGTACCATTATTAAATACCCACATTATAAAAATAATTAGTAAAATATCATATTAATAAGAGATAAATTTAATAATAAGGTCATATGGAATGCACATAACTAGGTTTATAATTAGGATAAAAATGATAGGAAGTGAAGATATGGAAATAGAGGAAAAGAGTAAATAATTATAAAGAGTGATTGAGGTAATTGATCATAAGAAATTTAGTGATCAATGTAAAGTTAAGGTCCTCAAAACCATATATCTAACTGATTTGAAAACATCATTGATATCATTAGAAATGATGGCAATAGGATAACATTTTATTTCAAGATAATTTTTATTAAATTTGAGGAATTCTTTTACTATATAAGAATATATTAAAATATACTTACTTGATATGTTTCTACTTTATAATCAAAATTCCATCCTTTAATTGTGATTAGATTAATTTCCAATTCATCTTTTACTTCAAAAAAAATGAATATCCATAAATTATTTTTTTTCCTAAAGCACTAGAAGTCACTTTTAACAGATCGTAAGGTCCACAAAAGAGTGACAAGTATTTCCATCTATCTGTAACTATTTTACAAGACCAATATGGTTAGCACAAGTTATCCAAGATGATAAATTAATCTTTAAAATTCAAAATTAACACCACTATTTCATCATTAATATTTATTTTTTAGAATTTTTTAATTGAAAAAATGACATATTAACCATGACATCATGTAGGATAGTGGAAGGTGTGAAACTCTTATCATCCTCCAGTTATGGGTTTAAGCCCCACCACCTTTTTGATGCGAAGAGTTGACACCCAGAATGTGGGTTGTCCTTTTTCTAAAACTATATTAATATAATTTCTATAACGTTCCCAAAAATATGATGGGCATCCTTGAGATAAAATTAATCATTAAATATCTTTTTTACTATGGTTTTAAATACAATCCTTTTTCACAAAGTATATAAATATTATTTGAATATTAATAAAATTTCAAGAATGATCATATTAACCATAGAGGATATCAATACCATTAAAATTTTTTCTATAAAATGTAAATGCATTATTCTTTAAATAACATTTCCACTAAAACATATACTTTACAATGGGTTATATTTCCATAAATTTCTCCCAATATATCCTTAATTGTGTTATATTCCAACCACACAAATTTTAAAATGGTAGTTTAATACTTTGAACTTATAATCAATCCTAGAATCATTAAACCATGGCGGTATCCATAAATCTTAAGTTAATGAAGACATATATGATTCTAACACAATCCAAATATTGTAACGACCCAAGCTTGACATACATGGACATTAAATTTCTTTTTTAGAATAATTTATAAATTACACAAATATATGCCCAAATATAGTATTATTTTAGTGTCTTTGGATACTTGGAACATAATCTTCTAACTTGGTGAATGATCTTCAACATCTCCCATAAAGATCTCCAGCTTTCGTTTTCCTACCTAAAACCGTTCTTTATATCCTAGGTAAAAGAAACCCTAAAAAGGTTGAGATCAAATTCTCAGAAAGGGTAAACATTTAGAACATAAAACAAATCATAAACATAAGAATTAAAAAATAATAAAATAAAGTTTAAATATCAAAATATTGAGTCATGAAATAAATCATGGCAGTACGTAAGGCATAGATCATAAAGAAACATTAACCTTGATAAAATAGCATTGGAATAAAACATGTAATTGTAGAAAGAAAATAAGAAAATAATTTGATTTCCAATGTAGATAATGAATTTCTTCCAAGACCATCATAGTGTAAAAATTATATTACTAAACTGGGATAACTTGTTGTTCCATCCATGTATTATTGAACCAGATTTACTTGTCGTTCTAGACCTGTATTACTAAACTAGGTTTACTTGTCATTCCATTCATGTATATATCATGAGATATAAATATTTAACCAATTAATTGGAGGGACATATAGGTCCCACCCATATCATAATTAAATCATTCTTACATGTTCCACAAAAACATAAATCATTCATCATAGCATAAGCCATGAAATAAAATGGGTTTCTTAAACATCATTCCATCATAATACATATAAAATAAATGGATTTCATAAAAATATTTCCATAATAAACATAATAAAATCAAAGTAATAATAGGGATAGAAACATAACCCTATTTCATCCTAGACGGAAAATAATTTTGATAAAACACTTGAACTTAATTCTTAAGAAAAATATCATTTATTCTTCAAAAACATTTTATTTTCTCAAAATTCATCCCAATTATAAAAGAAAAGAATTTAGTTGAAAATAAACTTGAAATAATGTAGAGGAATATTCAAAGAAATAGGGTGTCATAAAACCATAAAAATCCATTCATGTCGTATAAGTTAAAAAACATTATCCTCATACTTTTGTCGGAAAAGTCAAAAAGTACCTCGTATGGAAAACGAAAGAAAGATCCCTTCCATACCATGTAGTAAAAATAAAAAATGGGTAAAAATGAATTTAAAATAAATATAATAATAGTAAAAAAAATATGAAAACATTTTTAGAAAACACGGACATGGATGATAAATATATCCCCAGTAAATACTTACGTATAAACAATCTCAGATAAAAATGAGATTGCAAAATTATCCCTTACCTTATGTCTGATATGCTTTGTATATATCAGAACCTCCTCTATAGTGGGTTTGAACATATTATTAACTTTTAATATAATCATAATAATATTTATTATATCATATATGATTCACTTATGAATTTATATTACCTATACATTTAACAATTCCATGTTAAAGCAATGTTTTGGGTAATAATCATTTTATTTATTGTACGTGTTTTGACTTGTTATTATTAATATTATTACTTTGATCATGATTTTATTACTTCCATAATATAAAACATGATTTATATATAATATATATTTATTATATAAATATAATATATATATATATATATATTGATAAATGAAATGGAATACAATATCCATGGACACGGTAGGTCGTACGTACGCATAAATGATGTTTCTATTTCCTTGTTGAATTTAATGGATGAAAATAAATGAAATATTTATATATATATATAGTAGAATTATTATTTCATATATTTCATTATTATTTATTATATATACTTTATAATCATTCTTTAATGGTTAACATGGAGAATGAATCTCATCGCGTTGTGAAGAAGGTAAGTCGTACGTACGCACGAGTGGAAATATCATTAACTTAATGGTTAAATGGTATAGAATTAGATTTTATATTAATAATAAATAATAATTATCATGTTATTTTCATTATTTACATCCACTATACTTATCCAAATTATTTATTTATAAATAAAAAATTACACCATTGCGTGGAGTCAGAAAGTTGTACGTACACACGCATGGTGATATTGTTATTCGTAGGATGGGTAAAAAGAGTTATAATGTTATCCCATAATTATAATAACATATAATAATTTATAATATAATGGATTTATTACTTTATTATGGAAACAACATAATAATATGAAGTAGAAGAAGAAAATAATTTTAAAATAGGTGATAAAATAATTACCTCTTTTTCGAGTGTCTCTTTTTGATTTGCACAAAAGGTCTCCCTAAGATGGATTTATTCCCAAAGTGTGGCCTCTAGGAGTAAGGGAGGTATGTTGGGATATTATTTTATTAGTTATTGGATGATCCAAAGGTCTTTAAATGTGTGAGTATGTGGGTAGAGGTGGTGTCCTTTTATAAGAGGGAAGAGGGGCAATTTAGGAAAGTATGGAAATATTAATTTATTATAAATTTATTTTTGTTTTATAATGGTTCAAAACTCATTTATTTATAATATAATATGATTTCGGTTAGAAATAAAATCATAAAAAAAATTTGACAAGTTTTGAATATTTTTTAATCCTTATCGTTTTGATCTAACCCTTATTTTATGTTTTTTAATCTTACCATGATATTTTATTATTTACACTTTGTGGGTTAATTTAATTACTATAACATTCCAAAATACCCTAAAAAGTTAAATTTATGACATATTTTTACTTATCATAACAATTTTTCCAAATATTATATTTTTAAGAATTTTATAATATTTAATAAAATATTTTATATTTTAAAAAACCAATAGTGTCAATATTGACACTATTTATTTGTTGACTATATAAAAATATAATAATAGAAATATAAGTTCGAAAAAATTTATTTAAATAACCACCAACATGTCACATTAATCCTTAAAAATCGTGTATTCCATCAATTATCTCCAATTATATTTATTTTTTTATTTATAATATCATTTATTTGATATTTCTCTTAATAAAATAATTATTGTATCACTATTGTGTCAATATTTATGGTAATTATTTAACCTCTAAAAATTGAAAATAAATTACCATTATATAGATAATTTTTTTATATTTCTGGAGAATATTTATATTCAACGTTTCATAAATTTTATCACTATATTAAAATTATTATACTTATAATAGATAAGAGAGTGACATGTTGTCACTTTCTTTTGTTTTAATAATAATTACATCATTTTCATGTAAAAAAGTCCATTAAAAGAATCAATTCCGACACTTAGGGGATATGGGTAGACTTTTATTTATAATATATAATTTTTTCAGGTATTAGGGTAATTTTATTATCTTTATCATATAGTTTCTTAACCTGATTTACCTGATTTACCTTTAACTATGGTAAAATAAAAATTATTGTAGTTATTATTCATAATATCCAAATAATTAAAAGTAACCTATTAATATAATTTTGACCCACTGATTCCAAATATGGAATCTATTTTTAAAAATTCAAAACACAAAAGTTTCAGTAATTAATTTAAAATTAGTTCTCATTGTCAAAACCAAAACGCGGGTTTTTAAGAAGTAAAAAACTATCAAAAGATTGTCATGTGTTTATGCCAAATTTAAATGTGAAATTACATACAATGACCAACATTGGATTAAATTTTAAAAACATAATCCAATTTCACTTTAAAACTAATTAAAAAGATAATCTATCTATATAAACAAATTAGACGAAAAGAAAATTTTGAATTAAAATGCAGTTTTTTTCACTATTCATTATAATATGAATTTTCATCAGAAAAATACCAAAACATCAAAGAAAGTATATTTTTGTTTCCCACTTAAAAATAATAAGATTATTATGTCAAATATAACTTATAATATTTTAAAAATTAGATTTAAAATGGGTTCTTCAATGAAAGTCAATCAAACTGTATTTTTAGAAAAACGTTCATTTTATCCGCAAAATTGAATTTTTTATTATATCATGATCTAGAAAATACATAAGACGAATGTTAATATTATATAAAATTAAAAATTTGGTTAATACTATAAATAATGGATAGTTTATATCCCATTAAATAATAATATTTTAATAATATATCTTTGTTTGGTGAAACTCAGTATTGTATACAATGTAAGCTGTCGAGAAAGGTCGCTCTTGCATGTAATGAAAGCCTAGTCAGTGTTGTGTTTAGTGAAATATTCCTTTGGTGTTGCGTATAAAATAATACAAACATAGTTATTTTATACATTGAATAAAATCTATAACCAATGTTTCTTGAAATGAATTCTATCAAAATAACTTGAAATTATGTGT
Organism: Viscum album; assembly: GCA_963277665.1. NCBI lineage: Eukaryota > Viridiplantae > Streptophyta > Magnoliopsida > Santalales > Viscaceae > Viscum > Viscum album. The sequence goes on from OY728131.1 coordinate 1,982,517,321, forward strand.
AACTCAAGCCAAGAATAGTGTTACGTATAATGCTAACTAATATGGTGTTGCATATATCACAATATAATATTTGTGTAGAATACAACACAAGATATCATATAAATTAAAAAGGGTCTATCTCATAAAATCTTTGGGTGTTACATTATACCCCCCTTAAAATGAATTTTGTCCTAGAAATTAATCGTGGATAAAAAAGGTTTACAACTTGAAAGTTTCTTTCATAGAAACCCATATCATAAAAAGGAATTCTAAAACTTCATTTTAAAAAGGAAATTCAGAAACATAACAGTTACCTAAAGTAACTCATCATTGGGCTTCCACATAGGAGAACATAAGTAGGAAGTGAAAACATGGATATGGAAGAAAAATATTATCATCAAGTTCTAATGGATAGTGATAGAGAACAATGTTTGGAGAAAGTTAATAACCAGAAATTCATAAATCTGTGATGATTTAAGGGACCATCTGATTCATCAGATAATAACCTACTTGGATAACATTTTTTGTTTCAAGATAATTTTCTTAAAGTTGAAGAATTTTTCATGAGAAGAAATACTTACTTGATTTTGGTAAAATCTCACAATTTTTCGCGCCTTGAACAAATTCTACTTCATCTCTTATTTAATGAAATGAAGTTGAATTTTTCATTCTTGAAGTGTTATAAGATCATGCAATAGAATGATCGATCATTCCATATGTCTTAACAAAAGGTTATCATAGGTAAAAAAAATATGCATAAGTCCACCTATAGTTAGATAATACATTAATCTAACAAACATCAACCAAAACATAACTTATACTATCTATAAATGGATAACATTACAATCCCTCCAAAAACTAAAAAAATAAAACTTTAGAAATAGGTGAACTAAATAGATCTAACATTTATCTCCCATATCTCATAAGGTAGTTCTTTCTTGTCACATTCCAAACATGTGAATACCTTAATCATGTATTCTCTTTAAAACATGGTAATAACATGAATTGCCATAGAACCTTAGTGAAAACATTAATTCTTTAAAAATTATCTCTTTTCACACACCAAAAATACCAAAAATTTTATATACTCAAACCATGATATCACTTTGTCCTTGTATCAGTCATAAGGTCATTAATAATACCAAAAATATCATTATCTTATTATCCTTTCATTATACGCATATCATGTGCTTTTTAAAAATATTTCAATCACTTTTCATGGTTATCGATATCAGTCAACATATACTTTCAAATAATTAAGAACAAAAAGTAGTGTAACAATCCTTAGATGTTTTTTTATTCCATTATACCATAAAATTACTTATACAAAATTATTCTTGATAATCATGTAATCATTCCACTATCTTCTTAAACCACTGACCGAGATGCATCATTTTATTCCCCAACACTTCTTTCATCTCATATATCATTTTTAGTATCTTCATCATCATCAACATAAATACTACCCATACAAACATGTTGATTCTCTTCATGATATTTTCCTTCAGGGCATTGATTTTCATAATTCTCATATATTCCACATTTCAAACATTTAACCATTGTTGATTTCTTAGAAATACCTTTATCCTTTTCCATTATGTTAACTAAACCTTTTCCTTTTCAATTATGGGCTTTGTGTCCTTCTTTTCCATGCCCAAAGCATCTTCGAGTTCCTTTTAAACATTCTCCTTAATACCTATTTCAACATGATTTACATGAGGAAAATTGAACTTTTTTTCCTCTATGATCACTATAAAACTTTGTGTTTCTCTTATTAGTTGGGTCAGGAAAGTCACAAAAGTTGAGATTATTGATCATATTATGAGATTTCTGATTAGGCATAATAACATTGTTTTCCTTAAAATTCCAATTTCATTTGGTTTATCATGAATAATATCATTCCATTTTCCATAAAATTCTCCATTAACATTAACCCTCATGTTTCCTTCCATTTTCTAAAACCTAAAAAGAATAGTGTGAGATGCAAAAATCATACTAGGAAAACAACAAAATCAAGTGGGAGTACTTTCAATCTCTAACATCTTAGGTTTAATCCTAGGTTATACATGTTTGTTACAATAATTCTAGGACTATAACCTATAGTTATAATTACCCTTAGGGACATCCCTAGACATACCTTATAAATATCTCTAGGGATCTCACTAAATTTTTCTCATCCTAGTTTCCAAAGGTTAACTAAACCTTCACTCTGGTACCAAATATAACAAACCAATCATGACGTACATCAATATTACATTTATTTTATAGAAAACTTAATAAATTACAAAAATATATGCCCAAAGACCATATTAGTTTATTGTCTTTGGAAACTTGGAATATAATCTTCTAACTTGGTGAAAGATCTTGAACATCTCCCATAAATATATTCCCCTTTTGTTTTCCTACCTAAATCATTTATTTATATCTTTGGGAAAATAAAACGTAAAAAGTATGAGATCAAATGATTAGTATGGTTAAACATTGAGAACATAAAACAAATCATAAACATAAGAATTTAAAAATAATAACATAAAGTTTAAATATTAAAATCTTGAGTCATGAAATAAATCTTAGCAGTACGTAAGGCATAGATCATAAAGGAACATTAACCATGATAAAATAGCATTGGTATAAAACATGAAATTGTGGTAAGAAAATAATCACATAATATGATTTCCATAGTAGCCAAGGAATTGCTGCCAAGACCATCATAGTGGACAAAGTCTATTACTGAACAAGGTTTACTTGTCATTCCAGCCATGTATTACTGAACTGGAATTACTTGTTGTTCCAGCCCTATATTACTGAAATGGATTTACTTTTCATTCCATTAATTTATATCTCATGAGATACAAATCTTTACCCAATTTATTGTATGTAGATATAGGTCCCACCCATCTCATAATGAAATCATTCTTACATGTGCCACAAAAACATAAATCATTCATTATAGCATAACCCGTGAAATAAAATGGGTTTCTTAAACATCATTTAATCATAATACATATAAAATAAATGGGTTTTATAAAAAATAATTCCATCAAAAACACGATAAAATCAAATTAATAATAGGGATAAAAACATAACACTATGTCATCTTAGATGGAAAATAATTTTTATAAAACACTTGAACTTAATACTTGAGGAAAATATCCTTTCTTCTTTAAAAACATTTTCTTTTATCAAAATGCCACCCAATTTTAAAATAAAATAATTTAGTTGAAAATAAACTTGAAATCATGTAGAGTAATATTCATGGAAATAAGTCATCATGAAACTGTAAAAATCCATTCATGTCGTATAAGTTAAAAAACATTCTCCTCGTACTTTTTCTAGAAAAGTCAAAAAAGTACCTCGTATGGAGAACGAAAGAAAGATTCCTTCCATACCACATAGTAAAAGTCAAAATGGGTAAAAATTACTTTAAAAATACATAGAATAATATTAAACATTTTATTAAAACATTTTTATAAATCATGGACATGGATGATAAATATATCCCCATTAAATACTTACGTATAAACAATCTCGGATAAAAATGAGATTGCAAAATTTTACCTTACCTTATGTATGATATGATTCATATGTATATGAACATCCTGTATAGTGGGTTTAAACATATTATTAAATTGTAACAGAACCATAACAATATTTATGATGTCATATATGATTCACTTATGACTTTATATTACCCGTTCATTTATCAATTCCATGTTAAAGTAACATTTTGGGTAATAATCATATTATTTATCATACCTATTTTGACTTTTTATTCTTGATATTATTACTTAGATCATGATTTAATTAGTTACATAATTTAAAACATTATTTATATATCATATATCTTCAGTATATAAATATATATAATAGATAGATAAATTAAATTGAAAATAACGTCTATGGAGATGGTAGGTCGTATGTACGCATGGACGCTGTTTCTGTTTCCTTATTGAATTGAATTGAAGAAAATAAATGAAATATATATATATATATATATATATAGTAGAATTATTATTTCATATATTTCATGCTTATTTATTATATATACTTTATAATCATTCTTGAATGGTTAACGTGGAGAATGAATCTCATCACGTCGTGGAGACGGTAAGTCGTACGTACGCACAAGCAGCGATATCATTCACTTAATGGTTAAATGGTATAGAATTGGATGGTATATTAATTAAAAAGAATAATTATCATGCTATATTAATTATTTAAATCCATTATACCCATCATTATACCCATCCAAATTTTGTATTTATGGATAAAATATTACACCATAGTGTGGAGACGGTAAGTCGTACATACGCACACATTGTGGTATTGTTATTCTTATGATGGATAAAAGGAGGTATAATGTTTTAACATAATTATTATAACATATAATAATGTATAATATACTTGATTTATTACTTTATTATAGAAACAACATAAGAAGAGGAAGTAGAATAAGAAATGAATTCTAAAAGAGGTGATAAAATAAATACCTCTTTCGAGTATCTCCTTTTGATTTTCTCAAAAGGTCTCACTAAGATGGCTTTATTCCCAAAGTTTATCCCCTAGGAGGAATTTATGGATTTTGGTAGCTTATTTGAGTAGATCTTGGACGATCCAATGGTCTTTAAATGTGTGGGTAAGTGGGTAGAGGTGGTGGCCTTTTATAAAAGGGAGGAGGGGCACTTTAGGAAAGTCATGAAATATTAATTTATTATAAATTAATTTTCAGTTTCTAATGATACAAAACTAATTTATATATGAAATAAGATGATTTTGGGTATAAATAAAATCATCCAATAATTTTTTGACAAGTTTTTAATATTTTTTAATCCATATCATTTTGGTTTAACCCTTATTTTACCCTTTTTAATCTTACCATGATATTTTATTATTTACACTTTATGGGTTAATTTAATTACCATAACATGTCAAAAGACCCAAAAAAGTTACATTTATAAAATATTTTGACTTATCCTAAACATTTGGATGAATATTATATTTTTAGGAATTTTATAACATTTAATAAACTGTTTTATATTTTAAAAAACCAATTGTGTCAATTTTGACACTATTTATTTGTGGACATTATAAAAATATCATAAAATAAAGATAAATTAGAACCAAAATATTTAAATAATCACAAAAATGTCAAATTTATCCATAAAAATCAGGTATACCATCAATTCTCTCAAGTTATATTTATTTTAGTATTTATAATATCATTTATTTGATATTTATCTTAATAAAATAATTATTATATCGTTATAGTGTTAATATTTATGGTAATTATTTAACCTCTAAAAATTAAAAATAAATTAACATTATGTAGGTAATTTATTTATATTTCAGTTCATCAAGTTTATCACTACATTAAAATTATTATACTTATAATAGATAAGAGAGTGACATGTTGTCACATTCTTTTGTTTTAATAATAATTACATCATTTTCATGGAAAAAGTCTACTAAATGAATAAATTCTGACCCTTAGGTGATATGGGTCTACTTTTATTAATCCAATAAGATTTTGGTATGTTTTAAGGTAATTTTAGTACCTTTATCATATTGTTTGTTACCCTAATTTACCTAATTTACCTTTAACTGTAGTAAATAAAAATTATCGTAGTTACTATTCATAATATCTAAAAAATCAAAGTAACATATTAACATAATTTGGACCCACTAATTCCAAATATGGAATCCATTTTTCAAAATTCAAAACACAAAAGTTTCATTAATTAATTTAAAATTAATTCCCGTTTTCAAAACCAGGAAGCAGGTTTTTAAAAAGTAAAAACTATCAAAAGATTATCATGTGTTTATGTCAAATTTAAATGTGAAATTACATCCAATGACCAACATTGGATTAAATTATAAAAACAAAATCTAATTAAACTTTAAAACCAATTAAAAATATAACATAACTATATAAATAAATTATACAAAAAGGTAGTTTTGAATTAAAATGCGGTATTTTTCACTATTCATTAAAATATGAATTTCATCAGAAAAATACCAAAAATTCAAAGAAAGTAAATTTTAATATATTTCTTCCATGTAATAAATTTATTATGTCAAATAGAACTTATAATTGTGTAAATACTAGATTTAAAAAGGGTTCACCATCGAAAGGCGGTCAAACTGCATTTTTATAAAAAATGCTCATTTTATCTACAAAATTGAATTTGTTATTATATCATGTTATATAAAATACATAAGATTAATGTTAATGTTATATAAAATTAAAAATATTGTTAATAATAATCATAATTTCTAGTTTATATCCCATTAAATAATAATATTTTAATAATATATCGTTGTTTAGTGAAACTCGGTATTGCGTACAATGCAAGCTATCAGGAAAGGTCGCTCTTACGTGTAATGCAAGACAAGTCAGTGTTGCATTTAGTGCAGTCTTACTTTGGTGTTTCTTATAACATAGTGCAAACATATTTCTTTTATACATTGAGAAAAATCTATAATTAGTGTTGTGTGAAAGTAATTCTATCAAAAGAACTTGAGATTGTGTGTAACACAAGCCAAGAATGGTGTTGTATATACTGCTAAATAATACAGTGTTGCGTATTGTGAAATATAATCTTGTTGTAGAGTACAACACAATACATCATAGATTTTAAAAATAATCTATCTCATAAAATCATGGGGTTTTAAAATATGTTTCATGATTCTTATGACCAAAATACCATTGGTTAAAATGCTTCTAAAATTTAATTTTTTGAATCCTAATACATAAATACTTCTTCTGTTTTATTTCCACATAAGTAATTCTTTAGTCTAGGGGTTATCCTATTTCATTAATTGTCATTTTCTATTCAAATACCTCATAATGGTTTACAAATAAAATTTTATTTATCCTAATCATATCCCCCATGAGTGTCAAACTAGGTACACAGTAAAGCCCATTTTTATACACCAGGTGATGATATGGACAAGCCCAATGTGCCCTTTTTAGAGTTATTACCACTAGGTACATCTATTTAAAAACCACGTGAAATTTTAGTATCTAGATAGTTATGTATTTCTAGTAAAACCACATAATCTATACCTTCCTAAAACTTTAGAATGTTCTTATATACTTATCCTCAAAGTCTATATTAGGTTTATGTTCCATAATCAATGTTTCCCTAAATCTTGTTCCCAAGGTTTCTACTAAACTTTCTATGATACAAACTATAGTGAACCCAGCCCCAATAGCCTAGAGACAGTGCCTTCTTTTATTATATTATCATAAGATAAAATGAATCGAATCCAAAAGGACAGAATAGTTTAGCATTCTAGGTAAACTAGATATATACTATAGTCTTACATTATATTTTAATACACAAATTAAACCACATTTTTTTTAAAGAATAACATTACACCCTCTATAATATCGTTGAATATCATTCATAGTACACTTCACAGATTCCTAAGAAAGGAAACAAAATAAGGGTGATCTCAAATTCTTAGTAAGGGTTAATTACAATGGAAGTTATCATTAATCAATAAATTATAATCAATATAGAAAGGTAAATAATTGAACATGCATTCTATTTAAATAACTGGATAAGGAATAATCAATATGGAAAGGTAAATAACTGAAAACACATTTCATTTAATAAATAAACTAATAATGAAATGCATCCAGAGATAATATCATAGTAAAAATCTCATGGAGGATAACAAATGAACTCTTAATAAAGTCAATGTTTAATTATTGGACATCATTATCAGGAACATAATACCTCTTCCATCAAGAAAATTCACAAGATATTTTAAAATATAGGTAAAAAATTCATTTAATGTTATATTACATGATTTGTATCATGAGAATGATTGATGCATCAAGGGGATATATTCTCCTAGGCCCCACCCATCACAGTAGATCCAAATAATTCCTCATATATGAAATAGTTGATTCAATTCATGAATCAATATTCCCTAACATAAAATATCCATATTGAATAAAGGATATGTATTTAACAATATTTCCCCAATCAATCAAATAACTTTCAAATTAAAATATGATATATATATATATATATATATAAATGAGATATAGTTTAAGTAATAAGCATATCCATGTTAAATAATATGGATAATTAGAGGAAATTTAATATAAAATTATCATAAGAATGTGAATATTTCAATTTGAATTTAATGACAATAAAATGAAACAATTATGTTAATTTCACTATTATTACTTAAAAAAAGGGTAAGTAGGAGTGGTTTTTTCGTAAACTAGTAGCGGTTTAAACTGTCACCTCATAGTTTAGCGATGGTTATTAAAACTATCATGTATTTCCTGGACACTAGTCATTTCATGATGGTTTTTATAATTTAGTAGCAGTTTTGTTAAGTTCTATTTTTAGAGAGTTTCATAGTGTTTTTTTTTTGTTTATTAAGAGGTGGTTTTTTATTTAAAAAATATCTAGGGGAAATATAAATAAAATAAAATAAATGTTCGTGAAACATATTTGTGGTGTTTTCTTTTAGCAATGATTAATCGTAACTGCTGCTAAAACAATTTATTTAATGTATTTAGTAGTAGTTACATAAAACGACCACTAAATCAGATTACTTTTTTAAAAAAATCATAAAAAACTATAAATATAAAAAAAACTAACATATAATAAACTAAAACATAAATATATGATAAATACGGTATACATATATCATACACACAAAAATTCATTCATCATAAACTAAATTGAAGTCAACCTATAAATTTATCAATATACATATACAATATGTCAAGAAATAACTAATTCCCAATATACATCCATATCACAACCTCCACTGTATTTTTCTACCTCAATATCATGTCATCAACTAAAACCGACCACGTCATCTCACCAACTGTAACAAAAAAGTAAACAAAAATTAAAACTACACGTAATAAATCAGAATTAGAGTAGAATAATTAACAAAATTTTAACATACCACAAAAACTAAGAACCATCACTACTGCATTTTGAAGAATTTTTTGGATTAGAATCGTCACCTCCTACCTACTTCTAGGTTCTGTCACCTTTAATAAAAACCAGAACATTTAAGAAAATAAATGAAAAATAAAAAAGATACATAATATATTCAGAATATTATATATATAATTTGTTATTTTTTAATGAAATAGAATAAATTTTAACATAAAACAAATAATATACAATTAAAAAAACTTTGAAAACATAATCATACCTATTTAAGATAATATTAAATAGTTTAAACTGAATGGGGATGACTAAATATTCTAGTTTGCTTTTAAATGGACATGTGGTGCTCTTTAAATTTACTTAATAATGAAATTTGAAATATTTTGATATCACAACATGTCTTGTATTTCAAAAACAACTCAACAGTGGTTTTCCCATGACTTGATATCAATATGAGGTCATTTTCTATGGTTTTGACCATTCCATTCATGTTTTAATGTTTTAAAACACTAAAAATGTGTTTACAGCCATAATGATAAAACTATAATTTGTAATGACATGATGTCAGTTCCTATATTTAAAAGTTAAATTTATAGTTGTTTTCCCATTATTTCAATACAATATGATGTTGTTTTACAAGTTTTGACCCCCCCAACACTTGTTTTTAATGGCTTTTGTACCTTTCAAAAGTGTATACTGAGTAATTTCAACCACACTACAAATTATATTGATGTGTTTTCTATGATTACATGTAAAAAATAACTTATTGGACTTTTTCCCATGATTTCACATCTATCTAAGGCTGTTTTATTTGGTTTTGACTCTTCCACACATGTTTTAGTGTTTTAAAACACTAAAAATTCATTTACGGTCATAACGGAGAAATGGTAATTCGAAATGAAATTCCATTGGTTCCTAAATTTTAAAATTAAATTTAAGAGTGTTTTCTTGTTATTTCATGGAAATTCGAAGTTGTTTACCTATTTTTGACCCCCCGACACATGTTTTTAAAGGATTTTTTGTCTTTCAAAAGTTTATACCGAGTAATTCCGACCACACCACACATCATATTGACGTTTTTTGTATATGTATATGTTAAAAAAATAACGCAGTGGTGATTTTCCAATGATTTCACATCAATCTGGGGTCGTTAGATATGGTTTTAACCGATCCACACATTTTTTGGTTTTTAAAACACTAAAAATGCTTTTACAAACATAACGGAAAAATCATAATTCAAAATGATGTGATTTCAGTTCCTACATTCCATGAATAAACATAAGGTTGTTTTAAAGTTATTTCATATCAATACAGCATCGTTTTCCTAGTTTTAACCCCCCCCCCAGACACTTGTTTTTAAAGGCTTTATACCTTTCAAAAGTGTATATCGAGTAATTTAAACCACATTTCATGTTATATTGATGTGTTTTCTATGTTTTCATGTAAAAAACAACTAAGTGGTTATTATCCCATGATTTCACATCAATATGAAGTTGTTTACTATGGTTCTGACCGTTCTAGGCATGCTTTAGTGTTTTAAAACACTAGAAATGCATTTATCGCCATAATGGACAAACTATAATTCGAAATGACACTCAAAATTAAATTTATGATTTTTTTCCCATGATTTTTGGTCATCTAACATTGTTTTCCTAGTTTTGAACCCCTGACGCTTATTTTTAAAGGCTTTTATACCTTTCAAAAATGTATACTGAGTAATTCTTACCACACTGCACGTTGAATTGAAATTTTTTCTATGTGTATACATCAAAAACAACTCACCCTTGGTTTTCCCATGATTTCACATCAATATGAGGATTTTTTCTACGGTTTTGACTATTCCACACACGTTTTAGTGTTTTAAAACACTAAAAACATGTTTACGGCCATAACAGGAAAACCGTAATTCGTAATGAAGTGTCATAAGTTCCTATATTTCACAATTAAATATATGGTTGTTTCTCATGATTTCATGGAAATATGACATTTTTTCTAGGTTTTACCCCCCCCCCCCTGAAACTTGTTTTTAAAGGCTTTTGTACCTTTCAAAAGTGTATACCGAGTAAGTCTGACCACACTGCACATTGAATTGATGTGTTTTATATGTTTACAAATAAAAAAACTCAATAGTGGTTTTCCCATTATTTCACATCAATATGAGATCATTTTATATGGTTTTTACCATTTCATAGATGTTTTAGTGTTTTAAAACACTAAAAATGCATTTACATCCATTACAAGAAAATCGTAATTCAGAATGACATGTCATCAGTTCCTATATTTCACAATTAAATATAGGTTCTTTTCCCATTATTTCATGTAAATATGACATCCTTTTCTTTGTTTTGAACCCCTGATGCATGTTTCTAAAACTTTGATATCTTTTAAAATTAATTATTGTTTCATTTAGAGCACACCATACATTGAATGGATGTGTTGTTTTCTTGTACATGTCACAAATAATTCAATAGTGGTTGTTGGTCGGAGTAGATTACTCAAGAGGGGGTTGAATTTAGTATCTATAAAAATTTCTGGTTAAAAATTATTCTTAAACGGTGTCCCGAATAAAGTTAAATACAGCCCAGTTAATCAATGTAATATGTTTATGAAAGTTTTACTGTTTAAATAACTTCTTAGAAAATTGATTAATTATCAGTAATATTAATATCAGTTATTAATATTACTTTTAAAGATATTCTACTAAGGTAATACAATTATAACTTCTTTCCAAGATTAACTATCAAAGTGAATTTAATGATTTCTTAATTACACAGTAAAGCAGTAAAATAGAGAAGACTAAATTAAGCAGCCCAATGGATATAAAACAAGTGGTTCAATCTCAAGCCAAGACCTAATCCAATCCACTTGTTGATCACCTACCACCAATAAGTTTATATAAATAAACTTGATCCACACCCTGGATTGGGGTTAACAATAGTACACAGGACTATCCAGGTCACATGACCTCTTCCACAGTTCTTCGTGGTTACAAACTACCAGGACACACAGGGAACTCTTCCACACTTATCTGTGGGTATACACAAGTGTAAAAAGATGTTTGAGAAAGGATATCTTGTATCCTTCAGTTTAATGTAAGATACAGAGTGTATTTTTATACAGATACACACACTGCTTGAAAGCTAATAAAATGATACACAGTGAAGCAGAAATATTGAGAGAAGTTTGGAAGTTCTCTGAGTGTTATTCTTTGAAACTCTAGAATTCTGAGATGAAGCAGATGTAGAAATCAAGTCCTCATAAGGAAAAAATAGTGTCTCAAGTCAGACAGATCCGGCTTGTGTTCTTCATGATGTTTTACAGTGCAAATATTTTCTCGATTCTATGATTCAAGTATGCTTCGTGTGTTCTTCAGTAGCGTCGACTTTCATGTGATAATTCTTTCTTCAAAAATATTCTCTGAGTGTGTTCTTCATTTTCATGCTCATTCCTGCTTGCCTCTCTTTCATCTATATCTTGTTTCTGGGTCGTACTACTCTTTTATCTTGGAGTTCATGTGTTGGAGCTGACAGGTTTCATGTATTCTACACCTCGTACCTCATACTGTTAGGTGACATGTCTACAAAGAAACATTAATTATGTCAGTGCATTTAAAAACTTCAAATATGATCGTTAGAGAGTAAATTGAAAAATGAAAAAACAGATTAAAAAACGATGTCACAGTATTTCATGGAAATGGGGTCTCTTTCAAACATTTTCTAGATTGATCATGGTGTCTCGTTCACAGTTTCTGGTTCGCGGTGTCTGGTTCACAGTGTCTCGTTGATGGTGTCTCGTTCACGGTGTCTCATTCACGGGGTCTCATTCACGATGTCTCATGGTCGTGGTGTCTCCTGGTTACAGTGTCTCATGGTCACAGTGTCTCGTGGTTACAATGTCTCATGGTCACGGTGTCTCATGGTCACGGTGTCTCATTACTTTGCCAGAAAAAACATAACCAGTGGCAGACTCACGGTGTCACAGACTTAGCCAAATATCTGTATTCAGACTTAAGCAGAGATATTCATAAAATGGGTTAGACTTAATCATTTCTCAAATAAATCATTATAAAGTAAATCAAAAGATATTTTACAGTAACCAAACTGAGTGTATAGCACTTAAGAGCTTTGAATAGCTTTTACTAAACAACTGTACATTTCATATGAGATAGATTACATAGAGTTAACAAGGTTTATAGACTGAATAGGATTTGTGATCATTAAAAAATGATTAATACATTAGGATTCCAACAGTGGTTTTCCCATGATTTCACATCAATAAGATATCTTTTGTTATTTTTTTATTGTTAAATATGTATTTTAGTGTTTTAAAACACTAAAAATGTATTAACGGACATCACAGGAAAACTGCAACTCAGATTGATGTTGTGTTGATTCATACATTTTAGAAATCAATATGTGGTTGTTTTCCTATGACAAATTTTATAATTATTAAATATTTTTTAAAAATAATAATTATATAATTAATATATTATTAATAAAATTAATGATTTATCACTATTTATAATATTATTTTAATTAATTACTAAAATGTTGATTGGTTATTTTATATCTTTCGGTGCCCAAATTTGATTGAATAAATATAATTTTACTTTATAAACCATCATGTATTTCATGGTCAATAATCATTTAGCATTGATTTTTTATAGTTGATTGATATTTTCTATATGTGTTGTTTTTTGGTTACTCAGCGGTGGGTTTTTATTCAGTTGGTGACAGTTTATTTAACAAAAAAAATGAAAAAAATAACATGGGAGAAGTTAATATAACCATTACTAAATTATTTAGTAGTGGTTATCAAAAACCATCGCTAAATAGATAAAATAATTTTTTTTAGTGATGGTTATCAGAAATTGAAGCATAAGAGATTATAGATGTTGTATGTGTTCTTTGAAAATGTGTGAATGATTTATAGAATTTAGAATTTACCTCGGCGGGATGAGCTATAAGGATGGAAATTTCCTTAGGGATCATGTCGATCATCCACTGAAATAAAGAAACTAAATCATTTTCCATTTTCAACTACTACAGATCCTATGTTTTCATATAACAATCTTGTTCTTGCACTTTTTCTTTCGATCTTGAAATTTATCCTTGTGATTCCTAATCAACATTACTACTCAAACCCCCACCAGGTGTAGTAGTAATGGATGAAACCACACTACCAAATAAATCTAATGGAGTAGGCCTAGAAACCATCCCTCATACACGTGTAGGATTCTCCTTCCCTAAAACTATTCCAACTACATCATTCTAGGAAACTGATGTTGATTGTAAAGAGTTTTCATCCGAGACATCTTTCATTTTAACCTATTAATACAAAAATATTAACAATTATTTTTTAAAATATATAAACTCCAAAAATTTATATAATTAATAAATGTTTCATTAGTATTTATTATAATTTCAAAACTATAAAAACATAATATTGAAAATTATATTATAGCAACAAACAAGCCTTAAACCCAATTAATTTGGGCTAGCTAGATGTATCAAATTACACCAAATTGGCATAATTTGATCCATGTAGTTGGCCCCATTTATTTGGGTTTAAGTATTATTAGTTTTTATAATATATTTTTTATTATTAACTTTTTATGGTAATGAAATAATATGAAATGGTAATGAAATTTGTTTACTACAACATCTTTGGTAGGGTCATTTACAAAAATGCCATCGAGTTTCCTATACAATTTAAACCAAATCTCTATTCATCCAACAGAGTGACCTAATTAATTAGTCTCTATAAAAAATGTAAACAAGTTAGAAAAAAACCCGGAGTTATAGTAAAATGATATAAATAATAATGAATAAAAAATAAACCAAAATTGCTCTTTTTCTCGAAAAACTATGAGACCCTGTAACGTGAGGAATGACTTAATTCTCATGATTCACAGATTTTTTTTAGATAATTCCTACAAAAAAATAGCAACAGTAAAAAAAATTATAATTTTATTATGTTTATGTTATTAAGATACTATAAAATATTCAATTACCTCATTAGATAAATCTCTATTGATATCGACAAAGAGCTTTCATTACTCACGAGAAACTCTTTCAGACACATTCTCATACATTTATCATGAGCTCATAGAATTTTCATTAAACTCATTCTATAATCTCCATTTAAAATCTCTTTATTTCTTGCCCAAAATTTTCAAAGTCCATGGATTTGAAATGGAGTAAGGGACATCCAAATGAAAAAAATATCTAGAAATAAAAAACATAACACTTTATCAGTATATTACAAAATTTTACTCAGGTATTTTAAATTAGTTTTCAAGGAATATTAAATTAATATTACCTTTAATTGACTAATAAAGACCTCATCTTTTCAAGCTATAGGAATATGCCTCTAATCTTTATAATTAATGAGAAATCTCACTTTCTCACAATCAATCTTCTTAAGAATTAGCCCGTAGATTTCGGTAGTATAACTCGTAGGTATCCCGAACTCATCAAATGGAACAATAATATTGAATTTCATCAGGTCCCATATATATTCCATTTTTATATTTGTATCCCTTTTAGGATTATCTTTATCTTTTTGAAAAATTCATTAAATAATTAATTAAATATAAAGTTTTTTTGAAAAATGGCATACATGCCAGTAATGGTGACTTGCTAATATCCCCTAGATGGAGGGGTGAAAAACTTCTCCATCACCAGAGGTGAATTAGGCGGTGGATTACCAACGACATCTAGGGAAATAGTTTGCTTGTTAGCAGTCTCGGTGTAACAACTGGGACCTGGTGACAACACAGACACCCTGCCTTAACAAGGTCGTCAGGTCCTGGCCCACCAGGTTCCACCAATTGCCAATAAGACATGTGGTCCCCACCCTAGGTCCCACCCACGTGTCTGAACGGGTCATATGACTAATGAAAGTCCCCACAGGACAACACATTTCCTTTCTAATGTGCCTTCTCCTCACTCGGACACACCCTAGGAAACTTCCCAAAAGGTTACTCATCTTGATCACTACTCTAGGCCAAGCATGCATAACTATGGAGTTTTACTCATGCAGGCTCCCAAAAAGGAAGGTTCACATTGTTGACATGAGTCATATCATTTATTCATTTAACCCTTTATCATTTTGGGGTGTTACATTCACCCCCCCCCCCTAGAGCACAACATCCTTATTGTGGGCCCTACATCTCAACCCAGGCAGTGCATCGCACTTAATTATGGGTTCCTCCTCTGATATCAAATGTAACAACTAAGCCTCTTTGATAGCACAGACACCCCTCCATAACATGGTTGTCAAGTCTTGGCCCACCAAGTACCACCAGTTTCTAAGTAGACATGTGGTCCCTACCCTGGGGCCCACCCATGTGCTCGAACGGATCATCTGACTAATGAAAGTCCCCATAGTCCAACACATTTCCTTTCCAATGTGCCTTATCCTCACTCGGAAACACCCTAGGAAACTTCCCAAAAGGTCACTCATCATGGTCACTACTCTAGGACAGGCATGCTTAATTGTGGAGTTCTAATCAGGTAGGCTCCCAAAAAGGAAGGTGCACCTTGTTAACATGAGTCATATAATTTAGTTATTTAACCCTTTATCATTCTGGGGTGTTACATTCACCCCCCTTTTAGAGCACAACATCCTCGTGGTGGTCCCTACATATCAACCCAGGTAGTGCACCACACTTAAGGCTAGGTTTCTCCTCTGATATCAAATGTAACAACTGGGCCTCATTGACAGCACAGACACCCCTCCATAACATGGTTGTCTGGTCTTTTCCCACCAAGTACCACCAGTTTCTATATAGACACACAGACTCCACCCTGGGGCCCACCCACATGCCCGAATGGGTCATCTGACTAATGACAGACCCCACAGGACAACACATATCCTTTTGAGTGTGCTTTGTCCTCGCTCGCACACACCCTAGGAAACATTCCAGAAAGTCACCCATCCTGATCACTACTCCAGGTCAAGCATGCTTAACTATTGATTTATAATGAGGTATGCTCTAGAAAAGGAAGGTACACCTTGTTGAAATGAGTCATATCATTTAGTCATTTAACCCTTTATCATTCTAGGGTGTTAAAATCAGGTACAATAGAATCACTATGATCCATAGAAGATGATGGTAGTAGTGGTGTTCTCTGAGATTCTAATCAGCTAGGATCTTGAAATTTTTTTGTTCTAAACATTCTTGTATTTCAAATGGTTAAGGACCGTATTTTTACAAATTTATTTCATAAAAAATCTATTAAAATGTTTGGAAAAGTTTTTTTTCAAAAAATGAATGTTTTTTATAAACCATTTTTAATGTATTTTTGATGGATTCTCATGGAATTGTGAAGTATAACAAAGTATCTTTAAAGGAATTTATTGCTTGTGTGAAACTGATAAATATTCAATAAAATGTGTGAATCATATAGTATAAATCACTATTATATTAATATAGTATTTGAATATTATATATCAAAAACAATATTATAATATTATATGAATACTAGGGTATTTATCATATTCCTATGTCATATCATAAAGTAGATCTATGATATAGTTTATGTAATATAATACTACAATTTATATTTCCATATCAGTTATTATTCCATTATTAATCATTATAATGATTCATATAATTATTGATAACAAATATATAATCATAAGAATGTTCATAAATTATTATATAAAATCATCCATAAATCTTAGTAGCTACAAATTAGATGTATCTCTCAGAAAATTTTATTTAATGAAGTAATGAAAAATAAAGAATGTGATCCATATATGTTTGTGGTAGGGTTAAATAACCAATACTATATTATTCTCTCTTTGTACCTCTTCCTTATTAATATTCAATGATATGGTTATAAAAAACCGAATATGCCAATCCTGACATGGTATATGTAGAATTTGTTGACCGATATAAAAAAATTAGAGGCAAGAGAAAGAGAGATATTTCTTAGTGATCATCACCAAGTATAATTTATCGATATAGATCATAGAGTACTTTTGGTATACATAGTTATTTTACATTATTTTTATTTGATTTTGATTTTTTTATGATATATTCATATTTAAAAGGGTCTCATCCACAATTTATGAGAATATGATCATCTCAAAAAACCCATTTAAACTCATTCATGTTATAATTAACAATAAAATTTTGAAACCCTTTTAATATGGATTATAAAATGATGTTTGTGTCTTGATTTACACCAAGTAGTGATCATAGTCTCTCCAAGTAATTTATGTACAAAATAATTTTGGATATATGAATTTTTATGCAAGAACCCACAATCATAATATATCAAAAGAGTACTATTGATACTCTATATCCTTATATCTATCTATCTTTAGATATAATAAATTTTTATTGATTTTTAACCTAAAATCATCTATATTCAAATATTGAATTTAAATATTTTTATTCAAAAAAGATATCATTATTATATATAAATTAAAAATAATAATACTTATTCATAGTCTATTTATCTATCCCTTCATAACAAACTTTAATAGTTAGACCACTCTCAAGATGTTATTTAATCAACAATAAATTCCCATTAGATTGCATGTTCACTCTAATATGGTTAGGGTGAATATATGTGATTATTTTTACATATTTCAATGCCATTTTTAATTTATATTCCTAATATTTGAACTTCTATCCTAGTTATGGTGTATGTAACTATTTATGCATTCTTAACACAGCTGAAAAAATTAAAAAAAATAGTGATAGTAGCTTGTAGCATTTTTCCAAAGATCAATCCTAATGTGAGAATATTCACCATATTGTTTTTAAGATGATTTTTATATAAAAATTATCTATAAGAAAATTATACTGTATACAAATTCATGATATTGAATCATATATAACACTATAATTACAAGGGGTGGGATGGTGCCATACACTATACTGCTACTTAATAAAATATTTGGGGTGAGGATGATGTAACCTTTAAGTGTGTTTGTGTTTCAATTAAGAAGGGGATTTGAGTCAGGGAGAGGGAGGTGGATGGGGGTTCCATGTCACTACCAAGGAGGGGAAGCGAGCTAGGGTAACATAGGTCAGAGCGGAGTCGCGTTGTTGGCAAATCATCCAGAAAGGAGGTTAGAGGTGGAAGGGTCACGGGGTTCAAGATCGAAGGGGGGACATAGGGGTCAGGTTTATGGGCTTGGAGTCATGAAATTGGGGTTGTTGTTAAGGATAGGTGAGGATGATGGGTGGGTTAAAAGGGGATCGTGGTCAAGGGGTCTCCACCGAGGAGAGGAAAGGAGGAGGTTGGGGAGGTGGGAGTGGGGGAAGGGGTTGAGGTCACATAGAGGGATCGGGTGAGGGGAAGGTATTATGGTTTTTTTAAAATGTTTAGTTGTAGTTTCAGTTAAACTGATGATAATAGAAAAGATAAAAAAATCATGGTGGTTTTATGAAACCATGGATATATTATATTTTTTTTAACCGCATTTATTTCACATCGGTTACTAGAACTGCCACTAACCATCTCTTTTCTTATAGTGTATCCTTGGTCAAAATAATCATAAACCATCCAGAGGAAGAATAAGGATGGTATGAACATATTCAAATTTGATTAATAATAAAGGGTTTTTCTAATTTATGAATATAATTACCATAAAAATATATTTAAAAAATTCTTGAGGAAAATATCCTTTTCGTTTTTAAAAACATTTTAAAAAAATTTCTTCAAAAATCACTTTTAAAAGGGTTTTATTTAAAAATATCTTTCTTAAAATCCAAAGAAATATTTAAATAATTGAAGTTCATGATAGTGATTAATTACATACATTCCATAAAAGTTAAAAAGGAAATTCCTTTTTCATTGTAAAAAATTTATGAAAGTTCATTGTTCGAAAAATGATAAGAAGGTTCCTTTCACATTTTCAGTAAAATCCAAATGGGAATTATTTTGAAAAATACAAAATGTTCCTTTGAAATCATTTTCTAAATATTTAAAATGGGTTAAAATACCTTTAAAATCATTTTCAAAAGTTTAAAATCATTTTTGAAAACATTTTTTGAAAATATGGTTTTGGAAGAAAACAAATTTCTTACCAAAGAGAGAAATAAAGTCAGATTTTCCTAAAACATTTTCTTAATTAATTTAAGTACAGAAGAGTGGGGAAATAGAACTATTACTTGAAAATATCTTGAATAACTAGATGATAATAAAATTAAATGTTTTATTAAACAATGATCAAATAATTTCTTTCAATTAAAATTCTAGAATAAATAATCTCAATTAAAATGAGAATGTGAATTAAACCTTTACAAAGATCATAACATTGAAGTGAGAATCAACCAATGAATCAATCATGTGTATCAACTATAAATCCACATAAAACAAGTTTAAATACAACATAGGATAATAAAACGTGATTATACATGTAGTATTAGAATTAAATGATCAATGAAGTATAAGTTTAACCCAATGAGTGGAAAATGAGTTAAGATATCCCTTACCACTTGGTAAAATTTAAGTAAAATACCATTAGAAGAAATAATTCAAAATGAAACTTAAAAAATAATTAATTATTAATTATTCAGGATAATACATGTCAAAGGGTAAATATATACACTATATAAAACAAACTAGGTGGAATACATTACAATATGCCTCAATGAAATGAAATTGAGCCAAAATCCCTTACCGAACGCTTCCTTTTGATTTAAAGTTCTGTAACCTCATGTGTAGTGGTTTTAAACATGTTATTAAATTACACCAGAATAATATTAATATTTATAATATAATATATTATCCTTTTATAACATATTATCACCTTTTTATTAATAATCTCTCATTATTTTCATTGTTTCATATATTAATTGCGTTATTTTCTCATGTGAGTTTCATCATGAAATATTTGCTTCATGCACTTATTATATAGTTATATAATATCCAGAATCATAATCATGGAATAATTATCATATTTTGACATTAATTATACTTTTAAAACTAATCACAAATGATGGTAATGAAAAATGAAGTATGTTATGATCATGGAGAGGATAGGTCGTACGTACGCATGAGTAACATTTCTATTATTAAATGATCATTATAGAAAGGATGTAAGTAATATTTTACCTTTAAATAATTATTATAATATCATATATACCATATTATAAACATATATATATCATCCATGTGGATGGTTATGAAAATAGAGTCACACCCATTCATGAAGGTGGTAGTCCACACATACACGAACGATGTTATCATCTTTATGTGTGTGAAAAGGAAAGAAATAAAATGATATATATTGTCTTTATAGAATGATAAGTATTTAATGAATATAATAATTATTTAATTTATTTCACATATAATAATTAAATTTATCTTTATCACCTTCCATTTGAATCTTTATTGAAAGATGAATCACATCTCTTTGTGAGGTGGTAGTCGTCATACACGCGAGTGATGTTATCGTGTCTCCTATGGAATGGAAAAAATGATATATATGATATAATGACTCAATATGTATAAATATTTTTTAAATACCATATATATAAACTTTATATCCATCATCTTACCCAACCATGAGAAGTGGAAATGGAAAAATGAACGACACCAATTTGCGAGGTGGTGGGTCGTTGTACACATGAACAATGATTTAATAACCCATTTGATGTAAAATGAAGATGGTTGTAGGTAATGCACTTAAAATTAAAAAATATTAGTATATATAATATCATAATGTTATTATATTATCAAGGTTTAATAATAATTGGAGGAGGTGGAGAAGGAAATAAAATAAAAACACTCGTTGGAGAATGATACCTCTTCTCTGGGTATCCTTATTAGGTTTGCACAAAACCTTACTAGGTTTTAGTTATTCCAAAGATAACTTTTATAGCATGATATTAGGGAATTGGGTAAGTTATTTGTGTAGGTATGATCTAAACTAAAGTGGTTTTAAGGTTTGAAAAGGTGAGGGGAGTGAGTTCCCTTTTATAATTGAGGAGGAGTGGAATTTTTGTAAATACCCAAAAAATCACTATTATGAGGTCTCATATACTTTATGTTCCCCCAAAATTGAATAATAATTTAGGGGAGGGTTTATTTGGTCTATAAAAACCTCCAAAAAACAAAAATATTCATATTTTTATTATGTTATTCATTAGTCTTTAAGTTTACTCAATTTTACCCTTTTAGTTTTTTTTACCACTATAACTTGAATATTTTTATTTACATAGATAATTTATCATTTAATAATAAAATTAAAATGATAATTATTAGATAATTTATGTATAATTATTATAAATATTAAATCAAATTTATTAAATAAAAATACTTTTCAAGTGTAAACTTATTTTTAATGCAAACACATGTAATACGCAAAACATTGTCTTTACCTTAATCGTAGTGATTAGTTTTAACACTTTTCACTAATAATATTTGTCAAAAATTAAGTTGAAATTATTATATAATAAAAAAATTATGATTAAAAATATTTAATCTATTTTTTCAATTCAAAATCACATAAGTTGAAGCATATAATTTAAAATTAATCCCACATATGTGATGTGAAAGTGGGTTTTTAAAATGAAAATGTTTAAAAGTTTACAATGTTTTTATATCAAAATTCAATATGAAAATTGTTAAAATTACATAAATTGGATTAATTGATATAAAATTGAACTAATTTTACTTTAAAAACAAATCAAAACATAATTTATCATTATAAAAAATTAAAACAAAAAGGTTTCTTTCAATTAAAATCTAGTATTTTTCATCATTTATCAAAAAATAAAAATTTTCAGAAAAATATAAAAAATCACCCTAAGATAATTTTGATAATCCAATTTCAAAAATTTAGTTTATTTTTTCATATAAATTTTATAAAATTGTTAAAAATTGGTTTCAATTTATATGCGCAAAGCACGATTAAACCGTATTTTAAGAAAAATATTGTTTTTTAAAAAACATTTATTTTTCTTTTAAATGATTATTATTTTATTTATAATAAATATAGAGATAATAAATCTGAGTAAAATATATATTTTTATAATTTTATTAATTTTATTAATTTTTTTAATTTTATTCTTACCCTCCAATTTAATGGTTAGGTTACAATTTAATATTAAATAATAATATGTTGTTGTTCAGTAAACTCATTCTTGTGTGTAATACAAGATATCAAAAAAAACTCATTGTTGTGTGTAATTCAAGATAAACTAAGTGTTGTGTGTAATGAAATATAAATTTAGTGTTGTGTGTAAAATACTTTATCGAATCAACTTTTATTCTTTTTTAATTTCATGGTGTTATAATTAATGGTTATAGTTATGAATAAGGTTCGTTTTAATCAATTTGATGAACTTAATTTAATTATTTAAGGCCTTTGGTGTAAGTACAGAACTAATCAAGAATGTGGTTAAGTTTTTCATCTCAAATTCCTCCCTTTGAGACATGATCGGTATTACGCACCTAGTTTCATTTATTTGAGGTATATACTGGCTATTTGAGATCTCATATCATGAATTATCTTTTAATCGTGATATTTTAAGTTTAATTACAATCCCACTCTTTCAAGGGGTTTTGATTAAAGTGTTACTCATTCCAAAAGAGTTTTCTTGGTCACAATTTTGATTCTTTGAGACATGTTACATGGTATCCACCATGTATCTTTTGTGTAGTGTTCTATTTATTTAATATCCCATGAATGTTCTATACATTATTTCATTGTAGTTAATTTTATAAACTAATCCAGATAATTTTTTTTATTCAAATTTATTTTGAATCAGGTGTTACCCTATCATAAGATATTTTTGTAACTCAATTTTCATTAGTTGAGTTATTATCATTCAATTAAACTTATTTTATATAAGTTTGTTAGATTATACCCATTTGATTTTATTGTATTTTATTCTCTCATTATTTAAATTTTTACAACATAAAACCTTTCTCAAATGTTTGATGCATCATGGAGTATGTTTCCCATAAAAAAATATTGATAAATGAAGTCTCATTTACTTGAGTTATATTGTTTTTTCATGAACTTATTTCTTACATGTTTGTTTTCTCCCACCCTAATATTTTATTATATAGTAATTTTGTAATCCTAATTTGTAAAATTAAGTTTTAATTAAAATTATTTTTTTTACTCTTCTTATAATGTGAGTTGTGAACAAATGTATTTTTAAAATAATAAAAGGGTTTCTCCTTTAACTTTCAAATGTTATGTCCTCTTATCATCATTTATCTAAGAAAAAATTTATGGATTTTAAAGGCTCTATTATTTGAGATTATTTTTAGAAGTAATGATTTTAAAAGTTTCTCAAATAACATTTTCAAAAGTAACATTTTAAAGTGAAATGTTAGTTTTTATTTTATATCAATGTTAAAAATGTTTTCTAAAATATATTTTAAGTTTTTTGATTTACACTTCCCTTTTTATTTTCAAATTGATTCACCCTAATGGGGTGTATGTTTCATGATTTTTTCTCTAATATATATATTTTTTTATTTGAGATATTAAACTTGTGGTATCAAACAATACTATTATTAATATATTATTTTATAATGTCATTCAAAGAAATAATTTTACAAGGATGTTTTCATTTATTTAAATATCCATCTATGTTTATATTATTACACCAAGGTTGTGTTATTTTGAAACCATCCTCCTTATTTCTATGGATGGATTATGATCATGTTATTTCAATATTGAATTATACGTATACCCATTACTCTATACGGTGTGAACATCAAATTTAACATCATTAATATTGGATAACATTCATCAAGAATGAATGTTATTCTATTGACATAGGTAATATTATTGGTATACCATGTATTTTTATTCCAATATAGATATTATTAGTATGTTGACTCTGAATTTTTTTACTATCCACCTTATTTCTCTAGATGGGTGATGATCATGTTATCTTTTTTGTTGAAATGAGGAAAAGTATTGATATTATTGATGATTATTGATTTCTAATGTGGGTTGATCATGTATTGATATTATATATTATATTATATATATATATATATATCCATGTTTTTATTCAGCCAATGGTTCCTTAGGGAATTGTATGAAAGGTATTGTTGACTCTTATGGTGAATGCAATAGTCTTAATCATGTGACTGGTAGGGTCCGAAATTATATATCCCCTCAATGCATTTACAGGTATCATGAGACAAAACATGTTGGTATTTGGTGTATACCTCTTCCCATAACATTGTATTGTCTTGGAACAAGTCCTTAATTTTAGGTTTTTGATGTCCATAATTATGCATTCCATTAGTATGAGATCAGTATTATTGATATCCATGTTTTCATTTATTATCATGGATATATCATGCCATTTTTCAAGTTTATTATGGATTCATGTTGTTTAATTATTCCAACCATAATATTTACCATGATTTTCACAGTTTTATGTTTCCCTTACTAAGAGTTTGATCTCACACCACTACAAAAATAGCTTTTAATATCACAAGTAAAAGTCCTTTATCAGTTCTTATAAAGTGCTAACTACCAAAGTGCTATTAAAGTGTAGTCTTTATCTGTGATAAAAAAATCACTGATAAAGAGGGAAAATTTTTTAGACCTCTCTAAGCCCCCCCCCCCCCATCAATGATTCCACCCACCCTTTATCATCACTCCCCTTATCAGTTCTTACCCACCCCCTTTATTAGGGCTTTGTGAAATTCTATCCTCCTACACGCGCCTGGATTTTATCATTATACCACTCCTTTGGTACTTGAACACCTTTACCATTGTACCGAGATTTTTTTTTGTCTATTTTAAGGTATTTCTATTTATTTATATATATATATTTACATATATATTTTTTATTCATATATTTATATAAGTGTTTTTAAATAAATCTATAAAATATATATTTGTATGTGTGTGTGATATATATATACTTATATTTATTTAAATATATTATATATTATATATTATATATTATATATTATATTCATTTACATATACTAAAATATAATATAAATTTAAATATATATCCATTTATTAATACACGTATATATGTATATATAAACATTATATTTTTTTATAAGTATATATATATAAGGATTGTTTTTCATTGGTTTTTTTAAGGATTTGAATACTTATGTTGAATGGTACCGATAACCAAGAAAAGAAATTTAATGGTAAGGTTGTATTTTTTAAGACCATGTGATTAAAGGAAAGATAACCCTTAATATTAACTTGATGTTGATTTAATAATCTTTAGTTGGGATAAATAAAATATTCATGTTGATGAATTAAATGGTATAGTATTAGTGTCCTTGAAATTGGTTAGTGATTTGATGACATAATGATTTAGGTCATCTTGGATGAATTATATTGTATTTTTTAGAATTATGGAATATATTCAATTTTCTATGATTTTATTTTAGGAATAAGGATTTTGTTAATTTTTGTAATCATATATGTTTTCATTTAGGTTTTATAGTGATTGTAGGATCTTGCATTCATATGCATTGGATATTTCAATAAGAACATGAATTTTCAACTAATGAGTGGGTCTAATTTTGATCCGAGATCTGAAATGAGATTTAAAATGTTGTAATGTCTCAAAATAATGTTTTTAGACATGGTTTGAGGTACAAAAGTTGGTTTAGAGGTTCTGGGAGCATCTTGGGGTTTCAAGGCCCAGAGTTAGAGTTTTGAAAATTCTCAACCTAAGGAACAATGTTGGCACATGGTTAGTGTTAACTGTATGACCAAACCATGTGACCAAGATTACATAGGTACACAGTTTTTAAAACCATGAAGGATGCCCTATAAAGTCATTCGAGACTTTAAAATTAACTACAGACACGCCACATTGTTGGCACATGATATATAAAACTATGTGTTATAATTATTTAAGGTGGGTGTGCCTTAGATAGTGGAGGAAAATAGTTGGTCACGGTTTGTCCAACCATATGGCCAAACTGTGTGAGTCTTTAAAAGAGGGAAAATTTCCATTTTTTCTCCTGATATTTTAAGAGTTAATCTCCCTATTTTTCCATTTTCCTCCCTCGTGTGAGATGAATTTCCTCCCCCTTACTTCCCTTCTTCAAACCCATTCAAGGGGGTGTTCTTGGTGGCCTTATATAATATTTGGAGGTACGATTTCTCCTCTGGTAATATCCTTAAGTCTTATTCTATACATATTTATAATTTCAGTTTCCCCAATTATATATTCTAATTATGATTCCACTAAATCATGGTGAAATTAGATATTGGTAATGGTTATTTTTCTCTACACATAAAGAGGGTGACATGGGAGGATATCTACACTTCTCTTTATGTCGTTTCATTGAGGTATGTCATAGTTTTTATTTTTCAATTATTTAAAGCATAAATTAAATTTCTTGGGTTTTTTGTGATATAATTTGTTAGGTATTATGTTTGGTTCAAGGTTGGTGAAGTATTGTGGGTTGTTGGTGAGCATTTTGTTATTATTATGGTTCAATGAGACCAAATGATGAGTTTTGGGGCATTATAACTTTGTAAATAAAATTGTTTATCCATTTATAACTTGTTTAGATTAATTAATAAATTATAATTTAATTATAATTAATTAATTTTTGGGCGTTTTTCTATGATATAGGACCTAATATATCTCACATGTTCTTAGAAAGGCCTTGACGACTAATTTCAGCTCTTGGAAAATAAATGGAAAGATTCTTAAAAATTAGGTGTTTGTTGTACCTACCCCATAGTATTTGTACATGTGTCTAGTGGTATGTGAATTCTTAGGATCTTACTTGAAGGTGACACCCCAGAATAGTTTATTTCAATGAAATTTTTAATAAAATTAAATTGGTTAATTTTAATGGATGGAATCCAAAGGAAAAAACAACTATTGTGGGCTAGATTGTTTCCTTGGAACCTGATGGCCATGGTTGGAACATTTGGGACACTGATTAGTCTTCAAAACTATTTGGAGGTGAGACTAGACCCAGTGAGGCTTATCATGCCTTGTATATACCTAGGTGGAAAGACCTCAGACAGATCAAGGTTGTTATTAAGACCATGGACCCATGTGAGGGAGCCACTTTTGTACCAAGACCAAGGGGACCTAGTGGGTTCCCCATCGATAGACTAACCCTGAGTGGATACGTGAACATGGGTAATAATGGTTGTAGGTGAAACCTAGAACTCGAACCAATGTGTAGGCCCTAGGGGTTGTGGGAGGCCATGACCAAGGGTTTCCCCTAATGTATGAGTTGACTGGCTTAGCCACTAAGGCCAACAATATAATAAGATTGGTTTAGGTCTTTGAACAACCCTCTTTATTCAAGATAATTACCAGTATTCTAATCATTAAAATAATCATTAAAATTATAATTAAATAAACTT
This sequence comes from Viscum album, assembly GCA_963277665.1. Classification (NCBI taxonomy): domain Eukaryota; kingdom Viridiplantae; phylum Streptophyta; class Magnoliopsida; order Santalales; family Viscaceae; genus Viscum; species Viscum album. The sequence goes on from OY728131.1 coordinate 1,982,545,556, forward strand.
ATAAAATTATAAATGAGTTGGTAGTGCTCAAGGGATGTGTTTCCCTCGACTACCTCTATGATGAAGTGACAAGGGAACCTAGGATCTAGACCTACCTATATTCTAAAATAAATGTCATTTCTGCTCAAATCCTAAATGTAATGAATTCATATTATGTGAATGGTTAACTACAATTTATTTTTTATTTTAAAAAGAATTTACTGCTTGTAGAGACTTGGATTTATAGTGATTTCAGGATCCAATATTGGTTGTTACCATTACTGGAATTCCTAGTGCCTTTGGGATTACTTCTTGTATTTAAAAATAGATGAGGTTACCAAGTGCATCTTGAAAACCCCTCTTAGTTAGTGTATCACCCAGGATTCATAGATTTCTAGGATCCAGGTGATGTCAGAGGTTATTAGGTGGCCACATTTCCCCTGAGCACAATATTCTTGATACATCATCGAGATTGATGATGATCCCCTTGCTTTATGCCTAGGATACTCCCTAGAATCTGGTGGATACATCATGATTAAATTTCCTATAGTTGTTTGGGAATATTATATTGATCCATTGATTATTGGATGTTGAGTTATTATATTATATTGGGAGAGTATTCATTATATATTACCTAAAGGTCATCCCCTTTAGAGATTCAGTCATGTTTCTAATATCCTGATTTTTTATGTATGGGACCTAGGAATTTCACATTATATTAAAAAAGGTAATTCCAAGACATTTTTTGGGTTCCACTATATTCTCATGTCTTGAGTGGAATACCTAGTATGTTTAGTATCTAACTCAATGCCTTATTTATATAATGTCTAGCTAATACTTGGAATTCAATATTTTATTTAATATAAGCTAATATGGGTGATCCATGAAGTTAAAAAGTGCATCACCTTGTAGTGGCATAGCTTGTTCAGAGATATTCTGGTGATGTATGAAGAAGGTATGGTCGGACTAGGGTATCCATTAGGCCTTAGGTATGAAAATGGTCACTTTTTTATTTTGAATAGTAAATGTATTTATTATTATTTCAGTTGAGTAGTTCACATACACATGCCTTCTTTTACTGGTTATGTATGAGAACATATTGGTGGTTCCCTGCTAAGTTTTTTACTCATGCCCTACTTGGTCTTCCATTTCACTAGGGTTACACGAGCTAACTTTCACCTAGTTTCATGCACTGATTGGGATGAGTCCTAGGACTGATCAAGCAATATGGCTCAAATATACATGGAAATTTGGGTATGTGGTGTGGATCAATGTGTGTAGTAGATTCTTTTACTTTCATTATTTATTTCTCTACTCTAGTTTATATATATAACCAGCTCGGTGGTTGGTCAATGTATGTGTGGCTTGGTTTTTCAAAACCTTACTACATTTCATTTACTATCGGCAATTTATTCATTATTTCAACCTTTTTATATTGTATTTACTTTTATAATCTCATTATTTATTTCTATATACAATGTTTGGCTATTTACACTATTTTTCTTACTCTGATACAAGGGAATAGTCTCCCATAGACACACCATAGGCCCTCATTTCTAGTCATCAGCCTATGGCATATGGGGAGATACACTTGAGGCCTTATAGTGAACCAGTTAGGTTATTTTTCATAGAGTGAGCTAGGTTGGGATGTGATAAAGTGGTATTAAAGGAGTTACTTCGCATTGTCTTTCTATTTAGGACATAAAAGATAGAGGTATTAGGAATGTTTCAGAACCTGTGATGGATATCAGATTGGTGTATTAAGAATACTTGTATTGGTAATAATTCTAGGTTGTGAGGTATATGTGATTGATGTTCATGGTTTGTGATGTTATAATTGAGTATGATTTTTTCTTCGAGCGATGCACATGTGTTGTGGATTTTATGATTTATTGTGTGTTTCTAGATTTCAGCCCATGTTTAGTGATTGATTTCGACTCTTTCTCGGAAAAGGTAGGAGGAATTTGTTCATGCATCAAATTTGGAACAAACGGTCCACATGTTATGGGCCTGCTACTGTGTAATTTTTCTAAAGACAGTGGAAAACTATTTAAATTGTCAATGACAACCTAAATATTGTTTTCACATATAGGTTCTTGGTGGAATCTTACTCAATTGGGACACCTTTTTTATTCTTCTTTATAGAAGGATATATATACTATGTTGGGATGTGACATTATGATGGTAATGTTGATACAGTCTTCTTTACAGAAGGTGCAACGACCCTTGGTTGGTCAGAATGTGTACTTAGCATCTATTTAGTAACTCTGGTAGGTCATGAGGGTTATGAAATGCCTTATAAAGGTTTTTTTAGGAGAACCATGTTGACCTAGGTAGATAATTACCTTCCATTGGACCCTCTATGGATTTATCTTTCTAAGGTACGGTTAACTATAGAGTCCTAAAAACCTAGAAAGAGTTTTTCCATGTAGATTTGTATGTTATTTTACTTAACTGCCCTTTGTTTATGGTTAAATAGTTAGATCAATGAGTATGATGTTGATAGATACCTAAATATTGTTAGTGAAATGGGACCTTGATGGGGTATTACCATATATGGATTCTTGGTGATGATAAGTTCATTGTCTTTTTTATATTTTACATCATGATCCTCTTAGGATCAATACCCTATAAGAATACACATATAGTATTGCGGTTTGGTAGGTCGATGTTTGGAAGGTGATTCCTTAAATGTTTAAGAAACTAGAATCCTCCTTAAGATGATGTGTTATCAATGGGTTACATTTAATTGGGTTTCCAATTACAACTTATAGGGTGTTTTCATCTATAACATGGAATTGAATACCTATATAATTGAACTAATGTAGTCATTTTTTGACCCTAGGAGGTTGATTTTATATTTACCTCACTTAGTGAGGGTTGTTAGGCATGTTAGATCACTACTACAAAATAAGCATTTAACAGTTCTAAAAATATCCTTTATTGGTTCTAGAGAAACACTAACTACGAGAGTGAGATTAAAATCCCAAATCTTTTATCATCGCTAAAAAAGAACTGATAAAGGGGAATAATGCATTGTTTTATTACAAAACATTGCCCCATCATTGCAGTGTGCTATAAAATCACTCCCCAACACCAAAAACACCATGAAACCATCAAAATATTGTATTAATATAGACTTTAAATGAATAAAAAACAATTTAGGCTTGTTTTCTCAGTTTTGGCGATGTGATGCGCATTTTAAAATAAAATGATACTTATATATTGAAAAAAACACTCGAAGTCATACCGGTCACACCATGAATTGGATTGAGGTTTGGATGATTCTTACACTTCTCAAATTAATTTTGGATCATTTTATATAGTATCAAAACAATATGAATGTGCTTTGTCAGTTTTGATTACGTCTCTTGTCTTTTTTACTAAAATGTCATTTTTAACTAGAAATATGCACTTTGACTCATACCAGTAATATCGTGTATTGGTTTTATGTGATACCAATTCCTACACATCATAAATGACTTATGAATCATTTTCCTAAATTATAAAGACAATTCGAACATGTTTTCTTGGTTTTCAGTGAGTGACACTTTTTGAACTAAAGTGTTGATTTTAAACGGATAACAGACACATTGAGTCATACCAAACATATTGTGTATCATATTTAGGTTTGGCTGATTTCTAATTGTCACAAATGACTTATGGGTCATTTTTCTAAAGTATCAAAACAATCCAAATGTGTTTTCTCAGTTTTGAGTAGGTGATTTGTCCTTTTTATTAAAATTGATGTCAAATTCAAATAAAAAGACACACTTTGAGTCATATCAGTTACACCATGCATTGGATTGAGGTTATGATACTTATTACACATCCCAAATTTATTATAGATAATTTTTATAAAGTATACAAAACAATTTGAACATTTTTAATTGGTTTTGAGTATGTCACTTTCCTTCTTTACTAAAATTTCATTTTAAACTGGAAACATGAACTTTGACTCATACTGATCACATCATGTATTGGTTTGACATGAGACCAATTCCCACATTTCACAAATGAATTATAAATCAATTTCATAAATTATCAAGAAAATATGAGTGTGTTTTATTATTTTTTAATGAGTGACATTTTTTGAACTAAACAATCGATTTTAAACTGATAATAGACACATTGAGTCATACAAGGTACATAGTGCATAAAATTGAGGTCTAGATGATTAATACACATCAAAAATTACTTATGGATTATTTCCCTAAAGTATCAAAATAATATGAATGTGTTTTCTTGGTTTTGAGTATGTCGGTTGTCCTTTTTATTAAAATTTTTGTAATTTTTAAATAAAAAGACACACTTGGAGTCATACCAATCACACTGTGTGTCAGATTGAGGTACAACTGGTTACTACGCATCTCAAATGAATTATGGATCATTTTAATAAATTATAAAAACAATATAAATAAATTTTCTTATTTTTGAGTATGTCACTTATTTTTTTACTAAAATGTCATTTTAAACTAGAAACACACACTTTGACCTATACCGATCACATCATATATCGGATTGATGTGAGACTGATTCCAACATGTCACAAAGTAATTATGAATTGATTTCCTAAAAAATAAATAAAATCTTAGCATGTTTTGTTTTTATGGAGTTACATTTTTTGAACTAAACTGTAAATTTAAACTAATAACAGACATATTGAGTTATAGCAGTGACACCGTGCGTCGAATTGAGGTGCAGCTGATTATTACATGTCTCTAATGACTTATGGATCCTTTATCTAATTTTTCAAAACAATAATAATATGTTTTATTAGTTTTGAGTATGTTAATTGTACTTTTTACTAAAATTAATGTCAATCTTAAATAAAAAGAAGCACTTAGAGTCATACCTGTCACACCGTGTGTCGGATTGAGGTGTGGCTGATTGTTACACATCCAAAAGTCTAAAGAAAATCCTAACTTACAATGTTACCATTCTTGTATTATCTTTCTCTATTGAACTACAAACACTGCATATTGACTCAATGTTCTTAACCGAAAAACTTTTATTGTTGTTGAAAGTCAGAAGAGCAAAGGTTTTCAACAATGAGAAAGGTTTCTCAGCTAATATTATCAAATCAATATACAGAATTAGAAGTTCAAAAAAATGAAATGAAAATAGAAAGCATGGAAAAATTGGCAGAAAGAATCATTCTATCTCTTTTGTGCCTTGTTGTAGATAGTTGAAATAAAAATATGACTTCCCAAAATATCTTTGAAAAAAAACTAAATAAGTATTAGATAAAATGATAAATAAATTAACTTATAAATTATAGATAAAATTATGAAAAAATTAATTAAATAAGTAGTAGGAATTTACCTTTTTACGATGGTTGTATATATTTTTGACGTATCTCCTTGTTGTTATTATCTTAGTTGCAAGCTTGAAAAAAAGAATCCACATGTACTAAAAAAAATTATTATATGATTAATACTTAAAAGAAATAAATTAAACATAAATATGAAACAATACATTAATTCTATGGATAATTATTTTACTATGAAAACATTGTTGACCATAGGGATATGCTAATGGTAAAACAAGAATGATGATAAAAAACACAAATAGATCCCCTCAATCAATCAATCAACGAGTGAGGATGATGAAGAGAATTTATCCACTATGGTTGTTGTTATCCTTTAAATTCATTCAAATGTGAAATTTATAGACAATTGTCATCATCATCATCTCATCTCCCAAGTATTTATCATTTCATTTTTTTTTTTGACATATATTCTCCATATATTGTGGACATGAATCTATGCTTCTTGAAATACTCTAATTAGTAGTCATCCATGGGATGAATAATATTCAGAGTAGTATAAGAAACATAAAAGAGATGGGAGATTAGTCTCAAGGAAAAAAATACAATAATAACTATTCAGGTGATGAGGCTGATGAGGATGACAATTATACTTCATTATGTTCTCTAAAAGGGGAAATACCTCCCAATTGTGAGAATTACACCATTAGAACTAGTTATTAAATTGACACATATATTTCCACAAACTCCTTCTAGAGAAAACCTCCACACAACCTAAGAAATGATAGAGTAAAGAATGGGAAATAAATGGAGAGGGTGGGGATGGAAGAATTAGAATATGTAACTGTAGTGATATGTAGCCCAGGAGTCTTGGGTTTCTACAATGTAATTTTAGCTCATGAGTTTATATTACTAAAATTAATTTATTTTATTCTATGTGGAGGTAGAGTTAATGATGAATTAGTTTAATTTTTATCCTTGAATTTATCCACAATGATCTGAATAAAACTTTAATAAAATAATTGGTTGAGGATTTTTTTATAATTTTTTTTATAAAACATGGTTTTTTATAGGTTTTATATTATTAAAAAATGATAGGGTTTTATATAATTGGAAAAAGAGGTCTATAGAGGCATGTACTTCTTTCACACTTACCTCGAAGGTAATAAACCTGAACGGGGTTTACACCTTCCAATGTTAAAAACTATAAAATGGAGGTCACTTCTCATTCGATACATAGATAAATAAAGTGAGTCTACCAAAATATTTTATATATATATATTGTATATATATATTATATTTAATAAATTTATTTGAATATAATTATATATATTATTTATCATATTTAAATTTATTTAAATATATAATATATTATTTGATATATATATATAATACTATTTTTTTAAATGAAACTAAAAAATACTATTAATAACAATTTTTAAATTATATTAATTATAAATAATTATTATTCTGGGTAATTGTGTATAAAATATAATTATTTAAATTTTTGAAAGTTTAATTATTTAAAAAATTTATATATAGTTACCTAATTTTATTATTTTGAAAGTAACATGAGTTTACAATATTTTATTGTTTATTTACAAATATATTATATTTCTACTAATTAAATGTATATATAGACCTAAAATGATGAATACCTAAAAATAATTTCTAATATATAGAATTTGATAACTTCTATTCTATTTTTTAGAATAAATGGTATAGAAACCTAAGGATTATAGAGAGGGAATCTGATATGCATTGACCCATCCTTTAGATTCTAGGGAGGTCCATAAAGAAGATGGAATAAAGTAATAATGCACATCAACAAGATATATCACAAACAAAGGATAAAAACACACCAACTATTTCAACATCTTTCCCATACACATTTAAACATATATATATACATTAAATAATTTATAATGCACATAATTTCAAAAAAATGAACATTTAAACATAATTTTTAATGAAAATAAATATAATCCCTTCATAATTTCGAAATCCAAAACCATAATTTGTGAATAAATAATTATAAAACCACCCTCACATTATAAGTTCTGAAAACACATATAAATAGATATAAAGATATATATTTACATATTTATATATATATATAGATTTACATGTATATATATATGTGTGTGTGTGTATATATATATCTTTATAAAATAAACTTAAATTGATAAAAATATATGTAACCCTTACACTAGAATATCACAACATAGTGAAATAAATACAACCCCATAATAATTTTGAAAATATAGAGCCATTGAAAATAAATAAATATGGAATCACCCTTGCTAATATTTCTCCTAAAATAAAACAACACAATTCTGAGAAAATAATTTTTTAAGGAAAACCCCTTACACTAGAATATTAAAATAGAATTTAGATAAATAAATTTCCTTACATGAATTGTATAAAATCAACTTTTGTTGCTAATTTTCAATATCATTAGATTGAGAATTGGTTTTATAAATCAATTTGCTCATTTGTTTAAGGTTTTTATATATAAAACATCCACTATTTATAAAGTAGCTTAAATATTTATTTAACTGGTTTATCTGCAAGCCAATGGTGATTCACTAAGATTTCAAAATAGTGAAAAAATTAAGCTTGTGGAGCAAGCTGGGGTATAGATGTAGACAACAAAGCAAATTGATTCAAAACAACAATTTAAAAAGACCAAAATAGGATATCTAAAACATCAGTCAAGAAAACAACAGATCATAAAAAAAATCAAAATAGTATTCAACAACTCGAGCACAAATATAGAAAGAAAATTGGAAGCCACAAAGGAAAATTAGAAACCCTTGGATCCAGATCTCAAAATGACAAATATAGAAAGAAAATCGGAGCCTACAATGGAAAACACATCCCTACCTCGCTAGGTTTAAGAAAATCCAAGAACCTCAGATCTTTATCTCAATTTTTTCTTTGGAAAACCTAACTGAAACCGAACACCATATTCCGAACAATGTTTGAGAAACTGGAGGTAGTATCTTTGTGTGATTCGAGTGGGTTGTGTGATTCGAGCTTCGATTCACCAAGGAGGGGCACCATAAATGTGTGGTTTCCACAAAAATCTTTTGATATCATGATGGGTTCGCAACAGGTTAGGTTTTTTTAATTAGATCGAGACACTTTTATTGGCACTTTTAAAAAAGATCCTATAAAGAGTACTTTTATCAGTGCTTATTATTTAATCACTGATAAAAGGAATATTTATCAGTGCTTTTTTAATACTGAAAAAATATATATTTATCAGTGCTAAAGTTTTACTTCTAATAAATATGACTTTTCTCACCACTTTGTTTAGCACTAGTAAAGCCACATCTTTATCAGCACTGATAAAGATTTATTTTATCAGCGTTGATATTGATTTCTTTTATCACTGCTTATTACTTAAGCACTGATAAAAGATTTATAATTATAATTATAAATAAAAAAGTCTAAATATATATATACTTAATCAATATATATAAATATAAATATACTAAATATATTCCTTATTTAAATATACTTATTAAAAGTTTATAATTATTTAAATATATAATTATTTATTTATAATTATATAAATATTTTTAAAAAATAATATTCATATCATTATATATATTTATATAATTATATATATATATATTTATATATTTAATAAATATATATAAATATAAATATAGTCAATATATTCATTATGTAAGTAAATTTATTATAAATTTAAATATTATTTAAATATTTATAATTATTTATTTATAATTATATAAATACTTTTAAAAAATATTTATTTATTTATAATTATAAATATATAATTTTATAAATATAGTATGTACATTTTTAAATATATTTATTTATAATTATTTTTTTATAAATATTTTTTTACAGATATTTTTTTAACATTATTAATGAATATCTAATTTTAAGTGCATGCATGTTAAAAATGAGTGAAACTGAATAAATTAAAAATAAATACACTTTAATAATATTGAAAAAAATGGATAAGTTTTGTGTGTGTACATTTTATACAAAAATTCATTAGTTACATATATGTGAAATCAATATAACTCACATTTGATCTATGTTAAATTGAAAAATCAAATGAAATTCAATTATATGTCCATTACTCTATGAAATTAGTCAGTATTTTTAATTCATATTAATTTTTAATTAGAAACCATTATTCACTAAATATAGCGCATAAATATTTTGTAATATATAAATCATATTTATATAAATTAATATGTATCTATATATAATATATACTATTTATTAACATTATCAATAACCATCTAATTGATAAAATGTTTAATATTTTTCTCAATTTACTTATTTTTACTTTTAATTTTTTTAATTTTCATTTTGTGTATCTATATATTTAATACATACCATTTATTAATATTTATAATTTATATATAGTATAGTAAATTTATTCATTTTTATCAATAATTATTTAATTAATAAAATTTGTAATTTTTTTAATAAACTCATTTTTATTTTTTAATTTTTTAATTATATCATTTTATTTATTCATACCTTTATCAATGAAAAAAATGATGATAAAGGACCCCTTTATGAGCGCTAAAAATAAAGCACTGATAAAGGGTTAAATTTATCAGTACTTTCTTTAGCACTGATGAAGATTCCATTTATCAGCGCTTTTTTCTAGCATTGATAAATATCAGTGCTGTTAAACACTGGTTTTGTAGTAGTGATGTAATAGTTGAGGTGGGAATAGGGGTGTTTCTCATATATTTTAATTAAAATAGTTTACAAACTGTGTGACAATGGCCTGGTTATGGGCAATGGTCAATATATGATACCGTTATTCATGAGACCCCGTTAGTGGGTGTTTGGGTAAGTTAATTCCATTAATTGAGATGGGATTGTATATAATTCCCTATGAGATGTGACCTTGGGGGAAGGTTTGAACTATGGACTAGGTGGTCAGACCTAGTGGCCCAGTTATGAGTATTTTCTAATAGGTCCAGGTGGGTGACCTAGAGGCACTTAGTTTTTACTCAGACCCTAGTGAGTCAGCATTTGGTTTGATCATGGGAAACCCACTAGAGGGGTTGGCCTAAGGGTTGTGTCCCTTAGAGTCTGGAAGCACTAGTATGTTCTTTGGTGTATGAGACTGATACACGAGTGGTGATCAGGGTTTATGGAATAGGCATGTTGACGCCTATGGTTTCTGATAAAGCACCTAGGGTATTTGGTTATCGATACTCAGTTCAATGGGATGTATTTTTGGTTTCTTAAACCCGTTTACTAGTGGTTGTGTAGTTAGAAAATGGTTAGAGTGAGGGTAGATTCTCTTGAATGGAATGATATCAGGTGGTGGCTAAGTGTGTGGATGAGGTCAACATTATTCAAACTAAGAATAAATAGTTGTGGTGCTTTAATGACACTATAATGTGGGTAGTTATTTGTTAAATAAGGCATGTGTAAAGTGCCTTTTTTTGGTGAGGAGTTTCTAGTGAGCTCCTAGCATGTTGAGAAAGATGTGTTATGGAGAAAGATCAACTTGGACTTTATAATATGACACTTAAGAGATCATGAGTTGGGTGGTACATGATTGTACACCCACTACATAGGATGATTTTATTTCACACTAGTTTTTTGTGGTAACTACTTAAAATGGAACATCGATGAGTGGCTAGGTGTAAGAAGATGATTGGTGGTTTTAAATGTGATGCTTTTGTGGGTGGTGACCCGGATCTTTGAGTGAATTAAGGGAATTTACTTATGATGAGGGCTATCTTGGAAATAAATTGGGTTCCATAAGATGGTCAACCCAAGGTTGGACCTTAACATGAACTGTCTAGAGATATGGTCTTAGGGGTTAGTTAAAGGAAATTGAATCCTAGATTGATGTGAGAGTGTATTGAAAAGAGTAGTATGTATTTAAGGGAAGATTATTCTAAGGAATTACTTGAGGGTGGTGACCCCATTATGATTTAAAACTTAGAATATTCCATAGATTTAGTTTTTGTGGGTTATGAACATGTGATAAATGACGGTTGTGTTGATTCTTGGTAATAAGTGAGTTTTCTCCTTGCCTTTTTTATGTTTGGTGATAGATAGGAAATGGGATATGGTGATTGGGTTTTATTTCAATTATGGTGATGATAATGATGATCCTAAGGTAGGGAACAGGTTTCCAGTCTTGAGCATGTGACCCTTATATGATAAGGTTCATAGAAGTGGGACCGAACATTGGAAAGTCATTTGATTTTCATATGTCAGTGGATAAAAGGAACTGAGTACTACTATATTCCTCAGTAAATGGTAGGTATAATTTTAGGAAGGGTTTTGGTGGATTCCATGAATCGACATCAGGTATGAGGTTCTTATGATGATAAAAAGGTATTAGATCTGAAATGCATCAGTGTTTGTGTCAAGGCCTACAAATAAGAATGAACAATGGATGGTTTATCCAGGAAAATTAACTAAAAGTTAGTCATGGAATTCAGTGAGTGTTCTCAAAATGATCTCAGTGTGCCTTAGAATAAAGTCATTGGGATTGGGTTTTATTGAAGCATCGATAGTAGAGGCCAATCATTTTCATGAATAGTTAGCTGGATGTGGTTAAAATTGCATCCTCTCATATAATTGGATGTGTTTAGTGAGGAGTTGCATCAGGCACACCATTAGGGTGAGATAGGTGTTGTTCATGGTTCAGATAAATATTTTTAAGGAAAAGATGACACAAATAGGTTAATCTTGGTTGATTTGAAGTTAACCTTTTATACTAGAATCATGATCCAATATTAGTTTTATTATATGTGATTGGGTGTGGAAAATTGAGAACCATTATAAGAGTGTCATTAGGACACTAGGGGCATGTTTCAATTTATAATTCCAAAATTGAAAGTACTTCGGCTCTAAATTAGTTTTTGAATGCAAAAAACTATGGCGGGGAGCTCCATAAGTTGAGTGATGATTCATAGAATGAGTTAAACATTGTTTAGGATGGATGGGATCAGGAAAGTGTCATATTAATGTTTCATAATTTCATATGAGCATTGTATCCAATTTTTACAACTTAATCATTGTATGTTTAAAGTGGTGCTTTAGAAGCGCATTGAGAATTTTAGAGATGGAACATGGAAATTTGAGTAGGAATTCATGACCAAAGTGGGTTATAATGATCATTTTGATCCACACTGGGAATTTTATGGGACAAGAAGTGTTAGGGTGGGGAGTTTGTATAATCCTACATCCATATAAGTTGTAAACTTAATGAATAATTTGAATTTTCAACTATTTATGGGTCTAATTTTGATTGGGGATATGCAATGGGATTAAAAATATTGTAATGCCTCAAAATAATTTTTTTAGATGTGTTTTAAGGCTTAAAATATATTTTATAGGTTCTAGGAGTATTCTGGGGGTTTAGGGCATGAAGTCAAAGATTTGGAAAAGTACATCCTAGGGTGAACAGTTGGAACACGGTAATTTCTAACCATGAAAACTAACCATGAGGCCCCGATTACATAGGCACATGGATTGTAAAAATATGCAGGAGGATTTATAAAACTATGTAATCCTCTGTAATTAATTGTAGATATGCCACATGGTTAGTGCATGGTCTACAAAACTATGTGTCATAACCATGTAAGGTGTGTGTTCCTTAGATAGTGGAGGTGCAAAGTTGACACACAGTGCGGACCACCATGTAGTCAAAACATTTGAATCATTAAAGGAGGGTAAATTATGATTCTCCCTCCAAATATTTTAATAGTTCATCCCCCTATTTCTCCAACTTTCCTCCTTTTCATGAGCCAACTCTCCTCCCCCTTCATTCCCTTCATCAAACCCCTTCAAGGGGGTGTTCTTAGTGTCCTTTCATGGTGTTTTGAGGTATGATTTCTCCTCTAGTAATATCCTCAAGTCATCTTCTATACTTTTTTTAATTTTATTTTCTCCTATTAGGGATTTTAATTATAATTTCATTAGTGAATGGTGGAATAAAATACCGATTATTGGGATTTTTCTATGCCTATAAAGAGGGTGACTCAGGAGTGAGTTTGTACTTCACCACATGTTTTTTCATTGATGTATGTTACCATGATTATTTTACAAATTTTTAAAGCTTAAATTATATTAGTTGGGTTTTTATTTTGACATAATTACTAAGGTATTATTACCATTTAGATTTTGGTGATGTATTGTGGGTTTTTATAGAGTGTTTGGTCATGGTTCTAATGGTTTGGCTATGAGATAGGGAATATTATGCATTAGATGATCTTGTTCAGGACGTGAAAGTTGTGGTCAACCCTTGTAAAATAAATAAAATCTTCTTATGAGGTAGGTATTATGTCATAACTTCCTTATGGAATTTTTTCATGCTTATGGTGTCATGTGAATACTCAATCTCTCCATTGAGCACTACTGGAAAATGGACCTATCCCCACGGTTTTCCTCAAAACCGTGGGGATAGGTACCCCCTATGCCCATGGTTTTGGAAAACTGTGGGTATAGGTCAATTTAAAAGACATGTACCCACGGTTTTCAAAAACCGTGGGCATAGGGGGGGTCTATCCCCACGGTTTTCCAAAACCGTGGGGATAGGTCTTGAAAATTGACCTATACCCATGGTTTTCAAGAACCGTGGGTATAGGGGTACCTATCCCCACGGTTTTGAGGAGAACCGTGGGGATAGGTATAGGATAAAAAACCTATAACCACGGTTTTGAAAAACCGTGGGTATAGGTTTCCCATGTGTGCGCGGGAAAAAAAAATTTCCGCGGGAAAGATTTTTTTTTTTGCGGGAGTCCTATACCTACGGTTCCTCCCTCTATACCCACGGTTTATATAACTATATTTAAATAAATATATATATATACACATAATTGATAGTAGGGTAGTGGTAGACGCGGTACTTTGCAGCAAGGAGGTCGTGGGATCGAAACCCGCCTGCGGCTTTATTTTAGGATCTATACCCACGGTTTTGAAACTGTGGGTAAAAGCCATTGACACCATGGCAATTGGGAATGTTTTGTTGACACGGTGGCAGAACACCTATACCCACGGTTTTGGAAAACCGTGGGTATAGGCTGGGGACCTATACCGACGGCGTTCCAGCCCACGGTTCCCAAAACCGTGGGTATAGCCTATACCCACGGTTTTGGGGGCTATACCCACGGTTTTGAACCGTGGGTATAGGCCTTTTTTCCAGTAGTGGAGGTTGAAAACCTAGAATAGTCTATTTAAATTAAATTTTTAATTAAATTAAATTGATTAATTATAATGGATGGATGCCAGAGGTCATGAACAACCCATGTGAACTAGCTTATTTTCTTGGATCTTTATAGTCAAGGCTAGATCCTTTGGGACACCGAGTAGTATCCAGACCTTATAAGAGGTGAGGCTAGACCTAGAAAGGCATATCATCCCTTGTGTAAGCCTTCATGGAAAGACCTTAGGCAGACCAACACCATTACTGAGACCAATGACACATGTGAGGGTGTTGATATTGTACCAAGATCGAGGGGACCCAATTGGTGCCTCCTCGATAGACTAACCCTGAGTGGGTATTCATAACCATGGGTAATGATCGTTTTAGGTGTCACATAGAACTCAAACTGATGTGTATGACTGAGGGCCTATGAATCCATAACCAAGGGTATCCCCTAATGTATGAGTTGATCAACTTGGACACTAAGGATGGTGATATAATAATATGGGTTCAATAATTCATCCAACCCTCTAGCTTCAAGATTAGTATAAATATTTTAATCAGTAAAATTTTAATTGGATAAACATATAAAATTATAAATGATTTTTCATTACTCCAGGGATGACTCACCCTTAATTACTTCTACGGCCTATTGATAGGCACACCTAGGATCTGGCCTTACCTATCTTCTATCATGGATGTTGGTTACACTCTAATATTGAATGTAATGAATTAATATGATGTATATGGTTAACTTGAATTTAATATTTTATTTTAAAAAGTAATTATTTCTTGTAGATCCTTGGATTCCTGGTGAGTTTAAGATCTAATATTGGTTGTCACTATTACTGGAATGCCTAGAATCTCTAGGATTCTTCACTATATTGGGAAATTCAATATTTTGTCGAGTGAATATTGAAAAACCATCTTAGTTAATATATCACTCAGGATTACTAGATTTCTAGAATCCATGTGATGTTAGAGGTTTATGGGTATCTTAATTTCCCCTAAGAAGATGATGCTTGATAAATATCTAAGGTTGGTGATGATCACCTCACTTGATGCCCATGATACTCCATAGGATCGGGTGGATGCACCATGACTGCATTTCCTAGAGCTGACAGTGAATATGCTATTGATCTAGTGATTTTTGGATGCAAAGTTATTTTCATAGATCAGAAGATTATTCCTTTTATATTACCTATGGGTCACCCCCTTAATAATTCATGTCACGACCCCTCCCACGGGGCCCAGATGTCACTACCCCAAGCCCGACTTCCATAGGTCAGGGGTTGGTGACTAGAACCTGAAGGATTTTCCCAAATAGGGAAGGAATTACCTTATAGATCTGTACACACTCAAAAGGGGAAACTAAAGTAAACAACCAACAAAAGTAAGTTATAACAAAGAGAGTAAAGTACAACCACAAGTACAACTGTAAACTGAAAACAGTGGGCTGGAATATAAACCCTAGAAACTGAAAAGAAAGTAAAAAGTTGTCGCATCTACCCCAGAGCTCTACCTGTAGGGTAGTAGCTGTAAGTTTGAAGTCTAAGAAGAGGATCTCGACTGCTCCCATCACACAAAGCTCCACCAAGTCTTGAAGCTCTAAAGTCTTCCTTGGAGCATCAGTAGTCTGCACTAGACACACATGTGCGAGCGGAGCCCATGCAGGGGTGAGTATAACAACTCAGTAGGGGACCCTGATACCCTTGAAGGTCTCTCAGTAATCCATAAATTAAAACATCACAAGAAATACCACAAAGGTAATATGATAAGCATGATCTAAATCATGAAGCACAAAGCAAAAGAGAAAGATCACTTTAACAGTATAACTTCAAGGTTACTTGGATAAGGATGACCGGTCGTAAAGCTAGATTATCCTATCTATAGTAACTCTACTGCTGACCTGTATAGGTCATTGTATGATAACCTGTATTGGTCGTTAGATGTTGACCTGTATTGGTCGCTGATGCTGACCCGTATTGGTCGCTGATGCTGACCTGTATTGGTCACTGGTGCTGACCCATATTGGTCGCCGTTGCTGACCCATATTAGTCACTAGTGTTGACCCATATTGGTTGTTGGTGCTGACCCGTATTGGTCACTAGTGTTGAACCATATTGGTCACTAGTATAGTGGTAGGGAAGATTAGTCGTACAGCTAGATCATCCCACTCTGGAGTTTCTGATGCTGACCTGTATTGGTTACTCTTCTTCTTCATGTCATAGCCATCCACTGGATTGCCGCACGAAGCACACCTAATCTTCGGAAGACTCTTCTCCTCAAGCCTTTGATCATTTTTTAACTGGTACTAAGTCCCACAAAAATCATACCCAAAGGACCGCCCCATCATAGGGGTCCCAACGTGATAGACGGCACGTCGATCAGACGCCCGGTCTGTGAGATATGGGCACTTTTGTAAAAAGGCCCCACTTGGATTCAAGTTTGATCCAACCAAGTTTTCATGTCAAAATCCTTAAAAACTCACATAGAATATCTCTAAAGTACCGCTTTTTCACAAGGGTCCTTAACCCATAGACGGCGTGTCGATCGGACGCCCGGTCTATTAGTTATTAGCATTTTAGTGCCGAGGGCCCGGTTGGATTCAGAGTCGATCCAACTCAGCCGCACTCCAACTTTTTCCAAAACTATAGTGGATTATCTCAAAAGGATTATCTCGCTCCAAGGATCCTGGCACCGTAGACGGTTCGTCAAACGGACGTCTGGTTCACAAGTTATGGCCCTTTAAGCATTTCCGGGCACGAGAGGGGTCCGGGTCCAGTCCGACAAGGTCACACCGACCTGCCCTGGGCTGACACGTCCCAGTTCGGGTCCACCCAATCCGGTCTTGGTCTGACCTGACCCAACCTTGCCTCGGCCATCCTGGTTGGGCTTGGCCCGCTGGGCCGCGGACCGGCCCGGCCCGCCGGGCGACGCGGCCCGGTCTACTGGCGTGCCCCGCAGGGGGCACGCGATTTGCCTCCGGAACGGCTCATAGATCCATTCAGTTTCACTTAAGGGTGACGCCATGTGGCGTCGTCTTGTCACCCGCGGTACTCACAAGAGGCGGGTCCCTTACCAGCACACCACGGCTTCGAGTCGTGGCTCCCCTTCAACGCAGCGCGCGACGGCGCGCCACCTCCACCTTCGTGGTCAGCCCGCTACTGGCCACTGCAGCGTCACACTCTTTTGTGGTCGACAACGGTCAGTCGTCGTCTCTGCCGCCAGCATTGTTTGTCGGTGTCGCCGCACCGGTACCGTGCCGGCAGAGCTCCCGCGGGGCTCTAGTGATGCTCCGAAGCTCCGTTTCCATTCCTGTCTATTCCTATGGGCATCCTAGACTGCCACCATCATAGTGTGACCCTCTGTATCATATTGACATCAAATTGGGAAAATCAACCCCGAAGAACGCAACGATAAATGAAGCAATGGAGGTTCTGGGCCTTGTTTGTTTGGCTCGTGCCCTCCACGTTAGCATTATAACAAGCTGGAATAATTATTCATCGCGTTTCAATAATATTAAACCTCATGCAAACATAAACCCCCTACCTAGATGTGACATCTGCCGACGACGATCAATGGAACCTCCTTCATCATTGTCATTGGTTCATGATTCGGTGGCACTCATCACTGCTCTCTGAATCTGGTCTCGTCCTCAAGGTGGTTCTTTGTCGGTATCCTCTGTTCTTCATTGAGGAAGAAATCCACCGTCATTTCATTGTTCCCAGATCACTACCACCCAAGATTCCATCTCCGTCGGTGGAAGGTGTCGCATCACTCTTTCAGAGGTTCTTCGCTTAAAGAAGTCGTGTCAAGACTCCACCCCAAGCCTCACTTAAATAAAGGATAGAAAGGGTGAGTAACATGCAGTAGAATTAATGAGGTTCATTAATGAATGAACCACTTAATTCCCAAATGTTGCGGTTATAAATGAGGGAGATTCAAGCCATTAATTGGCTTAACAAGTCACCAGTCCTTCCATCGCCGCTCATCCATTGTAGAAAAGGAAAATAAAATAACAATTACATCTTATTTTACTTTTCTTTAAAAATTCCAAAAACTAACTTTTTATCCCGACCTACTGTAGTCAAAGTGAATATTCCCTTAAGGTAATCTTGGCATAGTAGATTCAATGGTGCCATCGTATTTTTAATCCGGGCACCAATTCAAAAGTTAAAAAACGTCCCCCGTGCGTTTACTGAACATACCTTAAAAAAAGTTTAAAAATTCATTCCAGGCACACCGGGTCTCAGAATCACGCGCTGTCAATTTTCACAGACTCATAATAATCCCAAATAATTTAAAAAAAAATACATGGAATTTTTGAGTCTTTACATTCTCCCCACCTTGGGGATTTACATCCCCAAAAACCAAACAAGGCTATACAAACAAATAGGGGTACTCGGCACATATATGATTCTCTCGCTCCCATGGGCTCTATTGGAGATTCTCATGCTGCCACAGAACGTGCACCAAAGATATTGACCATCCACGAAGGATCTGCTCTTTTTGATCCTCTATCTCCACCGGGTACTCCAAAAAATTCGTCCCATTGTCAATCTCCAGCTCACCATGGTCGATGACATGAGATGGGTCACATACGTATCTCCTCAGTTGGGATACGTGTAATATTTCATGCACCCTCTCAAACTACGGTTGTAGTGCCAAGCATTACACCACCTTTCCAATCCTCTAAAGTATCAGGAATGGTCCGATAAACCTCAGTGAGAGTTTTACGCCTCGACCAAATCTCTATAGTCCTCATTGAGGGGAGACTCACAAGAATATCTGGTCTCCCTCCTAGAACTCCAGTGGTCTTTATCGCCTATCATCATAGGACTTATGTTGGCTTTGTGCAGTCTTCATCTTCTCTCGGATGACCTGCACCTTCTCAGTGGTAGCCTGTACCATCTCTGGGCCCAGGAGTGCTGGCTCTCCTAGATCCGTCCAGCACAAGGGAGATGTACACGGTCATCCGTACAACACCTCAAAAGGGGACATACCAATGGTTGAGTAATAGTTGTTGTTGTACGTGAACTCCACCATGGGTAGGTGGTCCTCCCAACTACGACCAAAATCTAGGACACAAGAACAAAGCATGTCCTCCATGGTTGGGATGGCCTGCTCAGTCCGGTCATCTGTCTGCGGGTGAAAAGTTGTGCTCAAGCGAAGATGAGTCCCAAAATCCTCCTGCAATCCTTTCCACAACCAAGATGTGAAGCGTGTGTCACGGTCTGAGACTATCGTCGAAGGAACCCTATGAAGACTCATGATCTCCTAGACGTAGATACTTCCCAAGATCTCTACCAAACCCTTCTCTCGAATAGCAAGGAAGTGGTCCGAATTGGTGAGTCGTTCAATGATCACCCAGATGGTATCGTTCCCTCTGGACGTACGTGGTAACCCCGTCACAAAATCCATTGATATTCCTTCCCACTTCCACTTTGGTATCTCAAGGGGTTGGGTCAAGCCTGCTGGTACCTGGTGCTTGACCTTCACTTGCTGTCAAGTGAGGTATTTAGAAACAAACTTTGCCACAGCTTTCTTCATCCCTGGCTACCAGTACTGATGTTGGAGGTCCTAATACATCTCCATCACGCCTGGATCTACTTCCAAGGGGGATATATGGAACTCCCTCATAACCTACTCTCGTAGCACCACTGGTACAAATGTACGTCCTCTAAAAAGGATAGTATGCTCCCCACCTTTAGAATATATTTTAGGTGCATGGACTGAGGATATCTAAGAATGTATAGTCTCGTAGCTATTGTCTCCGAGTTACGCCTCCCTGACTCGCTGAAGGAGTGGATAAGTAACTACCATTGACTGGAGGTATACTGTCTCATATCTATCCCCGTAGGATATCTGAAGTGAGGATAACTGCTCTGAATTCTCATTCATTAGTTGTGAACTCGATCTCCAACTAAGTGCATCTGCCACTATGTTCCCCTTCCCAGGAGTATAGACTATCTCAAATTTATAGTCATGGAGGAACTCTAGCCAACGTCGTTATCTCATATTCAGATCTTTCTGAGTGAAGATATATCTGAGACTCTTGTGGTCTAAGTAAACAATGAACCACTCGCCCATCAATTAGCGTCTCCACATCTTCAGTGAAAATAATACTACTACCAACTCCAAGTCATGAGTCACATAATTCTGTTCATGAGGCCTCAGCTATCGTGAGCCATAAGCAATCACTGCATCATCCTGCATCAGGATGCAACCGAGTCCAGTCCCTGATGTGTCACAGTAAACCACGTAGCCAGTTCCCTACTCTAGAAACCTCAAGATGAGAGTGTTGGTCAAGCTCTTCCTCAACTATTGAAATCTCTGCTGGCATGCCTCTAACCATAGGAAGGGTTTCCCCTTCTTCATCAAGGTAGTCATAGGTGATGTTACTCTGGAGAAATCAGGTATGAATCTCTAATAGTAGCCTGCTAATCCAAGGAAGCTTCACATCTCAGTAACACTCCTGGGTGGCTCCTAATAAAGTACTGACTAAATCTTCACTAGATCCACTGCAACTCTAGCCACTGATATGACATGTCCCAAGAAGTGGACCTCCCATATCTAGAACTCACACTTCGAGAGATTCACATATAAATGGTGCTCTCGGAGTGTTTCCAGAACTATCCTCAAGTGTACAGCATGCTCTTCCTCGGATGCTGAGTACACCAAGATGTCATTGATGAAGACCACTACAAACTGGTCTAAGTAGGTTTGGAAGATCCTATTCATGAGACTCATGAACACTACAGGGCCGTTCGTCACGCTGAACGGCATCACTAGGTGTTTTTAATGTATATACCAACATCTAAAGGTTGTCTTCAGGATGTCCTTATCCCGCACATGAAGATGGAGATAGCCTAATCTGAGGTCTATCTTCGAGAAACACTTTGATCCTTTCAACTAATCAAACAGATCATCAATCCTCGGCAGAGGATACTTTTTCTTCATGGTCACCTAGTTTAGGCACTGGAAGTCTACGCATAGCCTCAAACTTCTTCCTACCTTCTTGGAAAACAACACCAGGTATGCCCATGGATAAACAATAGGCCTTACGAATCCCTTCCTTTGTAATTCCTCCAACTGCACCCTCAGCTTTCGGAGCTCCGTAGGGGCTATCTGATATGCTGGTGTATATATCATTGTTTTTCCTGGGTACAAGTCAATGTGGAAGTCTACCCCTCTATGAGAAGGTAGTTTTGGGAAATATTCTGGAAAGACATCCTCATACTCGTCCACCACCACTGGAAACTGTGGACTCACCTCATCCACAATGTCAAAGGTCATTCAAGCTAGCTGATATGTAATTGGTTGTACCCTCTTAAGCATAATTCCATCTCGTGTTGTTCTATTTTCCTTCTCACCAACAAAGGAAAACTGGTCTCCATCTCTGCGCATACATCACACTGTACGTCTCAAGTATTCAATCTGTGTGTGAACTGATGATAGCCAGTCCATGCCTAAAATGACATAGTAGGGCTTCAATACTGCTACTAAAAGATCACATTTGAAACTCTCTCCTCTGAGAGTAAGATCACACTTTCAGAACCAGTGTGTGACTGTTGAATATCCTTCCGTAGGAGTATCCAAATGCAAAGGTCAAGTTAAAATCTCAGTCAGAATCTCAAATTCTCAAACTAATTTCATGCCAAGGAATGAATGGCTAGAACTTGTGTCAATAATCACTACTGCTAAAGTAGATAAGATACAGATCATACCTCGTATCATCTCAAGGACTTAAGGATCATGAGCCTCTAATGCCTGTAGTTGGGCATGTCTCTGTCCACCTGCTCCCTGAGCTCATGGTGGGCCGCTTGGGGGTGGTGGTGGTGGTGCCTGGTGACCCTGACCACCTCCTATTGCACGTCCTACTCCCCTACCTCATCTGCTGCCTGGATGATGCTCATGCTCTATCCATTGTCATTGCCTCGATGGCCCCTCCACTGTCTTCTGATCATCAACGTGGGGAGTCAGATATTCAAGAGCTCTATGCTCCTGTCCCCCATAGGAGAAAACAGATCATGCCATGTCGGTGGCTCCCTTGGCCTCTCGAGCCTCGCACCTCTGACCCTACATTCTAGGGTCACCCTCCGAAATTTCTAGCCCGCTTAGTCTTTTGTGTCATCTTTCTACTGCCAACTGCAGAAAAATATGCTACCTATCATTTGGTAGGGGCTCTCACTGTCGGTGCTTGCTCGGAAAGGAAGCTCTCCATCAGAAAATCTCTCTCTAGCACCCCATCCTATGTCAGGATGCTGAGAGAAACTTTCGCAGCTCTGATCTCTCATCGGATACCCTTCTCAAAGGTATGGTCACTGAAGTAAGGGTCTCGTACCATGTCGGTGGAGTATCGGCAGAGGTTAGTAAATCTCACAGAGTAATGAGCGACAGTCTGGTTGCCCTACTACAGATGCAGCAGCTCCTAAATATGCACCAAGCTTAGTGTCGCTGGCATGAACTCCGATCTAAAAAGTCCCTCAAAGTCCAGTCAGGTGAGGGTTATCTTCTCATGCACCTAGAGAATCAAGCTCCACCATCGTCATGTAGATCCCTAAAGAAGGATAGTAGACAAGATCTCCATCTACTTGGCGGGTGTCTCTACTAAGTGAAAGACCCTCAAAACCACCTCAAGACAATCCTCTACTTCCTGGGGGTCCATCTCACTTCGAAACCTCCTAGGCCTCTGTCTATGAAACTCATGCAATGTGATCATCCATCATGCATGATCCACTGGTAGCATCTGCTGCACAACGGGTGGTGGTGCTACTGGTACACCACTCGAAGGTGTCGTCACTATGAGTGGTCTTTGTACTGAAACCTCGTTTCTCAGTGGGCCACTGTCACGATCTCTAACTGGAATCCTGGCTGGCTGTATTTGTGGAGACATCCTATAAGAAACATATCTTCCATGGTCAATAAGTTATACCCAGTGATCTGACTCAATAAATATCAAGAAAACTTTTCAAAACACTAGCAACCGGTGTTTTCATGTACCAAGTCATAAAATAGAATTCAGGGTCATGGTGTATGGATATGTCAGCCGCCGCACCAACACTAGACTCCTTGTACTAAAAACAAAACTCAAGACACTTTACACCATTACCTCATTAAAATTATACTCAGTTATTATGGTAAAACTGACCGCCCTTTGATACCACTTTGTCACGATCCATCCCATGGGGCCTGGACATGACTACCCCAAGCATGCCTTCCATAGGCCAGGGGTTGGTGACTAACACCTGAAGGATTTTCCTGAATAGGGAAGGAATTGCCTTAGAGATCTTTACACACTCAAAAGGGGAAACTGAAGTAAAAAACCAACAAAAGTAAGGTATAACCATGAGAGTAAAGTACAACCACAAGTACAACTGTAAACTAAAAACGGTGGGCCAGTATACAAGCCCTAGAAACTGAAAAGAAAGTAAATAGTTGTCGCATCTACCCTAGATCTCTACTTGGAGGCTAGTAGATATAATTCTGAAGTCGAAAAAGAGGATCTTGACTGCTCTTGCTGCACCAAGCTCCACTAAGTCCCGAAGCTCCAAAGTCTGCCTTAGAGCATCAGTAGTCTGTACCAGACACACACGTGCAAGAAGAACACATGAAGGGGTGAGTATAATAACTCAGTAAAGGACCTCGATACCTCCAAATGTCTCTCCTTAATTCACAAAGGAAAAAATCACAAGAAATACCACAAAGGTAATATCACAAGCATGATCTAAATCATAAAGCACAAAGAAAAAGAGACAGCTCACTATAATGGCATAACTTCAAGGATACTGGGATAGGTATGACTAGTTGTAAAGCCAGATCATCCTATCCGTAGTAACTCTATTGTTGAACCGTATATTTCACTATATGCTAACCTGTATTAGTTGCTAGATGATGACCCGTATTAGTCGCCAGTGCTAACCCGTATTAGTCACTGGTGTTGACCTGTATTGGTAGTCAGTGCTGACCCGTATTGGTCACTGGTGTTGACCCGTATTAGTCACTGGTACAGAGGTAGGTATGATTAGTTGTAAATCTATATCATCCCACTCTGTAGTTTTTGATGATTACCTATATTGGTCGCCCTTCTTCTTCATGTCACAACCAGCCACTAGATTCCCACATGAAGCACGCTTGATCTCCGGAAGACTCTGCTCCTCAAGACATTGGTCATATTTCAACCAGTATGAAGTCCCAAAAACATCTTACCCAAGGGACCTCACCATCATAGGGGTCCCAACGTGACAGATGGCGTGTCGATCTGACTCCCGGTCTGTGAGATATTGGCACTTTTGTAAAAAGGTCCCTATTGGATTCAAGTCTGATCCAACCCAAGTCGCATGTAAAACTCCATAAAAACTCACTTAGAGTATCTCCAAAGTACCACCTTTTCATAAGGGTCCTTAAGCCACAGACGGCGCGTCAATCAGACGTCCGGTTTGTTAGTTATTGGCATTTTAGTGTCGAGGGCCCAGTTGGATTTGGAGTCAATCCAACCAGATTGTACTCCAACTTTCTCCAAAACTCTTGTGGAGTATCTCAAAGGGGCCGTCTCGCTCCAAGGATCTTGATGTCGTAGACGGTTCGTCAAATGGACATCTAGTTCACAAGTTATGGCCTTTTAAGTGCTTCTGGGCCCAAGAGGGGTCCGGTCCCACCCGATCGGACCGACCCGACCCTGCCCGGGTCCAACTTGGACCGGCCCGAACTGGAATAGGTTAGCCCAGTTGGGCTAGGCCATGGCAGGATCGGCTTTCTGGGCGATAGACCAGCCCGGCCTACCCTGGCTGGGCTGGGCCGCGGCGGGCCTGGTCTGCTGGGCCGTGGCCCACCGGGCGACGCGGCCCAGTCTGCTGGCTCACCCCACATGAGGTGCACGATATGCCTCGTGAACAGATCATAGAGCCATTAAGTTTCACTTAAGGGAAGCACTAGGTGGCATCGTCTTGTCACCTACGGGACTCGCAGGAGGCGGGTCCCTTGCCAGCACATCGTGACTTCGAGTTGCGGCTCCCCTTCAATGGAGCATGTGACAGCGTGCCGCCTCCACTTCCGCGGTCAGCCCACTCTCGGCCGCCTGTCTGGACACCGCGGCGCCGAGCGGCACCACGCTCTTTCGCGGCCGACAAGCGTCAACCGCCATCTCCGCCACCGGCATCGGTTGTTGGTGCCACCGCACCAGTACCGCGCCGGCAGAGCTCCCATGGGGCTCTAGCGATGCTCGGGAGCTCCATTTCCATTCTCGTTTCCATCTATGTTCCTTTTAGACTACCGTCGTCACAGCGTAACCCTCTATCTCGCATTACCGTCAAATTGGGAAAATCGTCTCCAAATAACGCAACGATAAACGAAGTGGCGGAGGGTTCAGGCCTTGTTCGTTTGGCTCGCTCCCTCTGCGTTATCATTATAACAAGCAGGAATAATTATTCATCACATTTCAATAATATTAAACCACGTCCAAACATAAACCCCCTACCTGGATGTGACGTCCACTGACAACGATCGATGGAACCTCCTTAGTTGTTGTCATCGGTTCGTGATTTGGTGGCGTTCGTCACCGCTCGCTAAATCTGGTCTCGTCCTCCATGTGGTTCTTTGCCGGTGTTCGTCATTCTTTGTTGAGGAAGAAATCCGTCAGCATTTCTTCGGTCCCGGATCGCTACTGTAAGAGCTTCCATCTCCGTCAGTGGAAGGTGTCATGTCACTCCGCCAGAGGTTCATCGCTTGAAGAATCCATGTCAAGACTCCACCCCAAGCCTCTCTAAAATAGAGGGGATAAAGGGTGAGTAACGTGCCAGGGAACTAATGAGGTTTATTAATGAATTAACCTCTTAATTCCCCAACGGTGCTATTACAAACGAGGCAGATTCAAGCCATTAATTGGATTGACAAGTCATTGGTCCCACCACCGCCGCTCATCCATTGGAGAAAAATAAAATAAAATTACAATTACATGTAATTTAACTTTTCTTTAAAAATTCCAAAAACTAACTTTTTCTCTCGACTTACTGTGGTCGAAGTGAAACTTCCCTTAAGCGAAGCCTGGCGTTGTGGATTCAACGGTGCCCTCAGAATTTTAATCTGAGCACCAGTTCAAAAGATAGAAAACGTCTTCGGCGCGTTTATTGAATGTACCTTAAAATTTTTCATAAATTCATTATGGGAACACCGGGACTCGGAATCACACGCCGTCAATTTTCACAGACTCATAATTATCCCAAATAATTTAAAAAAAATTACATGGAATTTTCAGGTCTTTACAATTCATTTCTGTTTCCATTGTCTAGATTTCCTATGGACTGATACCTAGGATTCTAACATTGGACTTTAATAAGGAATGATTTGATTTCATCTGGGTTCCACTGTATACTCACATCATGAGTGGAATGCCTAGGATTCCTAGTATCTAACTCCATACCTTATTTATAGAATGTCCATCTAATTCATGGAATTCTATCTTATTTTTAGTAAAGGCA
Source organism: Viscum album (assembly GCA_963277665.1). Taxonomy (NCBI): domain Eukaryota; kingdom Viridiplantae; phylum Streptophyta; class Magnoliopsida; order Santalales; family Viscaceae; genus Viscum; species Viscum album. Next base: position 1,982,572,461 of record OY728131.1, read on the forward strand.
AGTAAGGGTGATCCCCATGGCTAGGACGTGTATCCCCCTATGGTGGAATATCTTGCTTTGAGATGTTATGTTGCATGCTAAAGTAGTTATGGTCAGACTAGGGTAGCCATTAGGCCCTAGGTATGATAATGGTCACATCATTTTTTCAGCAGTAAATGTATTTATTATTATTTAAGTTGTGTAGTTCACATGAACATACTTTCTTTTATTGGCTATGTACAAGAACATGTTTGTGGTTCCCTACTAAATTTTTTACCCACGCCTTGCTCAGGCTTCCACTACTCTAGGGTACTCGAGCAGACTTTCACCTAGTTGTAGGCACAGATTAGGCTGAGTCCTGAGACTGATCAAGCGAGATGGCTTGGATATGCATGGGGAGTTTGGTATGTGTTATGGCTCGGTGTGGCCACTAGAGAATTGTAATTTAATTATTTATTTATTTATTCTGATATATATATATGTAACTTTCCGGGTGGGAGGTTAGTGTATGTGCGGCTTGGATGTTCAGGTCCTTACTGTATTTCATTTGTTATTGACTTTTTATTCATTATTATAGCTTTTTTATATATTTTTCTTGTAACATCCCACGTAAATAAAGAATAATACATTTTCATATTTGTGAATTAAATATTAATTTTACTTTAAATGGGATGATATGTTTGATGGCATACCTGACACACAACAATGGGTTTCTCTAAAATCTTATGTTTCACACAATGTTGAGTCATACTAAAAAATAATAATATAATATTATTTTAAATGGTAGTTAATTTCTAACTGTTGTATTGGTGGAATGAATAGAACTAACTATAATATGATTATACATGTTTTTTAAATGTTTTTACGTTTATCCAATAAAATTTATAGGCTTAAAATGTGAATTAATCTAATTTTAAGCACAAATAGTCTAATATTCTTTAAAAGGTCAATTTACCAACTTTTGATGGCGAACCCTATTTAAATATAGTATTGGTCACTTTTATATGTTATATTTTACAAAATAAAATTCTTATTTAGAATTGGGACATCAAAATTTACTTTGGGTAAATTTTTGGGATTTTTCTGATAAAATTCATTTTTTAATCAATAGTAAAAAATATTGCATTTTAATTCAAAACTACCTTTTAATCTAATTTATTTATATGGTTATATTATCTTTTTAATTGTTTTTAAAGTTTAATTAGATTATATTTTTACCATTTAATCCAATTTTGTTCATTGTAAGTAATTTCACTTTGAAATTGGACATAAACAAGTGTCAGTATTTTGATAGTTATTATTTCTTAAAAACACGCTTTTTTGTTTTGACAACGGGAATTAATTTTAAATTAATTAATGCAACTTCTATTTTTTAAATTTGGTAAAATAGAAATCATTTTTGAATTTGGAAAATCAAATATATCTTAGGCTGAATTTTTGGTATTTTTCTGAAAACCTTCAATTTTTTATGAATAGTGAAAACACTGAGTAGTAGTTCAAAACCCGACTTTTTCATTTAAATGAAATTTTACCGCTTCTGTGAATTGAATTTCAAAAATCTGACATACATGGTTGTTATTAGTAAGTAAAATTTGGTTCAATAAGATGAAAATAATTTTTGGTGAATAGTAACTTTTGACTTCTATTTACCGCGGTTAAAGGTAAATAGGGTAATTTAAGATAAAAAAAATATTATAAAAATATAAAATTACCTTAACACTTTTCCTAACCTTATTTAATGACTCATTTCCAACCATGGGCATCCTTGGGTCGATTTTGGGACACCATGGAGCCACTTAATAGTGATAATGACACTTTATATTAATTAATTTAAAGTAATGAAAAAAATGACGTAAACATATATCTTTTAATAAATAAATTTTTACATGGGGTAATATAAGTTATCTATTCGACTATAAATATTCATTAGAAATATAAAAATATTTCAAACATCATGGTATTTTTTTATAATTTTTATACATCAAATAATAAAATTATTTATGACACAATAATGATGCGGTGTTTACCTCATTAATGAATGATTTAAATAAATAAGATTATAAAGATTAAAAAAATATCCAAAACCTGCCCAATTATTATTGTATGATTTTATTTCGAATACGATTCATCTTATAATTGAATTTAATTAGTTTTGGTCCTTTTGAAACCCAAGATATGTTTATAATAAAATAATATTTTCAAACTTTCCTAAAGAGCCCATCCACCCCCTTATAAAAAGACCTCACCTCTAAATCATTACTCACACCTCTCAAGCCCCTTGGATCATCCAACCTATGCCCAATTAAGCTCCCTACATCCCTCTCTTCCACCTAGAAGCCTTACCTTAGGCAGAAAACACATCAAGTAAACCTTTTGGTTCAAACCGAAGGGAGATACCCAATTTAAAGGTAACGAATTCTCTTAAACTCTTTTCTTTTATTTTACTTCTCCAACCCCCTAAAATTTTTTTATTCCTTTCTTTTAAAACAACACCAGTATCCTCAATATACTAGGTAGTTTTTTCAGAAGGATTCTAACTACACTTATACGCACCTCCATCTAATGGGTGAAGAACATACTGTTTCTGTGGACGACAAACTAACGCCTCACGAAACGACGATTGTTCAATTATCTCCTACCGCCTCTCATGGTGGACATTGTGATGGAAACTTATTTATATGTAATATATATTATATTGTTTTTTCTATTCTTATGTATTTTTCATTTATATCATACCTTTATGGTTTCCATAATTGGTAAATACGATAATTTCATTTGAGGAAGTGCAGACTACCGCCCCCTCAAAGTGATATGAATCGTTCATACCATACGTGGGAAATATAAAGGATGGAGTTAATTAAATTATATATGATATTATACTGAAATTATAATTTACCTATGTATCATTATGTTTTCATTCCATTAAAATACGAAATAGAAATGGAAGTGGAGTTCATGCGTACGTACGGCTTACCGTCTCCATGAACGGTGCATTTCATTTCTTATCTCCAAATGTTATGTACTATTATAAATATATATATATATATATATACTTGATATATATGATATATATGATATATAAATCATGAATATAATTATGGAGATAATGGAATTTTGACCACATGGACAATTTATAATTATAACAAGTTCATTTTTAACTCAAGTTCCGAACATCAACAAAATGTCTGATATGAACTCAAATAATTAACTAATTTTTATAGCAAGATAATAAGTGATATAAAAGAAATAATAAACTATAAAAGGGTTCTTAATCAATTATAAATTAACTTAAGTTTATTATTCATAAAATTAAAGAATGAACGGTTCAATTTAGACATGAGGTAAGGGAACTTCTTAACCCAATTTCCATTCTTTGGGTTAATCCACTACTTTTAATTATGTCATGCTATAATTATGTATGAAATAAATTTTGATGTCCTATATTGTATTTATACATTACTTATGTGTACTTATATTGAATACACATAATCAATCTATTTTATTTACAAAATTATCTTTTTAAGGGACTTTGTCTCAATCTTCATTCATTGAGGCATATTTTGATTTATACACGACTTTATTTTATACATTGTATAAACCCCTTTGACTTTTCATTTCATTCAAAGGGAATATTTTTTCTTCGTGGTGTTTTAATAAAACAACAAAAGTAATGTTTTTAACATTTGTGGCAACAATGACCTCTCTTCCGCCGTAATCGTTAGTTGGCTTCCTCTATAATCCTTAATTTTTTTTTAAAGGAAAAGAAATCCCTTATTTTGTTTTTGGGTGTTTTGGTATTGAAAATGTCTTTTGAAATAAAATGATTATATTAATATATTGAAATTGTTTCTTGTGATTGAAAACTAAATGTTATTAGTGAAATGTTTATATTTACAATATTTTATGTGTTGTGATTTTATAATGTTACTTAGACATTTGATGGGTGGTTAGGTGATAAACCGAATGACGGGTGATGTCGTGATAAACCAGTACAGGTGGTTATGTTACAACCTCTAATGCATTGGGTGTGGAAGTCGGTCGTATGGCTATTCCATTTAGTGATATGTGTGGAATTCGACCGTATGGTTATTCTATTTAAGTATGTTTATGTCCCAAGTTACCTTTATATGTTATGTGTTATTTTTATGGGTTTTATGGAAATCTTTTGGTTACAAAATGGTAAGAAATAATATTTTATTCAGTGAAGAGTATTTACTACTTCATAAAGGTGAAAAGTATTACTTATGATAAGGTATTCATGGTTTACTAGTTGTTTTGAAAAACTAACAGTTTTCCTTCTTTATGTATCCCTTAGTGATCTTTTTATGCTCATCCCAAGTTCTTGAAATGTTTTTTATTTATTTTGAAACCCATAATGGTATTTTGGTTTTCATAAAAGTGGTTTTTGTTTTGAAATCTATTTTTTAAATGTTTTAAAATTAGCTAATCCAAGTGATGGCTTGGGGTTTAAATTTTAAAAATAGTTTTTGTTTGGTTTTGGAAAGAAATAAGGACAAATTTTTGGGTTGCCTTGGTATTCAAAATAAGAATTTGGAAATAAAATTATTTTATTTTAAAAAAAAATTATTTTTTTTCTCCCTTGTGTGTTTTGGGATAGATTGATGTTATTTTAGGGACATGACTGTTTAATTCTCTATGTATCATGTTTTTTTATTTGGGCCCCCTCCCCCCAGAAAGGTCTAGTATAAAAGTAGAGTGTTTTCTTTAGGGTTATTTCCTCCTTTTTTTAACACTATCCAAACTCCAAATGGAGTGTCAAGTTTGGTTTCCTTCTTAGAGTGTGTGATCTTGTTTTAACTAATGTAGTGTTTCTTTAATATATTCTTTTAAGATTGTTGGTTTCAGTGGTTTAGATCCATGAACATTGTTTTGATGAGTGGATCAGTGAGAATCAGTTTTTCTTGGATACTCGTGTGTGAGTTTTGGTTTGTATTGTTCACTTGGTTCTATTTGGAGATTTTTTAGGTTTAATGGATGATAGACCGTTTTGGGGTGTGTTCCTATTGAGTTTAGAGTGGTGTGGATTGAGGAAAACTCCCTTAGTGTTTTATTGTGTTCTCCTTTGATTTCTCATTATGGGTGTTACTCTTTTTGGGAATTTGTTCGTGACTTGTCATTTTTTGACGTTTATTTCTCTCTTATGTGGTGTATACAATGGTCCATATTATCCTAGTTCTTTTTATATGGGTAGAACCTAGGGTTCATGATTGGATACATAGAGTGTTTCTTTTTTCTAGATGGGTTGTGGATGGAATCAAGATATGTTTTCTATCATAGTTACCATGAGATAGTTTTCCATGGATTTGAATCTAAACACCCATATATACTTTTTGTGACCCTTAAGTTAAATCCCTATCATTTCTTAGAAAAGTGTATATTTTGTTACTGAGCTTCTTACTTGGATGCATAGGTTTTTTTATTAGGTTTTGTTATCCCTTTGGATGTTTCTAGTATTTTTTCCATATTTTTGGTTTTGAATCAGTTTATTGTGGTCGTATTTGGATGGTGGAGTTTTGAGAATTCCCCTTGGAGATTTTGTGAATGTGGTTTCATGGATACTTTCTCTCCTCCTTTGGTAAAATGGTTGGTGATTCCACTATTTTAGTTCAGTTGAGATACTTCTTTTTAGTCTTTGTCTCTTTGGAGATTCTCTTTGAGGGTTTTTTGGTCGGTTGATGATATGTTTTTTTTAAGGATTAATTAGTTGTTTGAGGATTATCTATTCTATTATAGAGTGTCCTTAGAAATTAATTTACCTTTTGACTTATAATTGGGACTAATACATTTTAGGGGTAGAAAGTGGTATGGTGGGGAGTTTTTAATACCCACCATATCACTATGGCATTAATTAATTAATTTTGGGCCATTTAATTTTTTGGAATCTGCGGGATTGTGTTTTAATTTTTTTTAAGAAATTTTTATATTGTGCATGGGTTGTGCATGGTTAGGAGTAATCATAAGAAAACTATGTGTGGGTCTATTTGGGGGACAGTTCCATTGGCATGGTTAGTGCATGGTTAACTAGACCATGCGGGGTCCTAGGAGTAATCGTGCGAGTTTCTTTGGTAAGTACCTCCCTCATGGTTGGAGTAAGGTTTTATGATCATGCGAGGTCCTTGGAGTAGACATGTGAGTTTTTAGTAAGGAAATTCCTCACACATGGTTAGGAAAATTGTTCATTCTAACCATGCGGTTTTCCCATATTTTAAAATTTTTATTTTTTTATCTAATTTTTCTTTTATTTATTTTAAAAATGAAAATTCCAAAAAATAAACCCCATTCCTCCCTCTATGTCGTGCCACAACCCCCATCCCCCCAGGATACTCCTCTCTCATGCAGCATCTCCCCCTTATTTCTTCCTCCTTATGCAATGCCTTTCCTTGTTGTTGGACCTCTTCCCTCATGACCTCCCCTATAGCTCACACATGTCACCCCATCTGAGACCCTCTTCCATTGACACCCTTCCTCCATGGTTGCATGCCTCTCTCCTTGGTGGACTCCTCCTCTGGTCAAATTTCCTATGTATTTCTTGGATATTTTGGGTGTGATATCCCTAGGTAAGGATTTCTCTTCCTATGTTGTGTTTCTTCTTGAGATTTTCCCTTTCCCATTCATGATTATGAGTTCCTCTAAACCCTAGGGTTTTTAGGTTGGATGGTTTTTTATGTTCATTTGTTTTTAGGCTGTGAGATCAATCCTTTGGGTTTCCTAATTTCATGTTTGGGCATCCTCCTATGAAGTTGATGTGTTTCAGACCCTTTTTGTTTCCCCCCATCGATTTGTGGGAGTTGTCATGTTAGATTACATGCCTTTAATTAAATTATAACACCTCAAGCTTCCACAATACACTTCTCTTTGAATAATGCAGTAGCGTGTGTTGTACGCAACTTCGAGTTCTAACACACACCACAACCAATCAAACTAGCCGTTATGAATAGTAATAACCACTTTTTGAAATTTTATAAATTTTATCTTTCAAAATGGACATAATTTTTGGATTTGGAATATCGAAATTAGATTAGGGTGAATTTTTGGTATTTTTCTGAAAACTTTCAATTTTTGATGAATAGTTAAAAACACTGAGTTATAGTTTAAAACCGAATTTTTATTTAAATATTTATTTATTTTATTTAAATTTATTTTAGTTCAAAATAGATACATAATACCTATATAAGTTCAATTTAATTCATTGGACTCGATTTATAATAATTTTAGTTATATAAAAATTTTATTGAACTTTTCACCGTCTTTTACCCATCTCCTAGGAGAATTTGAAAATTCACATAAAACATAATTTTACTACTTATGTGAGTGTAATTTCAAAAATACGAAAGATATCGTTAATATCAAGGAGTAAAATGTGGTTCAATAAGATAGAAATTTTTGTTGGTGAATAGTAACATTTTACTTTTATTTACCACGGTTAAATGTAAATAGGATAATTAAGAGTAAATATGATATTATTATTACCCTAAAACATGTCATAATTCTGTGGGATAAGTATAATTTGACCAAAAACAACCTTAAGAATAAAATATGAACCTCTTTGGTCCACTTGGATTAGATTAGGACATTTATTATTATTTAATTCAAAGAAGAGTTAAAAGACTTAAAATAAAAGTTTAATAACTAGAACATTTTTAATATAGGGTTATACATAAGATAAATTCGATTATAAATATTCATTATAAATATGAAACTATTTCCTACATAATGGTATTTTATTTATAATTTTTAGATATTAAATAATTTAATTCATTTATGACACAATGATGATGTAGTAATTACCTTATTAGTGAAATATTAAAATAATTTATATTATAAGTACCCAAATAAATATAATTTTATACTTTTAATAAATTCCAAGAATTTTATAGGTTAATATGACATGTTAGGGTTTATTAAATGAATTAGGTTCGAAGTAATAATGCTGTTATGAATTTAGAAAAAACAAAATACCAAATAGTGTCAAAATTGACATAAAAGAGTTTTTAAAACAAATATTATATTATTAATTGATATTCAAATCCTAAAAATCTAAGGTTCAGAAAATAGACTTATATAATGATATTTGTATCATTAAATAACAACTTGGGGTTCTTTTGGAAGTATATAGTAATTTTATTAACTATATAATATAAAAATACAAAGAGACATGGTAAATGTCAAACTAATTAACTAAGAGTTAAAACTAGAAGATAAGGTTAATATTGTGACCCAAACCTGTCTAAAGCCTATTGGTTGAATTTTTTTCGACCTATCCTCACCTTAAACTATAAATAATCCACTTTGGAGCTATTAGAAACCGAATATTAATTTATTATAAAATAATATTTCTAGATTTTCCTAAGGTTCCCCTCACCCCTCTTATAAAAGGGAACTCCCCCTCCTCACTAATTCACACATTCAAAGCCTTTTTGCTCAGCCAAACCCTAACAAAATATTCTCTAAACTTCCCTCACTTCAAACTAGAGTCCTTAGTTTGATCAGAAAGCTAACCTATGGATCCCTTTTGATCAAATCAAAAGGAAGAACCCGAAGAAGAGGTAATGTTTTCACCACCCTCTTTCAAGTTCCTTTCTTCTTCAACTTATTCTTTATTTGTTATTTACATTCTAAAATAATAACTCCAGTAACTTCTATATACTGTGATGTTATTATAATTATGGTACAACCATATTCAGTATTCTATCCATCCTTTGAAAGACATGTCACCATACATGCGTACGTACGGCTTACCGTCTCCACGTCATGGTGTAATTGTTATTCAATAAATGATTATTTGGATGGGTATAATAATGATGTGTAATTAATGTAAATAATAAATATATCATGATAATGATTCTGTATATATGATACACCATCCAATTATATATTATTTTAATATCAAAATAATGATATTGTCGCTCGTGCATACGTACGGACTACCTTCTCCACGAACGCGATGAGATTCATTCCCCATCGTATCCATTCAAGACTAATTATCATTTTATGATTAAAAGTAATGTATAAGGACTTGATATCATTATGTATATGAATAAGATACAACCTATCCATAACAAACACGGCTTACGTAACAAATAATATAAAGGAAAACGAGTCAGTTAACACCCGAAACGACGATAATACTAAAATATTATTAACAAAGCAATATTAAAAGATCATATATGATATCATATTTATTTATATGATTCTTGTATAATTTAATAACAATTATTTAACTATTATATAAGAGGTTAACCTACCCTCGACCAAAGAAAAGTACAAGGTAAGGGTTTATTTCACAATCTCTTCATTATCCGAGGTTGTTTATACGTAATTATCTACTAGGACCTCTTTATCATCCACATCCATGTTTTGTAAAAATGTATATAAAATCATTCTTACTATTTTACAGAATATGGGTAAATGTCATTTATACCCTTGTTTGACTTTTTTTAAGAATTTTATAAAAGAATCTTTCCGTCGTTTTTTAAACAATATCTTTTTTAACCTTTTCGACAGAATTAAGGTAAGAATTTTTTTTTAACTTATATGGCGGGTGCGGATATTTTTTTCCATTATAAAATTTTCGAAGCTTCCCTTACAAGATTATAAAAATATTTTGAAAGTAAATTTTTTATTTTATAATTATGTTACTTTTAAATGATTTCAAAAAAAGAGATATTTATCTCAAATAGTTTTGATTTCATCTATGTCAACATCCTTTGATAAATTTTAAGCTTATTTGAAGTTAATTTATTATGATACAAAACTTCCATATTGTATTGAAGGTTTTTTGATATGTTTGACAGTGGATGTGTCATTTTTATACCATTCATGGTTTATATATAAAGTATTGACATTTCGTATGCTAGTTTTAATACGAATGTTTATGTTATGTTTAAACCTGTTCATATGAGGAATGCATTGGACTTAATAAGTGACGGGTGGAGCCCGCTATAGATCCTCAATAAATCGATAGGTATCATGAGACAAACTAGTGTCTTGGCATAAGGCCTTGAAAAAATCTTATTTGTAGTCTTGGCACAAGGCCTTGACTATGTGGTTATGATAGTCTGGCATTATGCATTCCATCATTATGAAAGTGGTTATTGATATTTCATGTGGTTATTCTACTAGTAGAATATTCATGTGATTAAGTAAATGGCATTATTTCATTTTATTTCTACCATATTATTCTAAATTTAAAGTTTAAAAAGCTTTTGTTTTAGTTATACATTGCCTTAAATGTTTATGATTATTTATGAAAGTTTCCTCTATATTGTTATCCTTACTGGGCATTTGAGCTCACCCATTTCTATGTTTTATTTTTCCCAGGATGTGAAGAAGTATTTTATGAATGACCTGCAGGGATAGTATAAGGGGATATGAGTGTGGAGACAAGATGTTGTTGCAGTTTTCACTTTATGATGTAATGTAAACTTTATGAATGTATCTAGTGATTCCAAGGATACTAAACTAATCGGTCTTTCGAGACTTGATCTTTTGTGATCTTGACAATGTTATGTAATAATGCACCGACTCTGGGTAACTGGGGTCGGGGCGTTACAGTTGGTATCAGATGAAGTTTAGTACAAACCTTGGAAGGTAGATTTAGATAAACTCTGATTAGAGCACATATCCCTAAAATAGACTTTGAGGATTAGTATAGAAGAACTTCCTAGAATTTTGGTATTGTAGAGATTTTGTGCATTTTCTGAGCAATACATCTCTGTCTAGATACGAGCAGGTAGAGGCGGCTCTGGCACAGATGTACCTAGGGGTAACTGGTGTAGTTTTGGCCCGGTGGCCTGAAATCCCGACAGGCCCGGCCCGAAAGCCCGAGCGGCCCGGCAAAGCCCGCATCGGGCCAGGCCGGGCTCGGGCCGTAGGTTCAGCGGGTCAGGCCTGGGCCTTTCCAAGAAGGCCCGCAGGCCAGGCCGGGTCGGCCCGAAAAAGCCCGGACCGCTGGCCCGCGCGAAGCCCGGCCCGTGTGAAGCCCGCCTGTAGTAAAAAATTTAACGGGGAAACTGCAGGTAGGGGGATTCGATCCCCCTACCTTGAGCTCCCAAGGTTGCGCCTATAAAATAATCACCACCGTATATATATATAGATATCTCTATATACAGATATATATATCTCTATCTCTATCTCTATATCTAAATATATCTATATATATATATACATATCTATACATATAAATATATACATACCTATATATATATCCATATACCTCTATACATCCGTCTATATATATAAATATACCTATATATATATATATACCTATATATATATCTCTATACCTATATATATATATATATCTACATGTATATGTATACATATATATTTATCTATATATGTATCTATATCTATGTGTGTGTATTTCTATATATATGTGCATATATCATTATATATTAAAAAAAATATTATATATATACATATAATTGTTATTATATATAATTATAATGTGTGTATAAATATATATATATAATGATATATAATTATATATATAATAGTGTATATATATAAACAAAGTCATTAATAATATATATATATTTATACACACATTATAATTATATATAATAACAATTATATGTATATATATAATATTATTTTTTGTTAATATATAATGATATATGCACATATTTATAGAAATACACACACACTTCGACGCACCCCCCCCCCACAACATATTTTTTTTAAACGATCAAAAAATGCATGTTAACTTAAAAAATCATATATTTATATATATGCATGTTATATATATTTATATTTGTATATACATATTTATATTTATGAACATATAAATTTATTTATGTGTGTGTGTGTGTGTGTGTGTATATATATAAACAAATATGTTAAAAAACTCACTCTCTTAGAACTTGCACCACAAAATCAATACTCACATGTTTCCCCCACCTTGAAACTTGCAGCATGCATGCCCCCCTCCTCCCCCAATATATTATTTTTTAAAATGGTAAAAAAATGCATGTTAAATTAAAAAAATCATATATTTATATATATGCATGTTATATTTATTTATTTATGTACATATATATATATATATTTAGTTATTTATTTATTTATATACATATTTATATATATGCATGTTATATATATTTATATATGTATATATATATATATATATATTTATTTATATATATGAATATATATTTATTTATGTGTGTGTGTATAAAAATATGCTAGAAAAACTCACTCCCTTGGAACTTGTGCCACAATAAAAAATACTCACATGTTTCCCTCACCTTGAAACTTGCACCACACATCCCCTCCCTAAATTGCATGTCTCCCCTCTTTGCACCACGCATGCACCCCCTCCCCCAACATATAATTTTTTTTAATGGTAAAAAAATGCTTGTTAAATTAAAAAAATCATATATTTATATATATGCATGTTATATTTATTTATTTACGTACATATATATATATATATATTCATATATGAAGATATATATACGTATTTATTTATTTATATACATATTTATATATATTCAAATATATATATAAATATGTTAAAAAATCTCACTCTCTTGGAACTTGCACCACAAGAAAATACTCACATGTTTCCATCACCTTGGAACTTTCACCACTCATGTCACTCCCTAAATACATCTCCTCTCTTTGCACACCACGCATGCCCCCCTCCCCCAACATATTATTTTTTTTAAATGGTAAAATAATGCATGATAAATTAAAAATATCATATATTTATATATATACATGTTATATTTATTTATTTATGTACATATATATATACATACATATATATATATACATATTTATATACATTCATATATATATATATATATTCATATATATGTATATATAAAAACAAATATGTTAAAAAACCTCACTCTCTTGGAACTTGCACCAAAAAAAATACTCACATGTTTCCCTCACCTTGGAACTTTCACCACTCATGCTCCTCCCTAAATACATATATCATCTTTGCACCATGCAAGCCCCCCTCTCCCCCCACATATTTTTTTAAAAGGTCAAAAAATGCATGTTAAATTAAAAAAAAATCATCCCCAAATTTGGGCCTCGGACCATGTGTTCTCTCTCCCTCCATGATAAAAAAACACTCAAATGGTCATATGACTGTTTGAGAAGCTTAATGGATGTAAAATAATAATAACGGTCATATGACCATATAATAATTAAAAAAATAATGTATTTTGTTCATTATAAATAGCCTAAACTCTCTTTTGTTTACCATTATTATTCTAAATTTTCCAGATCCTCTATTCATCGAACTGTTGTCCGTGTACCACTAGAACACTACGCAAACGTCATTGCGGTGATTCATCTACATTTTCAAGTCGTGTGTGAACACAATTATCAACATTGTGTTTCCATCATACACTCCCAATACGGTATTTTATTTATTATTTTACGTTTATAATTTATTTTTTGGATGGATCCCCATAAATCTATTGATCCCAAATCAATTGGTTCACCAAGTCTTAATATTACATCTTTATCCCATCATCCCTAAGTTTTATCGTCATCTATGTCAAAAAATCAATATAATGTTTGGAATCACTTTGAAAAGATTAATGTCAATGAATATGATGGCACAATCACATTAAAAGCAAAATGCAAATATTGTGCTAAGTTACTTAGTGGTTCATCTAATAGTGGCAGTAGCCATCTTAAAAGGCTTGCCAATGCACATATTAGAAGAAATCAATCAGATATTAGAACACAAATAAAATTAGGATGTAATAAATTAAGTAATTTTTCTTATGATCCTATACGTGCACAAGAGATGATAGTTGATTATATAATTAAAAAATAACATCCTTTTAATACAAGTGAATGTCTAGATTTTAATAATTTAGTTCAAGGAGAATTTACTCCTCAATATAAACCTTTTTCAAGAAATACTACTAGAAAAATAATTTTATAAAAATTTAACAATATTAAATCAGATATTACAAATATTTTTAAAGAATTAAATGGACATTTTTGTTTAAATTCTGATTTATGGACTTCTAATCAAAATATGGAATATCAATGCATTACTTCTCATTTTATTGATAATGATTGGAAATTACATAAAAATATTATTTCATTCAAATTAGTTGAATTTCAATATACTGGTCATTCACTAGGAGTTGCATTAAGAGATCACATTTCTGAGTGGGGTTTACAAAATAAAGTATTTAAAATTACTACAGATAATGTATCCTATTATAATAACGCAATGACATATCTTACATCTGCATTACAATTACCATGTGATGGGAAAATATTTCATGTTCGTTGTTGTACACATATTTTACATTTGATTATTAAAGATGGTTTATCAATTTATAAAGATTTTGTAGATATTATTAGAAAATGTATTAGTATTATTAATAGTTCTTCTAATTGTGTACAAGTATATAGAAGAATCTATCAATAGGAAAATATGAAAGAACAAAAATTACAATTAGATATTGAAAATAGATGGAATTACACATATTATATGTTAAAATTATCTTTAAAACAAAGAAAAGTTAAAGATGTATTTTTTCAATCTATAATAGTACGTGATGAGGTTATTATCCTCGACGAAAATGTTTGGGGTCAAGTTAAATTATATAAAGATTTTTTACATGTATTTGAAAAATCGACTAGATTGTTTTCACATATATATATTCCTACATCGCCTTTAGTTTTACATGTTATAGCATATATAATGTCTATTTTTATAAAATATACGTCTTATGAATACTATATACCCATTATTAATGCCATGAAAGAAAAATTGGATAAATATTTCAATACATTACCTATAATATTTGGAATAACAATTATATTAGATCCAAGATGTAAAGACACTGGGTTGAAAGCATTTTTAGAAATTATTTTTGATAATGAATCACAATTTGATGATATATTTTATTTTTTAGAACAATTATATAATGAATATAAAGTTATTATACGTGTTGATATTAGTAGACGACCCACACAACCTACACATTCTTCACATGGTAGTGGAAGTATATGGAAAACTATAAAAAATAGGTGGCTTTCCGAATCTTCTAGTGCAAGCACATCTAAATTGCAACGGTATTTAGACTCTCCACCAATTGATAATGAAGAAGATTTTGACATTTTAAATTGGTGGAAAGATTATGAATCTACATGGCCAGTACTAACACGAATTTCCCATGATGTACTTAGTGTTCTAGTTTCTTCAGTTGCATCCGAGTCTACTTTTAGTGTAGGTGGAAGAGTTATCAATGATTATCGTACACGACTTACACCAGGCATGGCTGAAGCTCTTATTGTCACAAGGGATCATTTGTATGCGCAATACCGACAACAAGAAATTTTCAATGTTGATGATGAGCTCGATATATTGTCAAGCCCTATTAAAGACACAACATCATAATCAGATTGATTTTTTTTTATGTTTGGTGTAATGAACTTTTGTAATGTAATAAATATATTATGTATTTTTTAAAAATATATTCACTATTTTATTTTTTTGTCGTTATACAAATAAATAGTGTGATTTATTAATGTTTAACTGTTATATAATTTTTTTTATCGCAAATATTATATATGTTTGTTAAATAATGTTTAATATTTTTAGGTATGATAATGTTATATATATATATATATATATATATCCATATTAATTTTTTTATGAAAAATGGTCAAACGCCATAATATTTTTTTTAAAAATTAATTTTCGTTTAATTATTAATTTGAAAATACCTGAAATTAATTATTTTATGACAATTTTATGATTTATAATTATTATAAATGTTATTTATTATGATTATTGATATTTATTTAAATAGTAAAGTCACCGCAAAATTATTTTTTTAAATTGAACGTTTTCAAATAAACGTTTTAAAACATGTAAAATGATTGACAATTAAATGAAAAACATCTCAATTGTAAAATGTTAATAAAAAATATGAATTACTTTATTATATTTATAAATAGAAAAATAAAAAAATAATATTACTCATATTTTTATTTTACTCTAGAATAAAAAGAACATTTAAGGGAAATTTTATCCACTATAAATAATAAAAAGGCTAAAAAAATTATTTTACTCATAAAATTTTAAACAATCATGAAACATTTATTTAGTTAAAAAAATTACATTCTAATGAATGTATTTTTTTTAAAATACATTATTCTATCTAAGAAACAAAGAAAATTAAAAAATAAACATTTTAAAACATGTAAGATGATTGAATCATTAAACACTTATTTAGTTAAAAAATTTACAATCTAATAAATGATTTTTTTTAAAATACACTATTATATCTAAGAAACAAGTAAAATTAAAAAATAAATAAATTTTTAAATTTTTATTTTACTTTTAAGTAAATTAAAAAATTGTCAAGAAAAATTCTGTTCTATTGAAAAATAAAAAATTAGAATATTTTAACATAACTTTTAAATAATTTTATAAAATAAAAAATTGTTATTCTATGAAAATAAATAATGAAATGAAAAAAGAGCAGACATAGGCAGACATGTAATTTTAGCCCGTTGGCCCGAAAATAATTCACAATTAAATTAAAAAATGTTTTTAATTTTTTTTAAAAAAAAAACATTTTCAAAAAATTTAAAAATACATTTTTAAAAAATGTTTTCAAAAAACATTTTAAAAAACGTTTTCAAAAATTGTTTTTAAAAAACGTTTAAAGATTAATTTAAAAAAACATTAGAAAAAATTCAAGAAAAGTTTTCATAAAATGTTTTTAATTTTTTTTTAAAAAAAGTTTTCTAAAACTGTTTTAAAAACATTTAAAAAAACAATTAAAAAATTTGAAAAAATGTCAAAAAAAGCCCACAAGGGCCCGCCCATGGCCCAGACCGAAAATCCCAGCCTGACCCGAGGTCGGGCTCGGGCCACCTCATAGGGTTGTTCGGGCCGGCCCGCACCGACCCGAATAGTGGTATGTGGCTCGGGTTTTTGGAGGCTGGGCCGAAATTACACCCCTACCTAGGGGTAAAACTTGAAAACATCGCTTTGAGCTAGACTCGAATGGAAACTGGTGCATGACAACGGGTCTTGCTGCACTCTTGGTTACAACACTCCCTGGGGATATTCTTAGGATAATTCTAATTTTATTTACAAACCATTATGAAGGGTTTACGAGTATATACTTCCTCAAAGAAAATTTTTTTATGATTATGGATTATATCGATAAATTGTTCAATTTATGTTAAGTGTTTTTACAAGTTTGGATTTATATATTGCGATTCATAAACTAATCTAGTTTATGAAATTTTTTAGAAATGGAACCTAGTGGAAGAAATGGAAACCGTATCAATGCATGCACTCCATGTAGGTATTTCCCTCATACTCAAGATAATTATAGTGGAGCTGATGATGCAACTGGTTTTGATCAGATAATCACCATACTGGGACAACTCACTCAGGTTATGAATAATAAACTTACCCGTATGGAGAACCCCAATCCACAACGTGGAGGATCAATGTTAGATCACTTCATGAGGAAACAACCACCAATATTCAATGGGAGTACAAATCCCTTAGTAGCTGAGCAATTGATAAATTCCTTAGAGAAAATATTCCATGCCTTGGGAAGTAGTGAAAGGGAAAATGTTATCATGGCAGTTTACCGCCTCACTGGAGATGCTGATCAATGGTGATCATTGATTCAAAACACAAAGGAAGATGATAAAGTATCAAATATGGAATGCAGGGAGTCCAAAGAACATTTCCTAGAAAAATACTTTCCTCGTGACCATCGAGCAGATATGGAAAGGCAATTTCTGAGTCTAAGAAAAAAGGAGGATGAGAATGTCGCAAAGTATGAGGCTAAATTTACAAGGTTAGCGAGGCATGCAGCAGATTATATACATAACTCAATGAGTTATATTGATCGTTTCTTTGATGGGTTAAAACCATTTCTCCTTCGAGCATTAGTCTCACAATCCTTCTCTTCATACGAAGATACTGTCTCATGTGCTATCAAGACAGAAAAGAAATTCTCTAAGTCTTACGACTATAAAGAAAAGCAAGAGAAGAAGAGATCTTCTAATCACTCCAGAAATGGAAATAAGGGGAAGAAGGGAAAAGTTGAATATCCATCCTATAAAATGTGGGAAGAAACACCCTGATACTTGCTTGAAAGGAATGGGAGTCTGTTACAAGTGTGGTGAAAAAGGCCACCAAGCTCGCAATTGCAAGGGGAAGAAAGAAGTTACTGATGTTCAATGCTACAATTGCAGGGAGATGGGATATTATGAAAATTAATATCCTAAGTGTCAGGGGAACTTACCTCAGAAAAAGCCAAGGGATCAAGGACAAGCTTATGCTATCACTACTGCTGAGGTAGAAGCTCCGAAAGACGTGGTGGAAGGTAATTTAATGGTTTCCTCAAGTTTAGAAAATTCATTATTTGATTCTGGATCATCGTATTGTTTCATATATTCCCAGTTTTTTAATAAAATTAGATATTTCCAATTTGATTTAACAAGGGAGTTGTCAGTTAAAACTCCTAAGGGAAGTATCATCGCAACAAAGTTTTGTGAATTCTTTCCCATTAGAGTATATAAATGTTCTTTATCTGTTGATCTCATCGTCATACCTATGATTGAGTTTGATATAATCCTTGGTATGGATTGTCTTTCGGACCATGATGAGAAGATTTATTGTAAGAATAATGAGGTTACTATTTTTGATGATGATGATAAGGAACACCTTATCTTTAGAGCAGAATCGTCACCACCTAATTATTATCTAGATCCACCCCCATTAACTCAACTAAATTCAATTATTGGGGAGGAAGAGAATGAAATGACTATGGGTGAGTAAAGGAATGTTCAAGTAGATGATATACCTATTGTGAGAGAATATTTTTATGTGTTTCCAGAAGATTTACCTGGAAATCCTCCAGAATGAGAAATTGAGTTTTCCATTGATTTAATTCCTGGTTCAATGCCTATATCGAAGAACCCTTATAGAATGGACACTGTGGAATTATTTAAACTAAATAAACAACTAGATTAATTGAGTAATAAGGGATTTATTCTCCCTAGTGTTTCTCCATGGGGATCCCCTGTCCTTTTTGTAAAAAAGAAAGATGGATCTATGAGGTTATGTATCGACTATAGAAAAATAAATGATATAACAATAAAGAATAAGTATCCCCTACCTCACATTGATGATTTATTTGACCAAATGTATGGAGATCAATACTTTTAAAATATTGACCTTCGGTCTGGATATCATCAGTTGTGTGTGAAGAAGTAAGACATCCCGAAGATAGAATTTCAAACCAGGTACGAGCATTACAAGTTTACAGTAATGCCTTTTGGGCTGACTAATGCACCCTTTGTTTTCATGAATCTAATGAACAGAGTTTTCAAGGAATGTCTTGATGAATTTTTAGTGGTATTTATTGATGATATCTTGGTATGCTCAAAAAGCTACGAAGATCATGAAAATCACTTGTCCATTATTCTAAAGACTCTTAGAAGACATGAATTATATGGGAAGTTTAGCAAGTGTGAATTCTGGCTTCAGGAGATTTCTTTTCTTGGCCATATTTTCTCTAAAGATGGAATCTCTATTGATCCTTCTAAGAAAAGAGAAATCCAAGAATGTACAGCACCAATGAGTATAACCGAGGTACGCAATTTTATTGGTTTAGTAGGTTATTATCGACGTTTTGTCCATAGTTTCACCTGATTGGATAACCCATTAACAAAGCTCACACGTAAAGGAGTTAAATTTGTTTGGACAAAAGAGTGTGAAGAATGTTATGAAGAACTTAAGAGAAGATTATTTAATGCTCCTATTTTGACTCTACAATCGGTAAATGATGGGTTTGTTTTTTATAGTGAGTCATCGAAGAAAGGACATGGTTGTGTCCTTATACAGAATGATAGAGTTATTGCCTATGCATCACAACAGCTGAAAATTCATGAGAAAAACTATCCTACTCATGATATTGAGTTAGCTACTATAATATTTTCCTTAAATATATGGATACATTATCTCTGTGGTGAAAAATGTGAGATATATACCGATCACAAGAGTTTGAAGTATATTTTCTCACAAAAAGAACTCAACATGAGGCAAAGGCGATGGCTTGAACTACTCAAGGATTATGATTGCATGATACACTACCACCTGGGGAAGGCAAATAAGGTGGCAGATGCTTTGAGCAGAAAAGAATATGGAGTTTTGAACAATATGAGAGTTGAAAAGGATCCTATATACATGTATCTAGTAAAGATGGATATGGGAATCACCATGGAAGGTGAAACATCAATACTCTTACAAATGGTTTCCAAACCATCTTTAATAGAAAGGATAAAGAGTTATCAAACCGATGATGAAGAGTTTCAAAATAAGATTAAAGCTATGAATGATGGGAGATTGAGTGACTTTGTGTATGAAGAAGGAATTTTGAAATTTGGGAAGAGACTTTGTGTTCATGATATACCTGATCTAGAAAAGGAATTATTGGACGATGCTCATAGTTCCAATTTCTCTATACACCCTGGGAGCACCAAAATGTATAAATATTTGAAGGAACATTTTTGGTGGGACAACATGAAGAGGGAGATTGTTGATTTTGTGTCAAGATGTATAGTTTGTCAACAAGTGAAAGCTGGAAGGCAATAGCCTGGAGGATTCATGCAACCTCTTCCCATACCTGAGTGGAAATGGGATAATATCATGGACTTTGTCATGGGACTACCAAAGACTCCTAGAAGGAACGATGCAATATGGGTCATTGTTGACCGTCTTACCAAATCAGCACATTTTATTACTATAATAGAAGATCTACCACTTGAACTTCTAGCAAGTCTATATATTAATGAAGTTGTGAGACTTCATGGAGTACCTCTATCAATTGTTTCTGATCGTGATCCACGTTTTACATCAAGATTCTGGAAGAGTCTTTAGAAGGCATTGGATACTGAACTTCATTTGAGCACTGCTTACCACCCCCAAACTGATGGACAATGATAACAGACTATTCAAACCTTAAAAGACATGTTGAGATCATGCTCACTTGACTTTCAGGGTATGTGGAATCAATATTTACCTCTGGTGAAATTTTCCTATAATAATAGCTTCCATTCAAGTATTCAGATGGCACCATATGAAGCGTTATATGGAAAGAGATGTCGCACACCAACCTTTTGGGATGATGTTGGAGAAAAAAAACTCATAGGCCCAGAACTAGTGGAGGAAACGATGGAAAAGGTGAAGGTAATCCAAAACCACATCAAAGCAGCTCAAAGTAGGAAGAAGAGCTATGCTGATAACCGAAGGAAGGATTTGGAATTTCAGGTAGGAGATCATGTTTTCTTAAAGGTATCTCCATGGAAGGGATTTATACGTTTCGGTAAGAAGGGAAAATTGAGACCCAGGTACATCAGACCTTTCGAGATTCTCGAACAAATTGGGGATGTAGCTTATCGTTTGGAAATGCCACTAAATCTATCCAAAGTTCACGATGTGTTCCACGTATCACTGTTGAGAAAATACATGCCTGACCCAACGCCTGTACTCACATATGAAGAATTAGAATTGGAACCCGATCTGTCTTATTGCGAAGATCCTGTCAAGATTCTTAATACTAGAGAACAAGTGATGAGAAACCGGACGACTCATCTGGTAAAAGTTCTATAGAGAAACCATAAGATGGAAGAGGCAACGTGGGAACCCAAGGAACTTATGATAAAGAACCACCTGAGTCTTTTTATGCAGTAATATTCTAGAAATTTCGAGGAAAAAATTATTTGAAGGAGGGGAGAATGTAACACCCCAAGCTTCCATGGTACACTTCTTTTGGAATAATACAGTAGCGTGTGTTGTACGCAACTTCGAGTTCTAACACACACCACAACCAATAAAACTAGCTGTTATGAATAGTAATACCCACTTTTTAAAATTTTATAAATTTCATCTTTCAAAATGGACTTCATTTTTGGATTCTAAATATTGAAATTATCTTAGGGTGAATTTTTGGTATTTTTCTGAAAACATTCAATTTTTGATGAATAGTGAAAAAACACTAAGTTATAGTTTAAAACCGAATTTTTATTTAAATAATTATTTATTTTATTTAAATTTATTTTAGATCAAAATAGATACATAATACCTATATAAGTTCAATGTAATTCATTGGAGTCATTTTATAATAATTTTAGTTATATAAAAATTTTATTGAACTTTTCACTGTCTTTTACCCATCTCCTAGGATAATTTGCAAATTCACATAAAACATAATTTTGCTGCTTCTGTGAGTGGAATTTTGAAAATCCAAGAGACACAGTTAATATCAAGAAGTAAAATGTGGTTTAATAAGATAAAAATAATTTTTGGTGAATAATAACTTTTTACTTTTATTTACCACGGTTAAATGTAAATAGGGTAATTAAGGGTAAAAATGATATTATTATTACCCTAACACATTTCCTAATTCTATTGGATAAGTATAATTAGACCAAAAACAACCTTAGGAATAAAATATGAACCTCTTTGGTCCACTTGGATTAGATTAGGACATTTATTATTATTTAATTCAAAGAAGAGTTAAAAGAGTTAAAATCAAAGTTTAATAACTAAAACATTTTTAATATAGGGTTATACATAAGATAAATTAGATTATAAATATTAATTATAAATATAAAAATATTTCCTACATAATGGTATTTTATTTCAAATTTTTAGACATTAAATAATTTAATTTATTTATGACACAATGATGATGCAGTAATTACCTTATTAGTGAAATATTAAAATAATTGATATGATAAATACCCAAATAAATATAATTTGAGACTTTTAATGAATTAAAATAATTTTATATGTTAATATTACGTGTTAGGGTTGATTAAAGTAATTATTTTTGAAGTAATAATGTTTTTATAAATTTAGAAAAAACAAAATACCAAATAGTGTCAAAATTGACATAAAAGAGTTTTTAAAAAAATATATTATATTATTAATTGATATTCAATTCCTAAAAATATAATATTCGGTCAAGAGACTTATATAATTATAGTTTTATCATTAATTAACCATTTGGGGTTCTCTTAGAATTATATAGTAAGTTTATTAACTATATAATATAAAAATACAAAGAGACATGGTAAATGTCAAACTAATTAACTAAGAGTTAAAACTAAAAGATAAGGTTAATATAGTGACCCAAACCTATCTAAAGCCTATTGGTTGAGTTTTTTTCAACCTATCCCCAACTTAAACTTTAAATAATCCACTTTGTATCCATTAGAAACCGAATATGAATTTATTATAAAATAATATTTCTAGCTTTTCCTAAAGTGCCATGCACCCCCCTTATAAAAGTGCACTCCCCCTCCTCACTAATTCACACATTCAAAGCCTTTTAGCTCGGCCAACCCCTACCCAAATATTCTCTCAACTTCCCTCACTTAAACCTAGAGGCCTTAGTTTTATGATAAATCCAACCTAAGAAGACCTTTTGATCAAATCAAAAGGAAGAACCCGAAGAAGAGGTAATGTTTTCACCACCCTCTTTCAAGTTTCTTTCTTCTTCAACTTCTTATTTCTTTGTTATTTACATTATAAAATAATAACTCTAGTATATTCTATATACTGTGATGTTATTATAAATATGGTACAACCATATTCAGTATTATATCCATCCCTTGAATGACATGTCACCATACGTGCGTACGTACGGCTTACCGTCTCCACGTCGTGGTGTAATTGTTATTCAATAAATTATTATTTGTATGGGTATAATAATGATGTGTAATTCATGTAAATAATAAATATAACATGATAATGATTTTGTATATATTATACACCATCCAATTATATATTATTTTAATATCAAAAGAATGATATTGTCGCTCGTGCGTACGTACGGACTACCGTCTCCACGAACTCGATGAGATTCATTCCCCATCGTATCCATTCAAGACTAATTATAATTTGATGATTAAAAGTAATGTATAAGGACTTTATATAATTCTGGATATTAATAAGATACAACCTATCCATAACAAACGCGGCTTACATAACAAAGCATATAAAGGAAAACGAATCAGTTAACACCCAAAACGACGATAATACTAAAATATTATTAACAAATAAATATTAAAAGATCATATATGATATCATATTGATGTATATGATTATTGTATAATTTAATAACAATGATTTAACTATTACACAGTAGGTTAACCTACCCTCTACCAAGGAAAAGTACAAGGTAAGGGTTTATTTCACAATCTATTCATTATTTGAGGTTGTTAATACATAATTATCTACTAGGACCTCTTTATCATCCACATACATGTTTTGTAAAAATGTATTTAAAATCATTCTTACTATTTTACATAATATGGGTTAAAATCATTTATACCATTTTTTTACTTTTTATAAGAAGTTTATAAAAGAATCTTTCCGCCGTTTTCCAAACAAGTTCCTTTTTAACCTTTTTGACAGAATTAAGGTAAGAAAGTTTTTTTTTAACTTATGCGGTGGGTGCGGCTATTTTTCACCGTTATAAAATTTTCAAAGCCTCTATTACAATCTTATAAGAAAATTTTGAAAGTAAATGTTTTATTTTATAATTATGTGACTTTTAAATTATTTCAAAAAAAGAGATATTTATCTCAAATAGTTTTGATTTCATCTATGTCAACATCCTTTGATAGATTTTAAGCTTATTTGAAGTTGATTTATTATGATACAAAACTTCAATATTGTATTGAAGGTTTTGTGATATGTTTGACTGTGGATGTGTCATTTTTATACCATTCATGGTTTATGGAGAAAGTATTGACATTTCGTATGCTAGTTTTAATACAAATATTAATGTTATGTTTAAACCTGTTCATATGAGGAATGCATTGGACTTAATAAGTGACGGGTGGAGCCCGCTATAGCTCCTCGATGCATCGGTAGATCTCATGAGACAAACTAGTGTCTTGGCACAAGGCCTTGAAAAAATATTATTTGTATTCTTGGCACAAGGCCTTGACTATGTGGTTATGATAGTCTGGCATTATGCATTCTATCATTATGAAAGTGGTTATTGATATTGCATGTGATTATTAGACTAGTATAATATCCATGTGATTAAGTAAATGGAATTATTTCATTTTATTTCTACCATATTATGCTGCAGTTTAAGTTTAAAAGAATTTTGTTTTAGTTATACATTGCCTTAATTGTTTATGATTATTTATGAAAGTTCCCGCTATATTGTTATCCTTACTGGGCATTTGAGCTCACCCCTTTTTTTGTTTTATTTTTTCTAGGATGTGAAGAAGTATTTTATGAATGAACTTCAGGGATAGTATAAGGGGATATGATTTTGGAGACAATATGTTGTTGTAGTTTTCACTTTATGATGTAATGTAAACTTTATGAATGTATCTAGTGATTCCAAGGCTACTAAACTAATCGGTCTTTCGATACTTGATCTTTTGTGGTATTTCCAATGTTATGTAATAATGCACCGACTCTGGGTAACTGGGGTCGGGGTGTTACATAAATAATGTTTCAAAATTATTTATCTTTTAATTTATGACTATATGTATGACCCATGAGGTTATATTTGATATAAAATTGTTTTTTAAACCTTATCATGTGATGTGAACCCATGACAAGTGCTTTTGGAAATTCCCAGTTGGTTTTTAAAGAACACTTTTGGTTTTTAAAGCAGTGGTGAGCACCAGATTTTTGTTTTAAAAAGTGTTCTTAAATTAAAATGTATTTCAAACTAATAATTGGGTGATTTAAAAGTTTTTAAATTGTTTAACTTTTTTTGGGTGTTTTCAAATGGGTGAGTTAACCCAAGGGTAATTTATTGTGAAACTCGTGTGGCTTTAAATATTTTCAAAGGTATTTTAAAAAGGGAACAAAGGGTTCCCATTGAGTTTAAAAAGTGTATGATAAAATTGATTGGAATTCTAGGCATGTTTTAATGAGATGTACCATTTTAAATTTTATGGAAAATGAGTTTTCATAAATGATGTAAAACCATATTGAGCCCCTTGTGATCCTTATGTGCCTATGATGGATTTGTATCCCATTAAGGGATGTTTATTTTGATTCATTGTGCATGTTTTTTGTGTTTTTTCATTTTTTGGATTCCTTTGTGAGGGTATGAGGTGATGTGTAAATTTTTTTAATATGTTTTATCATTGAGTGAAGGAATTCATGATTATGATCACCTCTATTTTTATTGGTCAAGGGAACCCAATTAACTAAGTGGGAGTCTAGGATTTTACTGAACTAGGGAGCCACACAATACTAGTAACCCAACTAGTGTGAAATAGGGATAAATATGGTGTGATATTCTAATGAGTTTGGGTATAATATAGTCAAGTGGGTTGTGATTGGGACACAACATACGCCGATAGGTTGGTCCATTGATCGAAGTCTAAGATGATATCATGAAAAGACCTAGGGTAGATCCCATAACACTAGTATCCTTTTAGGATCATTTTGGGGATTTACCTTATGCTTTGATTGTATCCCCTATTTCTTGGATTATTTTTGGTACATGTGTACTCATCATTTGCTTCTTATTATTGTATGACTTAATTATAGTGGTGCCTAATTATATACATTCTTCCTTCTTTGCATGGTTTAATTTTAAAATGTTTTGAAACAAGTTTCTGAAAGTTTTTTAAAGAATTAAATTGAAATCTTAAATTTAAATTGTTTCCAAACTACTTTTAGAAATTAATTTGAAATTTTTTTTCTCTAGTGATAAAAGTGGAAATGAATTATTAGTCCTTTATGCCTTGTTTTTATAAATGGTTGGTTTTTAAACATGATTTGGAAAACCATGTGATAAATGGAAACCTCTTTGATTTTTTAAATGTTTATTTCTAAAAGTGGTGTTTATGAAATGGTTTTACTGTGAGACTTTAAAATGTTGTATTGGACAAGAGGTTTAGGATGGGTAAAACTGTTTTCCAGGTTATTATTTTCATTTAAGTAAAAATATTAGAAAAGTGTTTTAACACATTTTTGATGTGTTGTTTGTTCTTTGTAAAACATTATAGATTTTTTTTACTATTATGTTTCAAACTATCATTTTTATGATGTAATAT
This sequence comes from Viscum album, assembly GCA_963277665.1. Taxonomy (NCBI): domain Eukaryota; kingdom Viridiplantae; phylum Streptophyta; class Magnoliopsida; order Santalales; family Viscaceae; genus Viscum; species Viscum album. The sequence goes on from OY728131.1 coordinate 1,982,599,539, forward strand.
GAAAGTTGTAGATTAGTTCCAATAGTTTGTGGTATCCTACTGAGTACTTTTGTGCTCACACCTATATTATTATATCAGTTGCAGGTTTCTGATTCTTATTCATTAGGACACTCTTGAGAGTGTTGATTTATTGAGGTTAGTCTTTATTTTATCACATTTTCCTAGTGTTTCTATTACCTATTTTGGTAGGACCATCACTTAATTTTCATAGAATGTATAGAAGGTTTCCCTTTTATTAGTTTCTTTGTCTAAGTAGGAATTTACTACTTTCTATGGATGGAGGGTGACTATATTTATTAGTGGGAAAAGAAGATCCATTGGAGCTGGGAATATTTTCCTCGTATGAGAGGTTGTTCAAAGGGTGAGGGATGTTTTTGGTGCTCATTATTGTTTCATTGTTTTCCTAGTTTTGATATTAGGTTGTTGTCTTGTTAATTTTTTTCTAGCATGGACATCCGATGTATGGAAAGGTAATGCAAAATTTTTATTATATTACTGTTGTTGTATTTTACTCTAATTATTGTGTAAAACCATCCTCAAGTGTGTTCCAATGATGCCCAGACACTTGTTTCCATCCCGTGGGGATCAGGAACGTCATTCAGGCTAGTGGTAGGCCAATTTGGGCATCTGTTGTAGGAATGGTCATGATTGGTTTGTTACACTATTCTTGTAAGAAAAATCAACCAAAGGTAGGTGCCTCATCCAAAAACCACCAAAATCTAATACATAAGAGCAAAACATTTCTTCTATATTTTGGATGGTCTACTCTGTCTGACCATCTGTCTATGGATGAAAAGTAGTGTTAAGGCATCACTGAGATCCAAAAATCATGTTGGAGACCACTCCACACCTTGGAGTTAAAACATGGATCATGATCATAGATGCTCATCCTTAGGACTTCTTGGAGTCTCACCACATCCTCCAGATACTACCTCAATAAAACTTCCACTAAGATCAATTACTTAACAACTATAAAGTGGGATTATTTCATCAAACAATACACTATAACCCATATAGCATCAAATCCTCTCTAAGATCGAGGTAAACTAGTAATTAAGTTTATTGATATGTCCTCCCTCTTCCAATGATGAATATCTAACACCTATAGAAAACCACCAGGAACATGGTGCTCAACCTTAACCTTTTGGAAAACCAAACATCGAGGCATAAACTCTACAACTAAATGATTCAACCCAAGCCACCAAAACTTCCCTCTCAGAGCTTAGTACATTTTCATTATGAAAATATGTACCACCAAGGATAAGCTATGGAACTCACAAATAACCATTCCATTCATCTCTAATATAATGAAAATCCTCCCCTAGAACAACACCTATTTTTGTTCATCCCTAGACCAACTATCAGAGGCATCACCACAGACAACTCGGTCTCTCTAGATCTCCATCTAAGAATCCCCCAACTGGGACTCCTCCACCTACTGTACTAAATATGACTTCACTATCATCTGAAAAAGTCAACCTCATCCATAAACCTCTCCATATCAATATGCATCATTGATATTTATCCAATCACTCTACAGGAATCTCCATATTCACACATGGAATCACTATGTGACTTCCTACTTAGCATATCAGCCACAACTTTACCTTTTCTTGGTGTATATGAAATCTTAAAGTCATAATCCTATAATATTTCCATCCACTTTCACTTTCATGGGCTCAATTAATGGTGGGATAAGACATACATCGAGATTTTATGAGCAGTAAAAACCACAAAATGATCATCAATAAGGTAATGTCAGCAAAGTTTCAAGAAAAACATGACTATTGTCAAATTGGGATCATTGGTGGCATAGTTATGTTCATGAGGACATAAAAACCAAAACCCAAAAGAAACAAATGATCTCTACTATACCAGAAAACAACCCAAACTAAGATGTGAATTATAGCGACCTGAGTCTTTTACAGATAACATTTCATGATTTTAAGCATAATTAATCATCAGAGTACAAACCAAGGATCATTAAGTCTAGTGTCTTGGAAGACTAGGTACATATAACATAAAACATGGGGATAAAAAAACTTCTTTATTTAATCTTCATAAAGAGATTCTAACTTCCTTTGAGCCCTTACATGTGCATAGGGTACCCTGGGTAACACATGAACAAAGGGATGAGCTGAAAAGCCCAGTAAGGGAATGAACATAAGGATACATCTTAAGCACATGAGTTAGGAGGCATGACATATTGATATCCAAAACATGGAACATATGAAATAATATCATATAATCATGGGATGATATAAACATGGAATCATATAAATGTGGAAGAATCATAAAACATCTCTTTAGTACGGTTCAAGGCTAATCTCCAATCATGTTTCCCATTTTAGTATGGGTCAAGGATAATCGCCAATCTCGTTTCACATCGCATCTCATGAGACTTAACCTTACCCAATGCATTGAAGCGCTATCTGGGCGCACCCATCTCAACATTTTCATGAATATTCTTGAAACATAAATATTCTTTCCACATAAATATTATTTCCACATAAATAATCATATTTAATCAACCACACATAAACATAAGGTTACCCATGGAGAGAATTGGGTACCACAATCATAACATAAATCATAACCAATGAGTGTATCATGAAAGTGTCCATGAAAGAAATGGATTAGAACATACACAGATGTTCATAAGGTAACATAGGCATCTAACATGGTAGGTGGTAACAAATATATGTTACATCGTATAATAAATGTATTTTAGAAACATTAGCATTAAAACATTTTTGTGTGGTTTTAAGGAAAATACTATAGAGTTTTTAAAATAGTAAAGAGGACATTATTTTATATAAAACCAGAATTTAACCAAGAAGGTTTTCATAATAAAAATACTAATTTTATAAATACAATGGTGTCTTAAAATAGAGGATAGAGTGCACATGATATTGGGTAAAATTTCGGGAAGTTCCTTTAAAACAAGTGTGCTTATTGGGAAGTATCGAGGAGGGATTCACTTAAAAGCATGTATATCCCCGAAAGAGAATGAGAGATGGATCTTGGAACATGATTATGAATCATATAAACAGAATGTAGAAGTTTTACATAAAAATAAAATACAACTACATTTTGGTAAAAAAGAAAGATAGAGTAACTCAAAGGAATAAAGTAAGTTCGGGTAGAATCCATTACGTTTTATTGGCATGGTATCGGGTGTAACTAAGAGAGATTGATGAGAGAGATAAGGGGTTTATCATCACTTATAAAACATTATAGAAGTATGTAGGAGGTGATAAAACATACCCCATAACTTGGTATTACACAAAAAAGGCATAGCATAGAGAACAATCTTGATTAAGAGTGAAAAGGAGAGGATCCCTTACCTTAAATCCGTTGGTGTTCTCCACTTGTTATTAAAGACATGAATAAAAAAATTTAAGCCTTTTAATTAATAATTAAATAACCTCTTATATATTTAATTTATTTATTATAACCATTTTTTGTTCATTAAAATCCTTTTTGATTAGTTATAAGGTTCAATTTCATTGTTCGGGCTCGTTTGTTTACTTGGCTTTAAAAGATTGGTTCACTTATATTCAAGTTTGGATTATATGTAAGATGAAAGTGGTTGTCCAGAATTAAAGTTATATTATTTAGTTTAAATCCATTAGATTACATGGTTTTAATTTTAATTATGTTACTTAGAGTGAAGTCGAATTATTATATATATAACCTTAGTGATAACCGTTTTTGTTAATTGGTGGATTTGATTACAAAGAACGTGTTTTTCTTTATAACTTAATAGCATTTGTACAAAAGGATTAAAGAACCAAAAATAGGATATATTACATATATAAAAATCTGGTTCAACCATAACACAAATGGTTTCGTGACCAGAATAGGAATTGATAAACCGTTGTCCTTGAATGTGCTAAATTAGCACATCTCAAACAGTGCTTTCGTTTCTTTCAAATAAAAGGGTGGGGAAAGGAAATAAGATAATGAAATATACCATTAGAATGAAAACATTCCAATACATGTATGTTACTGGATTTATCATACTATTATGAGGAAGGGAGGTGAGGAAAGAAATAAAAAGAAAAGAACTTAAAAGAAAAGAAGAAATTGGGAAGAGGAATTTTACCCCTTGAGACTTTCTCCTTTGAGAACCTCTTAAGGGGAGAGGTTTTGGTATTTTGAAGAGGAAAAAAGCTTTTGGACGTGGGGAGGATATTGGGAGAGAGATTTGGATAGAATAATGGAAAGGTATAAGGCTTGAGAGGAGTGAAGAGAAGAGGGAATGAGGGAGGGTTTATAGTGGATAGAAGGGATTTCATAATATTATAATCATTAATTTATTATTTCTTAAAAATACAAGGAATAGTAAGTATTCCATGACCAAGAATAGTAATTTTATCATGTGATCCCGAACTAAGTGGGCTTACATCAGCAGAACATCATCAATGACTCAATAAATCCCTTATTTAGCATTTATTATAAATTAACATATTTTACTATTCATAAAAAATTCAAGTATTTCAGAAAAATCCCAAAAATTCACCTTAACAATTTTTCGACATATAGAATCCAAAAATGAAGTCCATTTTTTAAAAATAATTTTCTAAATATGATTATTTTAATATTTAATAATAATTTATTATCAAAACCAGTTTTAAAACATTCATTAACTTATTCTAAAATATAGGTATATCATACTTCCAACTTGAATATTATTTTTATACTATCATAGGTGAGGTTACTATTCATTAGGGTGTATCACTATTCATAAGGGTATGTTACTATTCACCAAAAATTAAGTTTTCCTTATTGGACTCCAAATAACTTACTGATTACAACCTTGTATGCCGGATTTTTGAAATTCCAAACACAGAAGTGACAAACTTATGTTTAAAGGTCACTTAGGACTTATTAGTTCATTATATTGTGTTTTCATGTGATTTTATGACATACTTATGAGAAGGGAATTTCCATTAAAAACATTGGGTCGTTACATTCTTCCCCCCTTATGAAATTTTGCCCTTGAAATTTCATTTTACATTATAAGACAAAAATATGTGTGGGTACTTTTCCTTCATTTCTTCCTCTAGTTACCATGTTGCCTCTTCGTACTTATGGTTTCTCCATAGTACCTTGACCAGATGAGTAGTCTTGTTGCGTAGAAATTTGTCTCTACGATCCAAGATCTTCACTAGCTGCTCCTCATAAGAGAGATCATCCTCTAACTGTACCACCTATGAAGAGAGTACATGTGAAGGGTCTGGTATGTACTTTCTTAAGAAGGATACATGAAATACATCATGTACTTTCGACATGGTAGGTGGAAGTGTCAGTCGATAGGCCACAGCTCCGACTCGATCAAGGATCTCGAAGGGGCCGATGTACCTGGGACTTAACTTCCATTTCTTCCTAAACCTCATGAACTTATTCCATTGGGATATGTGTAGAAATACCATGTCTCAAACTTTTAACTCAAGGTCTCGTCGATGGTTATCTGCATAACTCTTCTGTCGACTTTGGGCTGCCTTGATATGCTGCTGAATGGTTTTCACCTTCTCCACCATTTCTTTGACCATTTCAGGTCCTATCAGATTACGCTCACCGACTTCATCCCAACACGCTGGTGTTCTACACCTTTTCCCATAAAGGGCTTCATATAGTGTCATTCGGATGCTCGAGTGGAAACTATTGTTGTAGGAGAATTCAACTAGTGGAAGATGTTGGTCCCATCCTCCTTTGAATTCCATATAACATGATCTCAACATGTCTTTTAGTGTATGAATAATTCTCTCAGATTGGCCATCAGTTTGAGGATGATAGGCCGTACTGAAGTTCAGTTTAGTGCTCAGAGCATGCTGGAGACTTTTCCAGAACTTCGAGGTGAATCTCGGATCACGATTGGATACAATAGATAGTGGTACTACATGAAGCCTTACCACTTCTTTGATGTAAATCCATACAATTTGATCCAATGAGAAGACCTCTCGAACCGCGATAAAGTGAGTTGTCTTCATAAGATGATCCACAATGACCCATATAGAATTTTTTGCTCTATATGTCTTTGGAAGTCCAGTGACAAAGTCCATGGTAATTTTCTCCCACTTCCATGCTGGTATGGGTAGTGGTTGCATCATCCCCTTAGAATTTTGTCTCTCAACCTTCACTTGCTAACATACAAGGCACTTTGATGTATATTCGGCAATCTCCCTTTTCATATTGTCCCACCAAAAGTTTTCTCAGAGATCTCGATACATCTTTGTGCTCCCTAGGTGTATAGAGAAGGTCGAGCTATGTGCATCATTAAGTAGCTCATTCTTTATCTTTGAATCATATGGTGCACATAATCATGTCCCAAATCTTACAATTCCTTCCTCATCAATTTTGAAATTGGAGGATTTCCCATTTTTTATAGCTTCCATCCTTTTCTGAATTTCTACATGCCTTCCTTGAGCATCCTTTATTTTCTCCAAGAGGGATGGTTGAGAAATAATTTGTGAAAGAATTGATGATTTTACTCCCTTAATGATTCCCATGTCCATCCTTTTCAAATCTAAGAAGATCGGATCCTTTTCAATTCTCATCATTGATAAAAATGTAGGATCCTTTCTACTTAGAGCATCTGCCAACTTGTTTGCCTTACCGGGATGGTAGTGGATTGAGCAGTCATAATCCTTGATGAGCTCTATCCACCTTCGTTGGCACATATTAAGCTCTTTCTATATGAATATATATTTGAGACTTTTTTTGTCAGTATATATCTCATATTTTTTTCCCATAGAGATAATGCTTCCAGATTTTCAATGCAAAGATCACAGCTGCTAACTCCAGATCATGCATGGGATAGTTTTGCTCATAGATTTTCAGCTTCCTTGAGGCATAGGCTATCACTTTATCATTTTTCATTAGAAAAAATCCTAATCCTTTCTTATAAGCATCACTATACACCACAAATAGTTCTCCACTTGAAGGGAGTGTGAGTACTGGCGTAGTGATAAGCCTCTTTTCAACTCCTTAAAACAGTCTTCACATTCCTATGTCCATACAAACTTTACTCTCTTCTGTGTCAGCTTGGTCATTGGGTTTGACAATCAAGAAAAGTTCTTCACGAATTGTCGATAATACCCAACTAGACCCAAAAAGCTACAGATCTCCATTACAGAAGCTGGCCTCAGCCACTCTTCAATTGCCTTTGTCTTGGAAGGGTCCACAAATATCCCTTTCCTAGGGATAACATGCCCCAATAATGATACTTCCTTCATCCAGAACTCACATTTACTGCACTTTGCATACAAATTATCCCTTAGCAAAGTCTTTAACACACTTTTCAAATGCTCCTCATGTTCCTCCTTGCTCTTGGAGTATATCAGAATATCATCAATAAAGACCACCACAAATTTTTTGAGGTAATATCTAAATACTCTATTCATTAAATCCATGAAAAATACTGGATCATTAGTGAGTCTTAAGGGAATCACTATGAAATCATAGTGTCCATACCTCGTTCGAATGGAAGTCTTGGTAATATCTTCCTTCCTCACCTTTAGTTGGTGATATCATGACCGAAGGTCCACCTTAGAGAAATAACTGGTCCCATGAAGCTGATCAAACAAGTCATCTATCCGTGGAAGGGGATACTTTTTCTTTATCATGATTTTATTGAGCTTAGGATAATCAATGCAGAGTCGCATTGATCTATCATTATTCTTGACGGAGAGGAATGGAGCACCCCATGGTGAAGCACTCGGGCATATAAAACCCTTCTCCATATTCTCCTGTAAATGCTTCTTCAGCTCTTCACTACTACAAAACGGGGCAAGCAGAGCGCGCCACATTTATCAGCGCTTTTTTAGCGCTGATTCATTTCTTCCTCTAGTTACCATGTTGCCTCTTCGTACTTATGGTTTCTCCATAGTACCTTGACCAGATGAGTAGTCTTGTTGCGTAGAAATTTGTCTCTACGATCCAAGATCTTCACTAGCTGCTCCTCATAAGAGAGATCATCCTCTAACTGTACCACCTATGAAGAGAGTACATGTGAAGGGTCTGGTATGTACTTCCTTAAGAAGGATACATGAAATACATCATGTACTTTCGACATGGTAGGTGGAAGTGTCAGTCGATAGGCCACAGCTCCGACTCGATCAAGGATCTCGAAGGGGCCGATGTACCTGGGACTTAACTTCCATTTCTTCCTAAACCTCATGAACTTATTCCATTGGGATATGTGTAGAAATACCATGTCTCAAACTTTTAACTCAAGGTCTCGTCGATGGTTATCTGCATAACTCTTCTGTCGACTTTGGGCTGCCTTGATATGCTGCTGAATGGTTTTCACCTTCTCCACCATTTCTTTGACCATTTCAGGTCCTATCAGATTACGCTCACCGACTTCATCCCAACACGCTGGTGTTCTACACCTTTTCCCATAAAGGGCTTCATATAGTGTCATTCGAATGCTCGAGTGGAAACTATTGTTGTAGGAGAATTCAACTAGTGGAAGATGTTGGTCCCATCCTCCTTTGAATTCCATATAACATGATCTCAACATGTCTTTTAGTGTATGAATAATTCTCTCAGATTGGCCATCAGTTTGAGGATGATAGGCCGTACTGAAGTTCAGTTTAGTGCTCAGAGCATGCTGGAGACTTTTCCAGAACTTCGAGGTGAATCTCGGATCACGATTGGATACAATAGATAGTGGTACAACATGAATCCTTACCACTTCTTTGATGTAAATCCATACAATTTGATCCAATGAGAAGACCTCTCAAACCACGATAAAGTGAGTTGTCTTCATAAGATGATCCACAATGACCCATATATAATTTTTTGCTCTATATGTCTTTGGAAGTCCAGTGACAAAGTCCATGGTAATTTTCTCCCACTTCCATGCTGGTATGGGTAGTGGTTGCATCATCCCCTTAGAATTTTGTCTCTCAACCTTCACTTGCTAACATACAAGGCACTTTGATGTATATTCGGCAATCTCCCTTTTCATATTGTCCCACCAAAAGTTTTCTCAGAGATCTCGATACATCTTTGTGCTCCCTAGGTGTATAGAGAAGGTCGAGCTATGTGCATCATTAAGTAGCTCATTCTTTATCTTTGAATCATATGGTGCACATAATCATGTCCCAAATCTTACAATTCCTTCCTCATCAATTTTGAAATTGGAGGATTTCCCATTTTTTATAGCTTCCATCCTTTTCTGAATTTCTACATCCCTTCCTTGAGCATCCTTTATTTTCTCCAAGAGGGATGGTTGAGAAATAATTTGTGAAAGAATTGATGATGTTACTCCCTTAATGATTCCCATGTCCATCCTTTTCAAATCTAAGAAGATCGGATCCTTTTCAATTCTCATCGTTGATAAAAATGTAGGATCATTTCTACTTAGAGCATCTGCCAACTTGTTTGCCTTACCGGGATGGTAGTGGATTGAGCAGTCATAATCCTTGATGAGCTCTATCCACCTTCGTTGGCGCATATTAAGCTCTTTCTATATGAATATATATTTGAGACTTTTTTGGTCAGTATATATCTCATATTTTTTTCCCATAGAGATAATGCTTCCAGATTTTCAATGCAAAGATCACAGCTGCTAACTCCAGATCATGCATGGGATAGTTTTGCTCATAGATTTTCAGCTTCCTTGAGGCATAGGCTATCACTTTATCATTTTTCATTAGAAAAAATCCTAATCCTTTCTTATAAGCATCACTATACACCACAAATAGTTCTCCACTTGAAGGGAGTGTGAGTACTGGCGTAGTGATAAGCCTCTTTTCAACTCCTTAAAACAGTCTTCACATTCCTATGTCCATACAAACTTTACTCTCTTCTGTGTCAGCTTGGTCATTGGGTTTGACAATCAAGAAAAGTTCTTCACGAATTGTCGATAATACCCAACTAGACCCAAAAAGCTACAGATCTCCATTACAGAAGCTGGCCTCAGCCACTCTTCAATTGCCTTTGTCTTGGAAGGGTCCACAAATATCCCTTTCCTAGGGATAACATGCCCCAATAATGATACTTCCTTCTTCCAGAACTCACATTTACTGCACTTTGCATACAAATTATCCCTTAGCAAAGTCTTTAACACACTTTTCAAATGCTCCTCATGTTCCTCCTTGCTCTTGGAGTATATCATAATATCATCAATAAAGACCACCACAAATTTTTTGAGGTAATATCTAAATACTCTATTCATTAAATCCATGAAAAATATTGTATCATTAGTGAGTCTTAAGGGAATCACTATGAAATCATAGTGTCCATACCTCGTTCGAATGGAAGTCTTGGTAATATCTTCCTTCCTCACCTTTAGTTGGTGATATCATGACCGAAGGTCCACCTTAGAGAAATAACTGGTCCCATGAAGCTGATCAAACAATTCATCTATCCGTGGAAGGGGATACTTTTTCTTTATCATGATTTTATTGAGCTTAGGATAATCAATGCAGAGTCGCATTGATCTATCATTATTCTTGACGGAGAGGAATGGAGCACCCCATGGTGAAGCACTCGGGCATATAAAACCCTTCTCCATATTCTCCTGTAAATGCTTCTTCAGCTCTTCACTACTACAAAACGGGGCAAGCAGAGCGCGCCACATTTATCAGTGCTTTTTTAGCGCTGATTCATTTCTTCCTCTAGTTACCATGTTGCCTCTTCGTACTTATGGTTTCTCCATAGTACCTTGACCAGATGAGTAGTCTTGTTGCATAGAAATTTGTCTCTACGATCCAAGATCTTCACTAGCTGCTCCTCATAAGAGAGATCATCCTCTAACTGTACCACCTATGAAGAGAGTACATGTGAAGGGTCTGGTATGTACTTCCTTAAGAAGGATACATGAAATACATCATGTACTTTCGACATGGTAGGTGGAAGTGTCAGTCGATAGGCCACAGCTCCGACTCGATCAAGGATCTCGAAGGGGCCGATGTACCTGGGACTTAACTTCCATTTCTTCCTAAACCTCATGAACTTATTCCATTGGGATATGTGTAGAAATACCATGTCTCAAACTTTTAACTCAAGGTCTCGTCGATGGTTATCTGCATAACTCTTCTGTCGACTTTGGGCTGCCTTGATATGCTGCTGAATGGTTTTCACCTTCTCCACCATTTCTTTGACCATTTCAGGTCCTATCAGATTACGCTCACCGACTTCATCCCAACACGCTGGTGTTCTACACCTTTTCCCATAAAGGGCTTCATATAGTGTCATTCGGATGCTCGAGTGGAAACTATTGTTGTAGGAGAATTCAACTAGTGGAAGATGTTGGTCCCATCCTCCTTTGAATTCCATATAACATGATCTCAACATACTTTTAGTGTATGAATAATTCTCTCAGATTGGCCATCAGTTTGAGGATGATAGGCCGTACTGAAGTTCAGTTTAGTGCTCAGAGCATGCTGGAGACTTTTCCAGAACTTCGAGGTGAATCTCGGATCACGATTGGATACAATAGATAGTGGTACTACATGAATCCTTACCACTTCTTTGATGTAAATCCATACAATTTGATCCAATGAGAAGACCTCTCGAACCACGATAAAGTGAGTTGTCTTCATAAGATGATCCACAATGACCCATATAGAATTTTTTGCTCTATATGTCTTTGGAAGTCCAGTGACAAAGTCCATGGTAATTTTCTCCCACTTCCATGCTGGTATGGGTAGTGGTTGCATCATCCCCTTAGAATTTTGTCTCTCAACCTTCACTTGCTAACATACAAGGCACTTTGATGTATATTCGGCAATCTCCCTTTTCATATTGTCCCACCAAAAGTTTTCTCAGAGATCTCGATACATCTTTGTGCTCCCTAGGTGTATAGAGAAGGTCGAGCTATGTGCATCATTAAGTAGCTCATTCTTTATCTTTGAATCATATGGTGCACATAATCATGTCCCAAATCTTACAATTCCTTCCTCATCAATTTTGAAATTGGAGGATTTCCCATTTTTTATAGCTTCCATCCTTTTCTGAATTTCTACATCCCTTCCTTGAGCATCCTTTATTTTCTCCAAGAGGGATGGTTGAGAAATAATTTGTGAAAGAATTGATGATGTTACTCCCTTAATGATTCCCATGTCCATCCTTTTCAAATCTAAGAAGATCGGATCCTTTTCAATTCTCATCATTGATAAAAATGTAGGATCATTTCTACTTAGAGAATCTGCCAACTTGTTTGCCTTACCGGGATGGTAGTGGATTGAGCAGTCATAATCCTTGATGAGCTCTATCCACCTTCGTTGGCGCATATTAAGCTCTTTCTATATGAATATATATTTGAGACTTTTTTGGTCAGTATATATCTCATATTTTTTTCCCATAGAGATAATGCTTCCAGATTTTCAATGCAAAGATCACAGCTGCTAACTCCAGATCATGCATGGGATAGTTTTGCTCATAGATTTTCAGCTTCCTTGAGGCATAGGCTATCACTTTATCATTTTTCATTAGAAAAAATCCTAATCCTTTCTTATAAGCATCACTATACACCACAAATAGTTCTCCACTTGAAGGGAGTGTGAGTACTGGCGTAGTGATAAGCCTCTTTTCAACTCCTTAAAACAGTCTTCACATTCCTATGTCCATACAAACTTTACTCTCTTCTGTGTCAGCTTGGTCATTGGGTTTGACAATCAAGAAAAGTTCTTCACGAATTGTCGATAATACCCAACTAGACCCAAAAAGCTACAGATCTCCATTACAGAAGCTGGCCTCAGCCACTCTTCAATTGCCTTTGTCTTGGAAGGGTCCACAAATATCCCTTTCCTAGGGATAACATGCCCCAATAATGATACTTCCTTCATCCAGAACTCACATTTACTGCACTTTGCATACAAATTATCCCTTAGCAAAGTCTTTAACACACTTTTCAAATGCTCCTCATGTTCCTCCTTGCTCTTGGAGTATATCATAATATCATCAATAAAGACCACCACAAATTTTTTGAGGTAATATCTAAATACTCTATTCATTAAATCCATGAAAAATACTGGATCATTAGTGAGTCTTAAGGGAATCACTATGAAATCATAGTGTCCATACCTCGTTCGAATGGAAGTCTTGGTAATATCTTCCTTCCTCACCTTTAGTTGGTGATATCATGACCGAAGGTCCACCTTAGAGAAATAACTGGTCCCATGAAGCTGATCAAACAAGTCATCTATCTGTGGAAGGGGATACTTTTTCTTTATCATGATTTTATTGAGCTTAGGATAATCAATGCAGAGTCGCATTGATCTATCATTATTCTTGACGGAGAGGAATGGAGCACCCCATGGTGAAGCACTCGGGCATATAAAACCCTTCTCCATATTCTCCTGTAAATGCTTCTTCAGCTCTTCACTACTACAAAACGGGGCAAGCAGAGCGCGCCACATTTATCAGCGCTTTTTTAGCGCTGATTCATTTCTTCCTCTAGTTACCATGTTGCCTCTTCGTACTTATGGTTTCTCCATAGTACCTTGACCAGATGAGTAGTCTTGTTGCTTAGAAATTTGTCTCTACGATCCAAGATCTTCACTAGCTGCTCCTCATAAGAGAGATCATCCTCTAACTGTACCACCTATGAAGAGAGTACATGTGAAGGGTCTGGTATGTACTTCCTTAAGAAGGATACATGAAATACATCATGTACTTTCGACATGGTAGGTGGAAGTGTCAGTCGATAGGCCACAGCTCCGACTCGATCAAGGATCTCGAAGGGGCCGATGTACCTGGGACTTAACTTCCATTTCTTCCTAAACCTCATGAACTTATTCCATTGGGATATGTGTAGAAATACCATGTCTCAAACTTTTAACTCAAGGTCTCGTCGATGGTTATCTGCATAACTCTTCTGTCGACTTTGGGCTGCCTTGATATGCTGCTGAATGGTTTTCACCTTCTCCACCATTTCTTTGACCATTTCAGGTCCTATCAGATTACGCTCACCGACTTCATCCCAACATGCTGGTGTTCTACACCTTTTCCCATAAAGGGCTTCATATAGTGTCATTCGGATGCTCGAGTGGAAACTATTGTTGTAGGAGAATTCAACTAGTGGAAGATGTTGGTCCCATCCTCCTTTGAATTCCATATAACATGATCTCAACATGTCTTTTAGTGTATGAATAATTCTCTCAGATTGGCCATCAGTTTGAGGATGATAGGCCGTACTGAAGTTCAGTTTAGTGCTCAGAGCATGCTGGAGACTTTTCCAGAACTTCGAGGTGAATCTCGGATCACGATTGGATACAATAGATAGTGGTACTACATGAATCCTTACCACTTCTTTGATGTAAATCCATACAATTTGATCCAATGAGAAGACCTCTCGAACCGCGATAAAGTGAGTTGTCTTCATAAGATGATCCACAATGACCCATATAGAATTTTTTGCTCTATATGTCTTTGGAAGTCCAGTGACAAAGTCCATGGTAATTTTCTCCCACTTCCATGCTGGTATGGGTAGTGGTTGCATCATCCCCTTAGAATTTTGTCTCTCAACCTTCACTTTCTAACATACAAGGCACTTTGATGTATATTCGGCAATCTCCCTTTTCATATTGTCCCACCAAAAGTTTTCTCAGAGATCTCGATACATCTTTGTGCTCCCTAGGTGTATAGAGAAGGTCGAGCTATGTGCATCATTAAGTAGCTCATTCTTTATCTTTGAATCATATGGTGCACATAATCATGTCCCAAATATTACAATTCCTTCCTCATCAATTTTGAAATTGGAGGATTTCCCATTTTTTATAGCTTCCATCCTTTTCTGAATTTCTACATCCCTTCCTTGAGCATCCTTTATTTTCTCCAAGAGGGATGGTTGAGAAATAATTTGTGAAAGAATTGATGATGTTACTCCCTTAATGATTCCCATGTCCATCCTTTTCAAATCTAAGAAGATCGGATCCTTTTCAATTCTCATCATTGATAAAAATGTAGGATCCTTTCTACTTAGAGCATCTGCCAACTTGTTTGCCTTACCGGGATGGTAGTGGATTGAGCAGTCATAATCCTTGATGAGCTCTATCCACCTTCGTTGGCGCATATTAAGCTCTTTCTATATGAATATATATTTGAGACTTTTTTGGTCAGTATATATCTCATATTTTTTCCCCATAGAGATAATGCTTCCAGATTTTCAATGCAAAGATCACAGCTGCTAACTCCAGATCATGCATGGGATAGTTTTGCTCATAGATTTTCAGCTTCCTTGAGGCATAGGCTATCACTTTATCATTTTTCATTAGAAAAAATCCTAATCCTTTCTTATAAGCATCACTATACACCACAAATAGTTCTCCACTTGAAGGGAGTGTGAGTACTGGCGTAGTGATAAGCCTCTTTTCAACTCCTTAAAACAGTCTTCACATTCCTATGTCCATACAAACTTTACTCTCTTCTGTGTCAGCTTGGTCATTGGGTTTGACAATCAAGAAAAGTTCTTCACGAATTGTCGATAATACCCAACTAGACCCAAAAAGCTACAGATCTCCATTACAGAAGCTGGCCTCAGCCACTCTTCAATTGCCTTTGTCTTGGAAGGGTCCACAAATATCCCTTTCCTAGGGATAACATGCCCCAATAATGATACTTCCTTCATCCAGAACTCACATTTACTGCACTTTGCATACAAATTATCCCTTAGCAAAGTCTTTAACACACTTTTCAAATGCTCCTCATGTTCCTCCTTGCTCTTGGAGTATATCAGAATATCATCAATAAAGACCACCACAAATTTTTTGAGGTAATATCTAAATACTCTATTCATTAAATCCATGAAAAATACTGGATCATTAGTGAGTCTTAAGGGAATCACTATGAAATCATAGTGTCCATACCTCGTTCGAATGGAAGTCTTGGTAATATCTTCCTTCCTCACCTTTAGTTGGTGATATCATGACCGAAGGTCCACCTTAGAGAAATAACTGGTCCCATGAAGCTGATCGAACAAGTCATCTATCCATGGAAGGGGATACTTTTTCTTTATCATGATTTTATTGAGCTTAGGATAATCAATGCAGAGTCGCATTGATCTATCATTATTCTTGACGGAGAGGAATGGATCACCCCATGGTGAAGCACTTGGGCATATAAAACCCTTCTCCATATTCTCCTGTAAATGCTTCTTCAGCTCTTCACTACTACAAAACGGGGCAAGCAGAGCGCGCCACATTTATCAGCGCTTTTTTTTAGCGCTGATAAAGACCCCCCCTTTATCAGCGCTAGTAAAAAAGCGCTGATAAAGGGGGGGTTTTATCAGCGCTAAAAAAAGCGCTGATAAAGACCCCCCCCTTTATCAGCGCTTTTTTAGTAGCGCTGATAAACGGGGGGTCTTTATCAGCGCTTTTTTAGCGCTGATTCATTTCTTCCTCTAGTTACCATGTTGCCTCTTCGTACTTATGGTTTCTCCATAGTACCTTGACCATATGAGTAGTCTTGTTGCGTAGAAATTTGTCTCTACGATCCAAGATCTTCACTAGCTGCTCCTCATAAGAGAGATCAGCCTCTAACTGTACCACCTATGAAGAGAGTACATGTGAAGGGTCTGGTATGTACTTCCTTAAGAAGGATACATGAAATACATCATGTACTTTCGACATGGTAGGTGGAAGTGTCAGTCGATAGGCCACAGCTCCGACTCGATCAAGGATCTCGAAGGGGCCGATGTACCTGGGACTTAACTTCCATTTCTTCCTAAACCTCATGAACTTATTCCATTTGGATATGTGTAGAAATACCATGTCTCAAACTTTTAACTCAAGGTCTCGTCGATGGTTATCTGCATAACTCTTCTGTCGACTTTGGGCTGCCTTGATATGATGCTGAATGGTTTTCACCTTCTCCACCATTTCTTTGACCATTTCAGGTCCTATCAGATTACGCTCACCGACTTCATCCCAACACGCTGGTGTTCTACACCTTTTCCCATAAAGGGCTTCATATAGTGTCATTCGGATGCTCGAGTGGAAACTATTGTTATCGGAGAATTCAAATAGTGGAAGATGTTGGTCCCATCCTCCTTTGAATTCCATATAACATGATCTCAACATGTCTTTTAGTGTATGAATAATTCTCTCAGATTGGCCATCAGTTTGAGGATGATAGGCCGTACTGAAGTTCAGTTTAGTGCTCAGAGCATGCTGGAGACTTTTCCAGAACTTTGAGGTGAATCTCGGATCACGATTGGATACAATAGATAGTGGTACTACATGAATCCTTACCACTTATTTGATGTAAATCCATACAATTTGATCCAATGAGAAGACCTCTCGAACTGTGATAAAGCGAGTTGTCTTCATAAGATGATCCACAATGACCCATATAGAATTTTTTGCTCTATATGTCTTTGGAAGTCCAGTGACAAAGTCCATGGTAATTTTCTCCCACTTCCATGCTGGTATGGGTAGTGGTTGCATCATCCCCTTAGAATTTTGTCTCTAAACCTTCACTTGCTAACATACAAGGCACTTTGATGTATATTCGGCAATCTCCCTTTTCATATTGTCCCACCAAAAGTTTTCTCAGAGATCTCGATACATCTTTGTGCTCCCTAGGTGTATAGAGAAGGTTGAGCTATGTGCATCATTAAGTAGCTCATTATTTATCTTTGAATCATATGGTGCACATAATCATGTCCCAAATCTTACAATTCCTTCCTCATCAATTTTGAAATTGGAGGATTTCCCATTTTTTATAGCTTCCATCCTTTTCTGAATTTCTACATCCCTTCCTTGAGCATCCTTTATTTTCTCCAAGAGGGATGGTTGAGAAATAATTTGTGAAAGAATTGATGATGTTACTCCCTTAATGATTCCCATGTCCATCCTTTTCAAATCTAAGAAGATCGAATCCTTTTCAATTCTCATCATTGATAAAAATGTAGGATCCTTTCTACTTAGAGCATCTGCCAACTTGTTTGCCTTACCGGGATGGTAGTGGATTGAGCAGTCATAATCCTTGATGAGCTCTATCCACCTTCGTTGGCGCATATTAAGCTCTTTCTATATGAATATATATTTGAGACTTTTTTGGTCAGTATATATCTCATATTTTTTTCCCATAGAGATAATGCTTCCAGATTTTCAATGCAAAGATCACAGCTGCTAACTCCAGATCATGCATGGGATAGTTTTGCTCATAGATTTTCAGCTTCCTTGAGGCATAGGCTATCACTTTATCATTTTTCATTAGAAAAAATCCTAATCCTTTCTTATAAGAATCACTATACACCACAAATAGTTCTCCACTTGAAGGGAGTGTGAGTACTGGCGTAGTGATAAGCCTCTTTTCAACTCCTTAAAACAGTCTTCACATTCCTATGTCCATACAAACTTTACTCTCTTCTGTGTCAGCTTGGTCATTGGGTTTTACAATCAAGAAAAGTTCTTCAAGAATTGTCGATAATACCCAACTAGACCCAAAAATCTACAGATCTCCATTACAGAAGCTGGCCTCAGCCACTCTTCAATTGCCTTTGTCTTGGAAGGGTCCACAAATATCCCTTTCCTAGGGATAACATGCCCCAATAATGATACTTCCTTCATCCAGAACTCACATTTACTGCACTTTGCATACAAATTATCCCTTAGCAAAGTCTTTAACACACTTTTCAAATGCTCCTCATGTTCCTCCTTGCTCTTGGAGTATATCAGAATATCATCAATAAAGACCACCACAAATTTTTTGAGGTAATATCTAAATACTCTATTCATTAAATCCATGAAAAATACTGGATCATTAGTGAGTCTTAAGGGAATCACTATGAAATCATAGTGTCCATACCTCGTTCGAATGGAAGTCTTGGTAATATCTTCCTTCCTCACCTTTAGTTGGTGATATCATGACCGAAGGTCCACCTTAGAGAAATAACTGGTCCCATGAAGCTGATCGAACAAGTCATCTATCCGTGGAAGGGGATACTTTTTCTTTATCATGATTTTATTGAGCTTAGGATAATCAATGCAGAGTCGCATTGATCTATCATTATTCTTGACGGAGAGGAATGGAGCACCCCATGGTGAAGCACTCGGGCATATAAAACCCTTCTCCATATTCTCCTGTAAATGCTTCTTCAGCTCTTCCAGCTCTATGGTGGCCATTCTGTAAGGTGTCTTTGAGATTGGCAGAGATCCAGGGATAATTTAAATTGAGAACTCAACCTATTGGTCATGAGGAAGACCAGGAAACTCTTTAGGGAATACATTAGTGTAATCCCTCACGATGGGCATGTCTTTAAGCATGATTCTATCCTTTGTCCCAATCATTTGAGCTAGATATTCTTGCTCACAAGGAAGCAGTATCCAAACTTGAGATGAAGATTCTAAAGGAGACTCATCTTCCTCCTTAAACTTGTAAAGAATCGGAGGATGCTTCGGGATGTAAAAAGTGATCCCCCTTTCCCAAAAATTGATATTGTCCTTGTACAAAGATAGTCAATCCATGACCAAGATAGCGTCGAACTCCACTAAAGGAAGTATGAAAATATTTGTTGGGAGGTTTAGTCCAAAAATGTTAACCGGGGAGGAGTTATAAACCATGGACACAATAATTTTCCCATTCGCTATTCTCACAGATAATTTTTCCTCAAAATTTTGAGGTGGTGTTTGAATAGTTCTACTAAACTTGCAAGATATGAAAGAATGTGTATAACCATAATCAAATAGTATATTCATTGTTCTTGAATGAATATCAAGTGTATCTGTCACCACATCGTTTTCTGACTCCACCTCAGTAGTAGTGATAGCATAAGCCCTTCCTTGTTTCCTTGGAGGTTGTTTTTGATTGCCTCTGACAGCCCTCAGCTTAGAGAAATTGTTCTCATAATGCCCAAGCTCTTTGCAGTTGTAACACTGCATTATAGGCTGAGTGTTGATATGAACCTTCCTTTCTTCTTCAACATTAGCGGGATTTTTGATATCCCTTCGGCAGTTCT
Source organism: Viscum album (assembly GCA_963277665.1). Taxonomy (NCBI): domain Eukaryota; kingdom Viridiplantae; phylum Streptophyta; class Magnoliopsida; order Santalales; family Viscaceae; genus Viscum; species Viscum album. The sequence goes on from OY728131.1 coordinate 1,982,619,460, forward strand.
TGGATAGATGACCAAACTTTCCGCATTTGAAGAAATTCTTGGTTCCCTTGAAACAGTCACCAAGATGCTTCTTCCCAAAAAAATTTCAAAGGGGGAAGTGAGGATTCTTTCCATCATGGGATTTTTTTGATGAACCACCCATGATGTTCTCCATTTTCTACTTCTTTTCACTAGGCCCACGAGACCACTGAGAGTCTCCAATCTCCATTTCAACCTTGAGGGCACAACAGACAATCTCCTCATAACTGTCGAAGTCTCGAATCGCCAATGATTTTCGTAGACTCAGATTTAGTCTGATAAATAAGCGATCCACCTTGCTTTTGTTGTTCATGACAAAGCCAGAGGCGTACCTTTCAATCCTTTTAAAGTTCGCTTTATACGCCCTGATGGACTCATTTTCCTTCTGCTTGAGTCTGAGGAACTCTCTTTTCATCTTGAGATGGAGGGTTCGAGGAAAATATTTGTTGAAAAACATCCTCTTGAATTCCTCTCAATCTATGGAATCAATTTACTCTTGGGACTTTGTATTCTTGATCAGTGTCCACCATTGATCAGCTTCCCCATCAAAATGATAGACCGCCAGTAAAACTTTCTCTTCTTCCGAGCATTAGAGGACAGAAAAAAATCTTTTCAATGGAGTTAATCCATTGTTCTGTGAGGAGGGGATCAGAAGACCTGCTAAACATGGGAGGCCTTTTCCGCATAAAGGATTCTACGAAAACTTGCTCTTTCCTTGGCGGAGGAGGAAATTCCACCTGATTCAAGTTATTATTCATAACTCGAGCCAGCTGAGCAAGTACTGCCATGAAGTTTTGAGCACCCACATCTGTCACATCAGGAATATCATTAGGGAAATCATCACATTTCCTATCACATTGTTTATTGGAACGTGTTCTTCTATTTCTCGCCATTAACTAAGAAAAAGAACGTATTATTAGAGGTCTTGAATACTTAGCTATTGAGCATAAAAAGTAAACTTTGAACATAAAAGTATAAACTTATAAATAAGATGTATATCCTAACTTGTGATTCATTAGGTTTATATCCAGGTTATCCTCGATCTATTTCTTAACTTATATTCTTATGGGATTCTTTTTTTCCCTTAATAATGGTTTTTACTAATCTCGTGAATCTACCAAAGCATATCCCCCGGGAGTGTTGTAACCAAGAGTGCAGCAAGGCCTATTGTCGTGCACCAGTTCTCGTTCGAGTCTAGATCAAAGTGGTGTTTTTGGGTTTTACCCCTAGATACATTTGTGCCAGAGCCACCTCTACCTGCTCGTATCCAGACAGGGATGTATTTTCTTGATAAACCACTTACTCAATACTCACCAAAATTCTGGAATGTTTTCTTAAACTTAGTCTCATCCTTAAGGTTCTCACTAAGGTGCTCTATTCCTAATCTCCAAAAATAACTAGACCATCCTCTGATACCAACTATAGAGACCCGATCCTTTTACATATAACATTTCAGGATTTTAAGCATAATTAATCATCAGAGTACAAGCCAAGTATCATTAAGTATAGTGTCTTGGAATACTAGGTACATATAACATAAAACATGGGGCAAAAAACACTTATTTATTTAATCTCCATAAAGAGATTCAAACTTACTTTGATCCCTTACATCTTCATAGGGTACTATGGGGAACACATGAACAAAGGGATGAGCAAAGCCCAGTAAGGGAATGAACATAAGGATACATCTTAAGCACATGAGTTAGGAGGCATGACATATTGATATCCAAAACATGGAACATATAAAATAATATCATATAAGCATGGGATAATATAAACATGGAATCATATAAATGTGTCATAATCATAAAACATATCTTTATTATGGTTCAAGGTTAATCGCCAATCCTGTTTCCCATTTTAGTGTGGGTCAAGGCTAACCGCCAATCCCGTTTCACATCACATCTTGTGAGACTTAACCTTACCCAATGCATTGGAGCGCTATCTGGGCGCACCCATCTCAACATTTTCATAAATATTCTTACCACATAAATATTATTTCCACATAAATAATCATACATAATCAACCATACATAAACTTAAGGTTACCCATGGAGAGAATTGGGTACCACAATCATGACATAAAGCATAACCAATGAGTGTATCATGAAAGTGTCCATGAAAGAAAATGATTAGAACATAAATGGACGTTCATAAGGTAATATAGGCATGTAACATGGTAGGTGGTAACAAATATAAGTGACATCATATAAGAAATTTATTTTAGAAACACTATCATTAAAACATTTTTGTGCGGTTTTAAGGAAAATACTACATAGCTTTTAAAATTGTAAAGAGGACATTATTTTATATAAAACCAGAATTGAACCAAGAAGGTTTTCATAATAAAAATACTTATTTTATAAATAAAATGGTGTATTAAAACATAGGATAGAGTGCAAATTATATTGGGTAAAAGTTTGGGAAGTTCCTTTAAAACGAGTGTGCTTATTAGGAAGTATCGAGGAGGGATTCACTTAAAAGAATGTATATCCCCGAAAGAGAATGAGAGATGGATCTTGGAACATGATTATGGAGCATATAAACATAATGTATAAGTTTTACATAAAAAGAAAAGACAACTACATTTTTTTTAAAAAGAAAGATAGAGTAACCCGAAGGAATAAAGGAAGTTTGGGTAGAATCTATTACGGTTTATCGGTATGGTATCGGGTGTAACTAAGAGAGATTTATGAGAGAGATAAGGGGTTTATAATCACTTATAAAAAATTAGGGAAGTATGGGGGAGGTGAGAAAACATACCCCATCACTTGGTATTACACAAAAAATCCATAGCATAGAGAACAATCTTGATTAAGAGTGAAAAAGAGAGGATCTCTTACCTTAAATCCGTTGGTGTTCTCCACTTATTATTAAAGACCTGAATAAACAAATTTAGGCTTACTAATTAATAATTCCAGAAACTATTATAAATTTAATTTATTTATTATAACCCTTTTTAGTTCATTCAAAGCCTTTTTGATTAGTTATAATGTTCAATTTCATTGTTCGGGCTCGTTTGTTTACTTGGATTTAAAAGATCGGTTCACTTATATTCAAGTTTGGATTATATGTAAGATGAAAGTTGTTATACATAATTGAAGTTATATTCTTTAGTGCATATCCAGTAGATTACATGGTTTTAATTTTAATTAGGTTACTTAGAGTGAAGTCGAATTATTATATATATAACCTTAGTGATAACCGTTTTTGTTAATCAGTGGATTTGATTACAAAGAACATGTTTTGATTTATAACTTAATACCATTTGTATAAAAGGATTACAGAACCAAAAATAGGATATATTACATATATAATAATCTAGTTCAACCATAACAAAAATGGTTTCATGACCAGAATATAAATTGATAATCTGTTATCCTTGAATGTGCTAAATTAGCACATCTCAAACAGTGCTTTCATTTCTTTCAAATAAAAGGGTGGGGAAAGGAAAGAAGATAATGAAATATACCATTAGCATGAAAACATTCTAGTACATGTATATTACTAGATTTATCATACTATTATGGTTAAGGGAGGTGAGGAAAGAAATAAAAAAAAGAACTTGAAAGAAAAGAAGAAATTGAGAAGAGGAATTTTACCTCTTGAGACTTTCTCCTTTGAGAACCTCTTAAGGGGAGAGATTTTGGTATTTTTGAAGAGGCTAGGAGATTTTGGATGTGGGGTAGGATCTTGGGGAGATATTTGGATAGAATAATGTCAAGGCTCAAGGATTGAGAGGAGTGAAGAGAAGTGGGAGTGAGGGGGGGGGTTTATAGTGGAGGAGAGGAGAGATTTCATAATATTATAATCATTAATTTATTATTTCTTCACAAGACAAGGAATAGTAAGTATTCCATGACCAAGAATAGTAATTTTATCATGTGATCTTGAACCAAGTGGGATTACATTAGCAGAACATCATCAATGACTCAATAAATCCCTTATTTAGCATTTATTGTAAATTATCGTATTTTACTATTCATAAAAAATTCAAGTATTTCAGAAAAATCCCAAAAATTCACCCTAACCATTTTTTGACGTGTAGAATCCAAAAATGAAATCCATTTTTCAAAAATAATTTTCTAAATATGATTATTTTAATATTTAATAATAATTTATTATCAAAACCAGTTTTAAAACATTTATTAACTTATTCTAAAATATAGGTATATCGTACTTCCAACTTGAATATTATTTTTATACTATCATAGGTGAGGTTACTATTCATTAGGGTATATCACTATTCATAAGGGTATGTTATTATTCATTAGGGTAGGTTACTATTCATAAAAAATTAAGTTTTCCTTATCGGACTCCAAATAACTTACTAATTACAACTGTGTATATCGGATTTTCGAAATTCCAAACACAGAAGTGACAAACTTATGTTTAAAGGTAACTTAGCACTTCGCAGTTCATTATGTTGTGTTTTCATGTGATTTTATGACATACTTATGAGAAGGGAATTTCCATTGAAAAACATTGGGTTGTTTACATGAATTATCACAAAAAACCTCAAACTGAACTCCCTCAGCAAGAAAACAGAGGATTGTAGTGATGGATAACTTATCCTTTAGGTACTCAAAATCCATCTTATGCTAATTAGTCCACAATAACACATGATACTTTTTGGTCAAGGTTGTCAAAGGAGTCACAATATGAGATAAATCATCTATGAACCTCCTATAATATCTTGCATGACTAAGGAAATTCTACAACTCAATAAAAATCTTGGGGGATTCCCAAAAAATTGTATTGATCTTCAAAGGATCTATAGCTACTCATCATTGGGACACTAAATTCCCCATGAAACGAACTTATGAATCTAAAACTCACCCTTTGATAACTTCCTAAATAGTTATTGACAAAAAAACTCCCAAAACAGTATGTAGATGCTCTTCATGATCCTCCTTGGATTTGGAGTACATGAGGATGTCATTGATGAAAACCACCATGAACCAATCCAGAAACTCCTTGAAAATTGTATTCATTAAACCCATGAACACATCTAGAGTGGTTATCACACCGAATGACATCACAATAAACTCGTAATTCCTATTTCTACATTGAAAATCAGTTTTTGGAAAATCCTCATCTTTCACTAGCATCTGATGATATCCAAAATGAAAATAAATCTTTGAGAACAAACTTCCTCACTTCAAATGATCGAATAAATCATCAATTCTCAAAAGAGGATAGTGGTTCTTCATTTTCACCTAGTTCAAGCGATGATATTCATTATAAATACACAAACTGTTATTGACCTTCTTCATGAGAAAAATTAGTTCACCCTAGGGTGACACACTCGGCCAAACAAAACCTTTATGTACCATATCATTAAGTTATACTCACATCTATCACAACTCAGAAGGAGTCATCCTACACAGAGCATTGGGATTGAGGAAACACCCAGTTGTAGCTCTATCCCAAACTCGATCACTCATCGAAATGCTACAACCTCCTCATGAAAACATCAGGGTAATCTTCTAACAACCCTGGGGAACACCAACGGCTGAACCTCCGACAAACTAAGCATTAGCTCGGTCACCAAAGAAGACAAGGAAATAACATGCCTCAAACCCATATGAGGGTTTCACTCACTAACAAACATCGTCTGCTCTCTATAGGAATCATATAGCACAATATGTCTCTTGAAGAAATATGCAATAACCAGAACCAAATACAGTTAGTCTATACCAAGGATAATATCATAGGGTTGTGTCTGTAAACATAGAAAGTCTCTCAAAGAGCGATGCTTCCCTAGCACTAGCTCACAGTCTCTATATACTTTTTATAGATAATCTCGACCACCAACTAGCATAGTCAATTCCAAGGGAACTAGAAGTATCTCCAACTCAAGTCCGAAAGTATGAACTCGGGTGGGTGATATGAAGGAGTGTGTATCTCATGAATCAAACAAGACATGTACCCAAGTAGAAAACAAGCAAAGGGTACCTCAAACGACATTCATCTCACCCAACACTAGAAACACTAGGGAATACAGCTAACCACAACCTACTCCATGACCCCTCTGACCTGATGAAGGCCACCTTCATGGACATCCTCTTCTTTATGAGGATGAGGGACATCTCAGGGCTATCCTTTGCATGCCTGATCAACTCTCTATTGATCCCAAGCTGGAGCATCCTACTGCTACTACCTCAGCTGAAACTACCTCAATGGAGGAACCTGAAGTGAAAAACCTAGTGCACAATACCTACTTAGAAAGGTAAATCACTCTCTATGTTAATTCCCCCAGCCTCCACATGAAAAAAAAAGAATCTGATCCCTTGGAAAAGTCCTGAGAGATTCCACCTCTATAGGAATGAGATGATGAGGGTTGGGACCTACCCCCAGTTATTTGAAATATATTTTTTTCATGCAATTGGGAACCCTAGACCACAACTCTGCTTCATGAGGAATCTAGATGACTCTTCTCTCATAATAACCCAGTTTTGACTAGCATCCTCCCAACAACCTCTGCTCTCACCAGCACCTCAAGTTACATTTTTAGTATAAATGGGGTGACATGGCACTGAATCTCTATATGTAAATCCTCCTCAAAATGCCTCACATTGTCCTCCTCATATGGAAACATATCTAAAGCATATCAGAGAAGGTTCCTGAAACAATACTGACCTCCCGCATGCTAGAACTTCCCTATCAAAGGGTAAGAAACTCCTAGTGAATGGATGCTATCATGGTTGAGAAAGAAACATTGCTCAGAAATATTCCTTAAACTTCTCTCATGAGGCCTATGAATCCTCTCGATCCTCAAGGAACAAGATCCACCATTACTGCTTCACACAGCATTGTCACAACCAATGAATCTTAGAGCTCCTTCCAAGCACATACTGAACTAAAAGTAATCTCAATATCCACCAACCAATATTCTATCACTGAGTCTGAAATAGAACACTCGTACTTCTATAGTATATGGGTTTTAAAATATTAGAGTGTCCTCCTCCGAGTGTTTTCATCATCAACCACTACCCTACAATGATTTTCTAGCACGTCCTGCTGAACATCCTTTGTGCGGATCTGACAGGGGCGTCGACCTAGATCCATACCTATAAAAGAACAAATGGTTATAGACTCATAAACCTATAATATGGAATATTTAACATTAATTAATTAATTAATTACTTTATCTTTATTTAAGTTTCAACCTATCCTGAGGTCTTCCCATTTAAAATATGATCATAAAGAAGAATTATGGATGATCCTCTCCTAGGTCTCTACCCCACAACCAGTATCACTTCACTTAGTAAGCTTGGTAAACATAAAGGTTCATGAATCATATTATAAGGGGCCCTAAATACTTGTGTATTAGTCAATATCCATTGTTTACATTTCTTGCTAAACTTAGTTGACACCATTTCCCTACCAACCCATGCAGTCTCACCTGTGCCTAACTCCAAACTCTATCCTATCCCTCAACTTGACCCTTTGATACCACTTTGTCATGCCCCCATGCCCCCAAAGGTACACCTCTTGGGATATCAATTAGAGAAGGGAGATAGTGAATGCCCAAATCCCACCTCCAATCGGCCACAGGTTAGTGAAAAACACAGAGGGTATATCATACATAGAAAATGGGAGGAATTACCCTCTAAGAAAACATGTTGAAGAGAGAGATAATTCAAGTACACCAATCAACTCCTATTTAGATAAAGATAAGAGAGATCCCAAGTACATGCATGTGATGTCATACAAAACTAGAACAATAAGAAAGGGAACTGCAGGTGCAAAAAGATAAAATCGGCAGTGGCCATGAAGCCCAAATAGCTCTTGCAAATTGATGATCTAGTAATATCCATCCTAATCTGTAATTTGGTCCTGCTGACCAAAAAAAAATTTATATATATGTAGCGTGAGCATAACAGGTATACTCGGTAGGATCCTCCCTGGGGCCTCTCATGAAAAAGGTAATGAAATCATACTAAAGCCCACTAAACTACAAGTGAGACTAACTTGTCACCTGAATAGGTATATTAAGTTCTTAGCCTCACCATGGATATCTCTCACCAAGTATCGCATACAAGAGACCATGTATTATAATAATAAAACAAGGGTACCTTGCTACTACATCCCCATTGGTTTTTCACTCTGCCCCAATGCCATACATCCTGATCCATCACTCTCCAAAAGAAGTCGGCTCGAAGACGCCTGGGATAATTATCATGACATGCATCTCATGCATTACATCATCTCATCATCCCATGTAACATATCCATATAGTAACCAATTAGTTTATGGGATCCACCATAGGCCGTATGTTGTGTATTATACATTGGTTATTATACCTCAGGCCATCACAACCCCTACATTGAGTAATATACCATAATCCATCACATCCCATACATGACATACTTATAATAATCCTTATGATACTATATCAAGAAATACATGTGTTTGAAATAACCACAAGTCATTATATCCCTCTACACATATATATATATATGGAAAAGGGTAACCACCATGTATACTAGTACATAATACTAGTAGGAGAAGAGAGGGGGGTCGAAGGGTGTAGTCAGTCATCCATACCTTGCCAACATGGATGTTGGGGAATACACCCTTCCAGAGTCCACTAGGTGTCAGTCACCCTATTGATGTGGGTGGGGTAGCGTATGAAATTAAAAAACATATGGGATATAATATAGGTCACAACCACACTATGATCATTAACCTGGTCTTAAGCTCAACTACATCTATCATCACTCAGACACCTGACTGTCACCGTTAAGGACTAGATATCCTATAAGCACTCAAGTGTTCAAGGAGACTTATATTAAATTACTTATTTCACTTTTAACAATTAACCTCGTGTTAATTAATTTTAGCCACTAATCAACATTACACCGAATTACATTTCATTAAACATCACAATGAAGTCCATGCCCTCCAAGCATAACCCAACTGATTCCACGGTTTCTCAAGATTATCAACATTTTCATTCTAGCAAGCACCAACCTCATGGGTTAAAAAATTAATTATTCTTTTACCATTCCATAATTTTACACTCTAGAAAACATCCTAAAATACCATAAAAGATGTGTAACCAAGAAAAACCATTGCCTTAAGCACTAGGAAAAAAGGAAAGAAGATAAACAAGACACTCGACCATATATCCCTTTTTAAGCAGATTTAACAAGCAAGTATATCTGCTTCAACACAACGGGTAAGCTTAGCTTCAATTTGTTCCATCAAGTTCGGTACCATCCCTGAAACCCTCATTTATATCACCATGCCTCTCACCATCACTGGCGTCAACTGTTTCCACAAACTCTAGGCCTCCCCACCCATATCTCATTAGTCATCCCAGGTTCACATCACTGTTGGATACTGTAGCACGGTCCGTTTTTTGACGATGTTGGGTTGAATGTTTCCGGCCTATATTGTGAACCCAGCTTCAACTCTCGCTGGTTGAGCTCTACTGTGAGCTCATTGGGGGTTACAGGGGGAAATGTTCCCTTGATCACGGGGTCTGGGGGCTAAAGTGCTCAGGAAAAATTTTGGGGCACAATAGAAACTCTGACCGGATCTACCAAAGCTGACCAGACGACATTGACATGACACTGTAGCAGTTCGGACTTTGGCACGACTACTATAGCAGCTCGGACTTTAAAGACAACGGTATTGTAGTTCTGCGGACTTCTTGCCACTGACACTGTAGCAGCTTGAACCTGGGTGGTCGCAGCACTGTAGCATTGTGGACTTCTAGCCACCTTTCACTATAGCATAGAGGAATTTCTGTGTGGTTGGTGGAATAGTGTTTCATCCTCTTTATTATCTTATTTTGGGACAGGGTTTATGTGTTAGAAACTCTGAGATCTCCATATAATTATGCTCCCAAATCATTGTGATATTTCTGCCTCTCTGTGGACGTAGGGATTATTCCTGAACCACATAAATCATTGTGTATGTACTATTCTTCTTCTTTTGCTATTGTCTTTTCTTCATCAGCAAACCTATTTATCGTTGTGACTCCTAGTGTTTCCGAATCAATCACATCGCATAGAAACGCTCACATCCAGAGAAATACAGAAGGTAGCAACCACAAGCAAGGTCAATAGGGAAACTAGGCTCTAAAAACAAGGCATTCGACCTTTACATACAAACAGGCTTAGTCGGCCCTAAACACAGGGCATTCAGCCTTCATAAGAAAGAGGACTCACTCAGCACCAAACACATTTGTCTTTTTTAAATCACTGGTTTTATTTCATCTTGAATTTATAGATTCATTTATTACAAGTTACTATTATAGGTAACCTAAGGTATCAACTATATCAAGCTATTAGATTATTTACACACACTCTCTAGCATCAATTCCAGTTTCAACAAAGAACAATCTCAATTAACATGCCTTTTTATCATTTCCCCAACAAGCATTACGACTTCAAGTTCTCTAGTTATTTCCATCAACAAGCATTACAACATAAGATTAACATGCCTCTTTAATTCTTTATCCAACCAAAACATTACTGGCTTTACGTTCTTTAAACAATTTTATCAAACTAACACATGCTAACCAAAGCATAACAAACATGCTAAACAACATAAGATAGATAGCATGCTATCTAGAAAATCAAATGGTAAATTGTTATCATAGTGGATGAACAAATGTGATCACGAACCATAAACCAATATTTCATTAATCTGATTTATCCTTTATTAGGGTTAATTCCACTGCCACCCAAAAAGTTTATGGATGATAACTTTACGATTTCTTGTAATATAAAAAGGAGAAGCAATGAATCCCCTACCTCAAGATGTCAATGTTCTTCAAATGAGAACGGAACCACAATACGGATCTTTGATCACCTCTCCCACAAGGAAGCTATATCCCTCCAAGAACATCACGCCACAACCGCGCCAACCAACATCAAAAGAACCACTATTAGAACGATGGAGATCAAATGCCATAACATGGGAAGATAAAACAGAAGGAAACAAGATCAAACATAGGAGAAACAACTAGAATAGAGGATGAACTCACCTCGGATCACCATGGATCGAACACAGGAATTCGAGGATCAAATCTGATTCAAAGGGGTTTCAAATGCCTTCAAAAAGCTCTCTTGGGCACCTAGGGCTTGAGAGATAAACTTAGGACAAAAGTAGGTTCAAAGGGGGTTCAAGGTATTTATAGGCCAGCTAAAAATTATAAGACCGTGATGTAGCCTCCTAGACCATGTCATAGACCTAGCGGACACTGGGAGGACTACAGCGCAACGCAAGGGACCACGTCACAGCTTGTCGGGTCAAACCCGTGTCCAAGGAACACAACACCTCGCACGATGCAGATCCTATAAACTCAGTGAGGGACTACGGCGTAGCCGAAACCACCACGCCGCAGAACCCGTTTGTCAAGGAGGCGACGACGCAGCCTATCGCACACGTAGCAACCACCCCAAAATTGGTAGAATCGCCCACGAACCCCTATTCCACAGTCGAGGCCTCCACACCGCAGCCACTCGACTGCCAAGGAAGGGACTACGTCACAACCTACCTCCACGGCGCATCTATTCCAAAATTGGCAGTAGCTCCAAAACTCCTCCTCTCGAAACCCTACGGCGCAGTCGAGCTCTCCATGCCACAACAGTCAACCCTCGAGCCCTTATGTGACTTTTTTTATCTCTTCAGAGGTCAAGATGTGTTACTAGATACCATTCTTTGTCTTTGAGTATGAATCACTACTATCAAGATAAGTCCTTACGAGGGTCACATACAAAGCATATCCAAAAGCTCTACTGATTCGGACAAATCAAATTTTAAGACGATGTGGGTCCCATGACGATGGGTTGATGCTCATACAAGTGTGAACGATCGCAAGTAATTAATAAGATAAATTCGATTATATATTATTTGAATTTTGAATAATAAGAATTCAATTTATTTCTCAAGGTATTCACATGTTATTTAATTTTAAATAAATGAATACAAGAAGTTATTTTTCGAAGGAACATTACGTATTCAAAGTTCGTTAAATGATTACAGGAGGTAATCAGTCGAGTTAATGGTTTGTATTTTATCACATGATATGTTAGAGTGTTACAAGTGAGTGATAAAATTCTTATGATGCTTATTGCAAGTTTAAATATGTCATATACGTAGCAATGGGCTAAAAGGAAGGTTATAACATTCCAATGACCAAAGTGAAATTTTAGAAAGTTTAACCTACATATGTAAGTGTTTTTTAGACTTACAAATAGTAACTCTCATTTTGCATGAATTTGAAAGCCCTCCCATGTTTCTCTCAAGCTAGGTGAGATAGGAAGAAGAAGAATGGGTCAAACTCTCCTCGGATTGAATTCGTTCTCTTCCAATGATCTTACGGGCGTCATAAAGCACTCGGATTGCTCGTGCCGGCACCTGAGCATTCAAGAACAATGAACCAGCAAGCTTTTCATGTACATGTGGAAGATCTAAAGGGTGCCTCACCTGGTGCCTTCAAAATAGAGTGATCTAGAAACGTGCAAAGTGCATCAAAATCCACCAAAGTACAGATTTATTTATTAAATGTTTTTTGTACTCATGTGTGTTGTGTGCAATCCATATTGAGGATTGGGATGCTGGTAAGCTGGATCTGACATTACAGTGTAGACCTCTGGTCCAAATTTTAAAAATATCGGCACCCAAACGCTTCCGTTGTGCTCGGTTTCCAACAAAAAATAACTCAAAGGCAACCTGAAATCATAGGTCTAAAATGCATGCCAAGCAAGCCTATGGGTCAAGAAATTACTAAAAAAAAAAAAAATAGCACCCATCAGACCATTAAAACTCAAACCAAGAAAGAGGATCGATGCCACCTATCTCAAATACAAAATCATGATTTGATCTCACACAAAAGAGAAAGATCATACACCTGTTGAAAAACCAATGATCAAAATACCAAAACCCCCTAGATGAAGAATAAGGAAGAGGAGAGGGAGAACAAAAGAAGTTTGAGTCGCTGCCTTAAATCTTCATAAAAATTTCCTGATAATGATGGATATTTGGTAATGGCCGGAGAAACATAAAACATTAATTTAACCTTTACCAAAACTAAAGTTTTATAATGTTTTAAAGAATGAAAAATCAAGTCAAACATGCTGAGAGAGAAAAAATCGTATCGCCTGAAACGAAATGCTTTTAATGCATAACCCAAAATTGAAGTGTGTTGGCACATTGTATTTCTTTTCTGCCTCACGGCTGAACCCCACTTGATGTTTTAAAAACTCCTCCATTCTGCATCAGCCACCAGGATTCATCCTTCATCAAGTCGCCCACTTGATCCTTCAACTCCCCACATCCAACATTCATCACCAGAAATCACTACACGAACAAGTGCCACTTTTGAAATGGTGAAACCGGGAGGCATCCCTCACCACAATTTCGCGCTCCAACACCTTCGAAACCAACTTGGTGAAAGTGTGGCAATCCGCACAAATGCGGAGATTTTTGGTGACCCGAATGGGAGTTCCGCCTCGAGCTTTTAGCAAGCCATATGCAATCGCCAGTCTCTCGCTGTGTCCATAAAGCAACTTGACCTTATCGTCTTCCCCAACCCGTTGCAGAACGAATTTGGTTTGTGGCACGTAACCCTCTTCTTCCTCCAACACCCGTGTAATTTCCGCCAATTTTCGATAAATCTCGTTTGATTCCGAGTGAGACCGGTCTCGTGCCTTGAACACATGAACTTCACTGCCCAGCTCGATCCAACTGCACCCAGGATTCTTCTTCAACCCCTTTTCTTTCATTCTTGCTCTCACTTCTTCCACTTCCTTCCATCTCCCGGTTGCAGCAAAAACATTAGATATGAGCACGTAGTTCCCCGGGTATTCAGGATCCACCTTAAGAAGCTCCGTTGCCACAAGATTGCCCAGTTCTTCATTCGAGTGAACATGACAAGCATTCAGGAGCGCGCACCAAGCAGCAGCATTTTCCATGATCTGCATGGTTTTCATGAACTTGTATGCCTCATCCAGGTGGTTCGAGCGGGCAAGGAGATCCACGATACAGGCATGGTGCTCTGGCCATGGCTCCAGATGATACTCGTTCTTCATTGTTTCAAAAAACAACCTGCCTTCCTCGATTAATCCCGAGTGACTACATGCATGAAAAAGCGTCAAGAAGGTGACCTGATCGGGCATAAACCCTTGATCCACCATCATCTTGTATGTGTCGACGGCTGCCTTGCCACAGCCATGCATTCCATATGCATTAATCATACATGTCCATAACACATGGCTTTTGTTTCCAATGCTGTCAAACACCTTTTTTGAGTACTCGACAGTTCCACAATGAGCATACATGTCCATGAGAGTATTCCCAAGGTGGCCTTCTAGGTCGAAACCCTTCCGAATCAAGAACCCGTGAATCTCTTTTCCTTTCCATAAGGTGGATAATGTGGCAGCGGCAGAGAGTATGCTTAACAGTGCAATGGTGTCGGGCACGACTCCTCCTTCCATCAGGCGGAAATGCTTGAGAGCATCGCTTGCGAACCCATTATGAACAAAACAAGTTATCATGCTTGTCCAAGTGATAACATCTTTAGTTTGAATCGAATGAAACATTCGGGATGCATAATCTACGTTTTTGCACTCTCCATATACAGCCACCAATGAGTTCTTTAGCATCCGATCACTCAACCCCCTTCTTACAATGTGGCCGTGAATTTCCTTCACAAGAGAGTCGATTCCCAGCCCACCACAAGCCAGCAGAATGCTTCCGATCATCATTTCATCCGTCTCAATGCCTAACCCTTGTGCTCTACGGAATAATTCTATGGCCCACAAATGGTAATTGTTCTGGGAATTGCCAGCAATAATGGTTGTCCATGAAATCAAGTCTTTGTTAGTCATTATATCAAAAACAAGGTTCATGTAATCTATACAGCAGCACTTACCATACATATCCATCAGTGTATTAGCCACATTCAAGTTAGCCTCCAGCCCAGCTCTTATTGCATATGTATGAACTTCCTTTCCTTTGGACAGATTTCCCAATCGACCAGCAGCCATACCAATACTTAATAAAGAAACCTGGTCAGGTTTTTCACCTGCACCCTGCATAGTATGGAGAAATTGAAAAGCTTTCTCATAAAGGCCGTTTTGGACCAAACCAGAAAGTATTGAATTCCAAGATATGCTATCCTTCTCAGCCATTTTATTAAAAACCATAGCAGCCGCCTCCATTCTGCTGCAACATGAATACATGACAATCAAGGAATTAGCCACATAAAGATTAAGAGAGTGACCTGACTTTACAACAGAACCATGGATCTCCATACCCAATTTACTAGATCGTGTCTGCTCACAGGCATGAAGAACTGCCACAAATGTGTAAGTACTTGCACCCATATTTAGCTTCTGCATTCTCCAGAAAAGTCCCAATGCTTCCCCATATTGCCCCATTTCAGAATAAGCAGAAATAATTGTGTTCCAAGACACAATGTCCTCTTTGCCCGTTACAATCCTATCAAACAGTCTCCTCGCACTTTCAAGATCACTGCATTTTGCGTACATAGCTAGAAGCGCATTGACCACGATCACCATAGAAACATACCCAAGTTTGACCGCTAGAGCATGAATTTCAGCCCCGCAGCGCAAATCCATGAGCCCACCGCAGGCCTTGAGGATGCAAGGAAACGTACAAGAATCAAGCGGCGCATCGGAAACGCGCATCTCCCGAAATAGCTCAAGCGCCGCCATAGGTCGTCTCTTTGTGGCGTAAGCACCTATAATGGCATTCCATGTGAAAGTCGTCCTCTGAGGCATTTCGTAGAACAGTTTCTCTGCGTTCAGAAGGGAGCCACACTTGCCATACATGTAGACCAGCCGAGTACCCAAGAACACGGGATCAAATACAGCGTTGGAAGTGATCATATGGGCGTGAATTTGCATCCCCTGAAAAACAGATTTTTGGACCGCACAGAGCTCCAGAATACATGAATACGCCTCATCCGGGGCGAATGGGTATGGATTTGGGTATGTGAACAATCTGCTAAACGAATCCAAGGCTTCCCGGAGATTTCCGTTCTGGCACGCCAACTTCAGGAGAGGGAGAGGAGGAGGGTGAGTGATGGGATTTCGATGAGAATTTGAGATTTTAAGTGGAGGGATTGCTTCGGCTGGCTTAGAGTGGGAGTGTTTGGCAATGATTGATGAAGAATCGAAGGAACGGTGAAGTAGCGGCGTCGCCATTCCAGATTCAGTGCATGGAAGAAATCCTCGTTGAAAGCTGAAGCTGAGAAGGAAGCGAATCAATCTAACACATTGATTGGAGTCGAGATTGGTCGGTGGGACTCAGCCATTCCAATCTTAGTTGATCGGTGGGACGAGTAGGTTCTTAGATAGAATCATAGCCACTCCTAATGGAGTGAGGGGGAGCCCCACCTCTCAATTTTGAAATTTGTTTAATTGATTTTTTTTAACTTAAATAAAAAATAAAGTCCCTCAAAATGGTAAAAAATTTAAAAAATTGTACTAATAAAATTAATTTTAGGTTGATGAATTACATAAAAATTGGAAATGTATGAAGAGTCCAAACTACTTCAATTTGGATTTAACCTGAATAATGAATTGGATGATGTTTGAAATCTGTAATGGCTCAAACTGGTCAATGGAATCGAGCACCTAGATGTTTGAGAGTTTGGTGATGTTTCGAGGTAAAATCGTTAATGAGTGAAGTTGCTTGGTTATGCACAACCATAAACTTGGAGGATCTCATTCTTGAGAAATCTCTATACACAATTGAGTCTTGGGCCCAAATTCGTATTCCTATCCTCTTATATCTTTACTATGGGTTTAGAAGTTTTTTTGGGGTTTTCATTAATGTTTATTACATCATTGGAGTCGGTTAAAAATTAATTACATATATGGATTGCTTAATGGGTGAACATCGCTCACACATCCTATTAGAGTTGTATAAGGCGTGCGTGAACCACATTCACCGCAACACCATAAGATTTGACTATATGTTTTACTTTTAGAAACTATACTGATAACTTATTTTACACGCAACACCAAACTAAAACGATACACAATATTTTAAATGAATATTATTAAGAAAATTATAATAATAAAAAAACATTTACTAAATAAAAATATATTACTCAACTAAAATCTCATACATTTAGATGATAAATAATTAATATGGTTTAATATTAAAAAAGGTTATTCTTTATCAAATAACTATGTTTTAAAGTGTTGCATGTTTCATCTTAATAAATTAAATTGAAATTTTTTATAATATTATTATAATATATAAGCTAATATATTAACATTAATTAAATTAGAAATGATTATGAAATAATATTAAGAACACTTAATGTTTAAAACGTCATTTTTTATAAAAAGATGTTTTTCTTTATATTTTTTATATTCATTTAAAAGCTAAATTTATAAATTTGAGAACATGAATTTTATAAAATGAACTTCATTTTTGGATCATCGTGCCAAAACTAGCTTATGGTTATTTTTTTGGGATTTTTCTTTACTAATTAATTTTTAGATGAATAACGAAAAATACAATTTTTACTAAAACTGCAAATTTAATGGCTTTATCATTATATAAGAAAAACCTAGAAGTATATAAAACTTTTTAATTGGTTAAATATGTATTTAATAAGTAAAACCATACATTTCAAAAATACTATGTTGAATTTAGAAAAACTATGATTAACATTTTAAGGACTTAAGTAACATTTTCCAATAAAAACTACTTTTGTTCTTTTGTTTTAATTAAATAATATTTTTCTAAAATGATTCTCATATTTGAAATCAGCATGTTCAAATTAGGTAATAAGATCAATTTTAATTTTTCTCCTTAAAATTAATTACCGAGGTTAAAAATGAGTTATCATGATAAAAGTTAATTTGGGTAAAATGTTAAAAGTAAAGAGAAAAAAAACTTAAAATCACTCAAAAGTTGTCTCCAAAATGAATGGTTGAGAGGGGTCTTGACCTTAACATACCCAACATTCCATGATTGTCCATTGTTTGGCCCTTTTACCTTTAATAACATTAGGACATTATTGTAAAGTAAGAAGTATTTATAAAAATGTCATTTTCTTTATTTATAAAAGGAGACATCACCACCCCACTTTTCCTCACACCCCATGCCTCTTATATTTGACCAAACTTTTCCCAAATAACTCCTTAACACACCTAGAGACCTCATATAGGTTATGGTCTTCTAAAAAAAACAACATCTCAAAGCCTTATTCCAATTCACAAAGGAGTTTTTTTCGAGGAGTAAGGTAAAATTCTCAATTACTATTTTTATAATTTCTTTTCCTTTCCTTATTCTTCTACCTCCTCCCAATATAATCTACCCATGTTGACATAATTATATCATTATCATAAGCAAACTGAAATGTTATTATGTTTATGTGATAACCATTTCCTACCTTCCTCCCAACCATTTGAAAAACAAAAACGCCGTTCGTGTTACGTACATACTATCACCTCTATAAGCAACATGATCTGTTTTTTATAACCACCTTACATGGATGGTTATATAGGGGGATTTAATATATTAATATTATATTTATAAAATTATTAATATTATGAAATTATAAAACATTTTATATTTTTCTCCTATTCTGTGAAAATGAATGTGTCGCTTATGCGTACGTGCAGACTGTCGCTTCCACGAAAGTGATGAATTTCATTTTTCATCCAGTATTTTCTTTTTATAAAACTCTCTTAAAATATAATAAAAAACATAAAAACATCTAAATAATATCATTATGCATATGTAATAATGATATTATGTCAAAAGATTCACCTTCTTAACCATACTAACTCATAGATTATAACTTGTTATTGTTTGGGTTGATTTAATCGCTTACTTGAATAATGTTATAATTTTTTATCATGGATGACTATGGAAACTTAACTACTGATTCTATTAGAAATTAATGATCATATAATTTTTGGTTTATGGTTTTTGAAATTTTATATTAATATTTAACTTATCATTATTGTACCACTCTCTTGTTCGTTAAAAATTACCAAAACAAGCTCGTCACCAACTTCATCGTCCTGAATCATAGCTAAAATACATATCATAAATCATAATAAAAAATATATCCCAATACCTATAATGATCTCAAAAATTTTCAATTTGAATCAATAAAAAATAATCAACACTACCATTATGAAACTAGTACTAAATAAATAATTGAAGCTAATAACATTCAATGAAGAAAATAAAATATAATTAACTACTATATTTGTAATAAATGATTAAAAATGAAGTATATAAAAGGTTATAGGTATGAATAAGGATTTAAAATAGGTGATTAAAATAGCTATTTTTGTTATACAAGTGGTTAGAGCACGTTTGACTAAGCAGTATTAAAGGCAAGGGGTGTTTAGTCTCAATTTCTTTTCTTTGAGACCTGTTTTGTTTTATACAACTAATTTCATTTAAAGGGTGTATATATTTCCCATGAGTGTATTTTTATCATTTTCTTTATGAAATTCATGATATTTTGAAAATCAATATTATATTATAACTTTCATGGGTTTATGATTCAATGGATAATGATGTTTTAAGATAATTTGTTAACTCAAACACCCTTTCTTTGATTTATAATGTTTCATATTAAATTTCTTAATTCTATGCTTGGTTTTATCCACCCTAAGATTTTATATTAAAAATTTTCTTTCTATCTAGGGAAAATTTCAATTTCAATTCTAAATTTCCTCCTTGATGAATTTCTTCCCCATAAAGTTATGGCATTATTAAGAATAAATCTCATTCTGTTTAACAACGATTTTCTTCCATGTCCATATTTTCTCTTCCTGCCAATATTTTTTTGAAACCTAATTATATGTTATCTCACGTGTCCTTTTTTGTACCTCTCTCCCTAATGGTGTTTTCATGATCACAAACACTTATTTTTGTTTCTAATGCTATTTTTTGAGTAAATTTTAGTCTCATTATCTGGTCTTTTAGTCATGGCATTGATAAATTAAATGAGGATATCCAAGACTTTTTAAAGGCATCTTGATGATATTGTTAAAGAATTGGATCAGACTTAATTTATGTCTTAATGTATGATCCTGACCTTTTCTGGATTCCCCTCGGATGCATTTTGAGGTACTTTTTGAATATTTTAAGTACCTTTAACATCAAGTAGTGGATTGGGGTGCATTTGGGTGAATTTTTAAGGAAAACTAAAGGATAGTGGGCTGTGCACGGTTTGCGCACGGTTTGACAAACCGTGTGACCAAACTGTGCCAAGTGTGTGAAACTGGACAGATTGGTCCGCACAATTTGTGCATGGTTTGAAAAACTATGTGACCAAGCCATGCAAAACTAGATAGAGGGATCCGCACGGTTGGTGCACGGTTTTCTCTAACCATGCGCCTCTGCCCAGGAAACCATGCGCGCAAGATTTTAATTCTGAAAATCCTTTTTTAAAACCACCAGAAACCCTAGGACTTCCATATTTTTGACCTTGGCTCAGACTTGATGAATTCTAGGTGTTTCCAAATCCTCCCTAAGAGATTCCAAGGTGATTCAAACACTACTCTTTGAGATTGAAATCTTGGATTGAAGATCCTCTCTCCTCCCGATAAGTGAATTTCATCCTGATGCTTCTTCAGTTCTTTCTCTTATCTTTTCTAGATCTTTTCATGGAAGATCTCCACCATTTTCTTGGATCTAAACCCATGAGTTAAGATCTAGATCTAGGATTGTATATCTAGATCCAGATTTGCAAGATCTTGATGCCTTTTATCTTAATTTTGGTTTTAGGGATTTAGATCTTGAGCTTGATCAACGACGTTGTGCTGCTCAGATTTTGGGGATTTCTATTGGGCTAACTTCTATCAAGAAATTGAGGTATGCGGTCTAAATCGAATTCTTATAGTCATGATTTTAGATATGTGTATAAGTTTATGATTGTTCTTATAAATACTCTTGATGATTGATTTCCTAAATTAGAGTATTTAAGAATGTGAAATTGAATTGAGCTGTCTTGGTGAGTTAATTGATAATTGAACCACAGAACAAACGATGAGGAGTTTCCCAAATAGATATTATGGAGATTTTATTTTGGTAGAGATATTGTAATTGAGATATTTAATTATTTTGATAAGATAATTAATTGGGGGGAATTAATTATGGAATAATGTTTGGATATGTAAGATAATTAATTGTGAGAATTAATTATGTTTCATGGTGTGATCTAAGATAATTAATTGTGAAAATTAATTATGACTTGTTCAGTTTTGATTTGGATAATTAATTGTGAAGAATTAATTATGGAATGAGAATTGTGATGATTGATTAATTAATTGATGAATTAATTAATGGGTTATATGTTAGTTAGTTAATTGTTGAATTAACTAATGGCCTTTGGAATGTTTAACTAAAAGTTGGATTAGTAAATAAATAATGTGGAAAATTCTTATGAATTAAAGAATGATTAAATGGCTGATATTTTGTGGTGTTAGGCATGGTGTCCTAGACCAATTAGAAGTTGGGACTTGGACATGGGGTTCCTCCCCAATAGATATCTAAACTTGAGATTATAGGGTGTTAGGCATGAAGACCTACACCGAATGAGAAAATAAGTGATAGGCATGACGAGCTACACTCAATGAGATTTGGGGTGCTAGGGATGAAGACCTACACCCAATGAATGATAATAATGAATGATGTTTCAACTAAGATTTGGGGTGCTAGGAATGACAACTTACACCAAGTGAATGATAAAAATGAATGATGATTCAAATGGAAAACATGAATTTAATTAGCCTAATGTGATGATTAAAGATTAAATGACAATGTGATAACTGTTTAAATTATGCATTGTATTTATTGCTTCATAAATATTCATGCACTATCTTTTGACTGGATTTATTTTAGACACCGTTGGTGGTGGCCTACTGAGTTGTACTCACACCATATTAGGGCTTCCTGATCGGCATCCGAGCAGACTTTGTTGTTGTAGGACAGGATAAGGGCAAGGCCCTGGGATATATTGCTATTTGGGATTAGAGCATGGGAGAGGGAACCAAATGCAGTTCGGGACCCGTTTTAGAGTCGTAGTGTCTTTAATTTGAGTTTCATTATAGAAAATCGGCACTTTCATTGTCATATAATGTTTTACCTTCAATTTGAGTATGGTATTTTTTCTGGTTTTGACTATCATATGTCATGGTATTGTTCTGGTTAATTATATGCTTATGTAATTGGTTATTTTTATTTACTTATGCTGGTGTTTATTTATGATGACAGAGGGTATAGTCTCCCCAAGACTGACTTACCATACCCTTGCTGCTATTTGGCACCCTCTAGCATATGGGGAGGCATGCTTGAGGGCATGTGGCTAATTGGATCAGGGCACCGTTCAGTGGCTTCTAAGTTGGGATGTCACAAAGTGGTATCAAAGGTAGTTTTCTTTCTTCTCCTTCTTTAATCTTACTATTTTGGAAAAGTTAGACACGAGACTAGGAAGAGTCAAGGCTTGGTAATGAGCTCGTGCATGGGAGTTGCAAACCCATGTACGTGGGAAAATACGAGTACTCAGGGTGGGCTTGTTGTGATTGCTATTTGTTGTTATAATTAGATATTATTTCACCTTGGGTGATGCAATTGTGGTGTGATGTGATATTTCTTTTTAGATTTGTGGAATTTTGATTTGTGGCCTAAGGAGGCATGATACTTGAGTCTGCATGCATCATTTTAGGACTCATGGTAATTGTAACATGCATCATTCTAGGCACTAATAGGAA
Source organism: Viscum album (assembly GCA_963277665.1). Taxonomy (NCBI): domain Eukaryota; kingdom Viridiplantae; phylum Streptophyta; class Magnoliopsida; order Santalales; family Viscaceae; genus Viscum; species Viscum album. The sequence goes on from OY728131.1 coordinate 1,982,642,223, forward strand.
AATGGATTATGGGTAAGTTGTTGAACTTGAACTATTTTTCCTTGTTGTGAGATTGGAATAATGATGAAAAATGAGAATAAATGGTTGTATAATGAGAATATTGATTGTTTAATTGAGTATGAGAAATTAATTAATTGTTGAATTAATTAATTTGAGATAATTTGATTAATTAATGGATGAATTAATTAATGAGAATGAATATACCCTTGTTAACCAAGACCTAGGAATAGGATAGTTAAGGGTAGTGATAAAGCCTCGGTGTTGACCGTGTAGTGAGAAAAAAGGGGGAAAAAGACATGTTGAAACTTGTTGTGTTAGTTTATACTCTTACATAAATGTTATAAGGTTACATTATGAGACCTGAGATGCATTTTTGGATTTATAGGAGTATGCCTCCATGACGCTTGTTGAGGGAGAGACCAAGGGTTATGGCCCAAAACAAACTTCTAGATAGGGAGCTTGAGTCACCATTTGTGCAAGATGAGGAAGAAGGAGAATAGTTCTGAGAGAACTTTGCTTGTTTCATGCAATTCATGGGGAGAGACCTAGCTGAGTTGACAAGGGAGTTTCAACTGTAACACCCTCCTACTTTTACTAGAGAGGGTGGAACTGAGGGAGCAGAATTCTAGATTTAATCTATAGAGATGATACTTGATCATTTGGTGACTTCAACTGAGAGGAGGGCCAAGTTTCCAGCTTATATGCTATGGGGTTTCACGAAGCGCTGGTGGGACATTTAGTTATGATCTGGATAGAATGACGAGATGTTATGGAATGAATTTCTGGAGAAGTTCTTAGAGAACTTCTATCTATACACACTGAGACAAGAGAAGGATTCAGAGTTTATTCATCTAACATAAGGAAGAATGCCCATAATGGAATATGCTAGACGTTTCACATATTTATAGTGTTTTACTCCAACTTTGGCGATAGATGAGGCTTCTCCGGAAAAACATTTTTAGGAAAAACTTAAGTGTGAAATTAAGTCCCAAGTGAATATCTTTAGGCTAAAGAAATTATGAGAAGTGGTTAATCAGGATATCATTTTAAAGGGGAACCTGAAAGAGGCTTCCAGTACTGGTCAGGTAGTTAGACAATCAGGGAGCGGGCCTTCTGAGAGTTAAAAGCTCCGTCACGAGAATCTTAGTCAGGACAGTGGAAAGCAAGGTGGAAAGTTAGGATGGATAGTTGCACCAGATATTTCTCATGTTCTTTGACACCAGTGTAGTAGGTAGGGACATTATCATACACATTATCCTAGACCACCAGTGGAGTGTTGGTTTTGTGGAAATATGGGACATCTACAGAGGTTATTTAGGAAGCAGTGACTGGCTGGTGCTAAGGTAGCATCTGCTCAGAGTCAGAGTGTGGGAAGGGGGTCTTCTACACCATATAGGTCTGGACGCTGGAGTTGTACTAGAAGAGGTGGTATAGGCAGTGGATGAGGTGATTTAGGGAATGAGCTCCCATATCAGTAGAGTGGTGCTACTCAGGGGAGTCAGACGACACCACAGGGAAGAGGGGTAGGACAGTTACATGAAGTACAACCTAAACTTGTGGAGAGCGAGGCTGGTCCATCAATAGTGAGAGGTAATATTCTTGTTTCTTCTACTTTATCTAGTGCCTTGTTTGATATTGGTGCCTCTCATTCCTTTATATTTGCAAATATTGTTAATGGATTGAGCTTGGAGGTGGAGTCCATAAGCGGGGTGATGAATATCAATACATTGTTGGGAACATGGTCTAGGGATATCTGTTTATGCAAGGGATCTTCACTAGATATCAGAGAGTATCATTTCATTTGGGATATATTTTTTTTTGATATAACGGTCTTCGATCTGATTATGAGTATGGAATGACTAGTCTCATACCGAGCTCACATATATTTTTACCGTAGGATAGTGACCTTTGTATCTCCTGAGGGTGACCAATATGTTATTCATGGAGAATGGAATATCCATGCAGGCTGAGCTGGTCCAATTGCTCAGCAACTGGGAGATCTCACGGCCCAATTTTCTAGTCTTTTGCTGGATGATGGGAGTGGTAGGAAAGACATCCTTCCACTAGTAGTAGAACTATTTCAGGATGTCTTTTCTAAAGACTTTTCAGGGTTTCCACCTGAGAGAGATGTGGAATTCACTATTGAACTCATATCGAGGGTTGAGTTGATATCTATTACACATTATAGATTGGCACCGACTGAGCTTCAAGAGCTCAAAACGCAGTTGGAGGAGTTGGAGGATAAAAGTTTTATCCGTCCAAGTACATCACATTGGGGATCGCCTGTTTTTTTTGTAAAGAAGTCTGATAGGAGTTTACTCTTGTGTGTATATTACAAAAATTTGAATGAAACAACTATGAAGAACTGATAACCTATTTCGTGTATCGATGATCAGTTTGACCAGCTGAAGGGGGATAGTTTGTTCTAAAAGATAAATATGAGTTCAGGGTATCATCATGTGAGAGTTCGGACCCCTGATATACCAAGAACTACTTTCAGGAGAAGGTATGGCATTTATGAGTTTTTCATAATGCTGTTTGGGTTGACTAATTCTCCACTAGTGTTTATGGACTTGATAAACAAGATCTTTCATCCTTACTTAGATCAGTTTGTGGTGGTGTTTGTGGATGAAATCTTAGTGTACTTAAAGACTCATGACGATCATGCTCAACATCTGGACATCATCCTGGGTACACTGAGAAAGCATCCGCTATATGCTAATATATCTAAATGTCAGTTTTTTGGATTGATAGGGTACACTTTTTGGGGAACATCATCTTGGAAGAAGGTGTGGTAGTGGATATAGAAAAAGTGAAGGCATTGATTTCTTAGAAGCAGCCCAAGAATGTTTTTTATATTTGAAGCTTTTTGGGATTAGCTGGTTATTATAGGAGGTTTATCCAGGACTTTTCTATAATCACAGCACCTCTTACTGGTTTGACAAAGAAAGGGATAAAGTTTTTTTGGACAGAAGCATGTGAGAATGCTTTCCAGGAGTTGAAGAAGCACTTGACATCGACACCAATTTGTGTATTAATTGAGTCGAGTGAGGAGTACATGGTGTTCTGTGATGCTTCTGGGGTCAGACTCAGATCTATGTTGATACAAGGGGGTAGAGTCATTACTTATGGGTCTAGGAAACTAAGGCCACATGAACAGAATTACCCTATGCATGACCTCAAGTTGGAAGCAGTAGTTTATGATCTTAAGTGTTGGTGACACTATCTTTTGTGTAAGAACCCGGGTTTTTCTGTGAAAGACTTTGGAATATTCTTCATGATATTCCAGAGCACCGCCTTCAGACGGCGTGCAATTCCGAGCCCCGGTGTGGCCGAAATTAAATTTTCAGTACGTTCACACTAGAAACGCCAAATAAATGGGATAACTCCTAAACGGTGATCTAGATCAGGGATCCGAGTATACATATGGGTCTGGAATGGGGTGTTTACCCTAGGAACGACATAAAACTTGTCGGCGCGAGATGTTTAGACCCCTCGCTCTCTTTCGGAACGTTAAACGGATAAATTAATTAATTAATTTATTCGTTTAATGGTGAAACGCTAGTATCTCTTAAACGGTGGCTCATATTGAAAAAATGAGGGCACCGTTGAGTTTAGAGCGTACCGTTTATCCTAGAAGGGGTATAAGTTTCGCGGGCGCGGACCGTTTGTGAAAAATGGCCCTAGGGGCGTTTTCGTAATTTAGCGGCTTCAGACGTTAAATTTTATAACTTTCAAACGGATGCTTGGAATCAAATTCAGAGACCACCTTTGTGCTCGGAAGGTGGTGTTTACCCTAGGGGAGGCTTAACCTCGACCCCGTCGGGCGTTTCGGGTACGAGGCCCACGACAGGAGTTTAAGTGTTTTATTTTTAAACACTTCTTCCCCCCCCCCTCTTGGTGGTTCTCCCTGGTGCGGCAACCCTCTCCATCTCCTCCTCCATCTCCGGCGAGGTGACTCCGGCGAGGCGGTCCGGTGAGGAGCGGCCACCCCGGCGGGTTGACGGCGAAGCGACGAGCTTAGTCCCAAGAGGTAGGTGGTGTTCGTTTGAGTTTTAAATCCCGAACCCCCCTTTGAACCTCAATTTTAGCATCATTTCGTTGTTTAATCTTCGAAAAAATCCCATGGTCGTGTAGTACACATTTTTCTCTTTCCGACGCTTGTTTCGGTTTTGAAATCGGAATTCGGAGGCGTTCGCAATCGTTCGCCGAAGGTTGCGGGAAATTCGGAAGGTTCTGGGTGTTTCCCGGCGGGTTCCGGCGGTCCGGCGGGCTTAGTCGGCGGCGCGACACCTGCAGGCGGCGGTGGTCCGAGGTTGAGGCGGTCGGCGGCGGCGGCGGCTTCCTCAGGCGGGTGGCGCGGCTCGGGCTCGCCGGCTGGGGGCGCGGCGCGCGGGTGCCGGCGAGAGGGGACGACCGGGGTCGCAGCGTGCGACCCCGCGGCTGGACAGAGACCCGCGCGACGCGGGTCTCCGCGTGGAAAGCCGACCGGCCGTGTCGGCCGGTCGGTGGAAGAGCCGCCCACGCAGCTCGGGCGGGGTGACTCACGGGAGGCAGCTGGGCCGCAGTCCCAGCGGGCCTGCTGGAGCGGGCCGGCTCGAGCGGGGCGGACCGGCCGGACCGGGCCGGTCCGGTCCAAGAGGGTCCCCCCTCTTCTTTTAAAATCTTCGGACGCCCGTATTTTGGGCTATGGGTGTCCAATTTGCGCGCCGTCTACGACGGAACGGACCTTACATCGAGGTGGACGTTATGGGGTGGTTTCGAGAGTTTTAACTTCCGAGATGAGCGGCTCGGGGGCACGACACGTGCGTAGAGCAGCTTAGCGGGCCTTCCGGGAATCTTGTTTTGAGCAGCGCGGACGCGTCCGACGTCCGGTTTAAGCGCTGTCAGCAGGGTTGGAACCCCGGCGTCGAGGCGGAGGTTTCCATGGTGGTTCCGGGCGTTGAAGCTGGAGTTGAGGCGTGTGCCCCACGACCCGTCTTTTGAGCTGCGTGCAGCGTTTCAGCGACTTTTTCCTCGGTCGTCCGTTCGGGGTGTGCGAGCAGCCGATTCTGGATGTTTTTCAGAGGGGATTGCAATGGTGCAATCTGCCCGCTCTAATTCGGCACGATGGTGTGGGGTCCACGAGGTCCGTTTGGGCGTCGACGGTGATTTTCCATCTCTATCACCGGGCGACTGTTTTGGACAAGTGAGTAGTCCACCTTGTGTGCTTTTTCGAGAGGATCGCAACGGTGCGATCTGTTTGTTGGGTTTTGGGACCGGGATGCGAGTCCCACGAAGCACCGCTCGTGTGCGGTGCTCCAGAACGTATCTTTTTCTCTGGATATCCGTTGCACTCAATTGAGTAGTGCTTTTGACGTGTTTTCCCAAGGGGATCGCATTGGTGCGATGTGCCCGACTGTTTTCGGGGCCGAGGCTCAGGATCACGGGACGCCGTTCGGGCGTGAGGCGGTGTTGGTGACTTTTCCATCGGATATCTGTTTGAGGCGAGTAAGTAGTCGATCTCGCATGTTTTTTTCCACGAGGATTACAATGGTGCGGTCCGCTTGGTTGTGCGGAGCCTCTTGCGCGATCTTGGGAATGTGGAAATGTGAAAGGTGCCCCGGTGGCGGTTCTACCTACCATGTTTGTAGCGAACCCTTGGTGTGTGATCGCGCAATCTTGGGAGAGTGATGTAAATGTTTCACGAATGTGGTTGTCCGTTCCTGGGCCTTTGAGGTGGAGCTGTTACGTCACACCTTCGCGTTGACGTTGGGTGTCGTGTGCACGATAGCCTTTGGGTTGGAGTACTCTGGGAGTATACGAGAGCGCTTGGAGGTACGTGTTGTTTGTACCTGAGGCGTTCGTACGCTTGGATGGGGTTGACTTGGGGCCACACGTTGTGTGGGTCCCATGTGCGTTTCGGGCTCTGCTATACGTACTTTAAACTCTCGCGACATAGAGGGTCCCTCTGTGCTCGTTGTTTGACCAGCAGAGTGGAGTTTTTCCTCTGGCTCTGTGCTCGTTTGTTTGACCAGCAGGGTTGAGTGGTCTCCCCTAGTTTCGTTCTCGATGGATCGGCCAGTAGCGGTGCTAGTGGAACCCCATGATGGAACAGACGCAGAACCTCTTTTGGGTGAGTTGTTCTGGAGTTGGGTGGTTGCGTGATACCCACTCCGTGTTCAGTTGTCCAGTGTTGTACCCTCCATTGGAGATGGCCAGAGCAGTTCTGAGTTTAGCCTCCAGCGGGGCTGGGCAGTGGGTTACTCATCGACTTCTTAGGGTCTACCCTCCAGCAGAGACAGGGCAGTGGGTCCCGATTCTATTAGGGTCTACCCTCCAGCAGAGACTGGGTAGTGGGTCACCTGACGACCTCTTAGGGTCTAACCTTCAGCAGAGACTGGGCAGTGGGTCACCCGACGACCTCTTAGGGTCTACCCTCCAGCGGGGCTGGGCAGTGGGTCGCTCGTCGTCTAGTTCCAGGTCTACCCTCCAGTAAGGCTGGGCAGTGGGTCGCCTGTCGACTTATTCCAGGTCTACCCTCCAGCGGGGCTGGGCAGTGGGTCACCTGATGATGTATTAAGCTCTACCCTCTAGCGGGGCTGGGTAGTGGGTCACCTGATGATATATTAAGGTCGACCCTCCATCGGGGCTGGGCAGTGGGTCACCTGATGATGTATTAAGGTCCACCCTCCAGCAGGACTGGGTAGTGGGTCGCCGGATGATGTATTATGGTTTACCCTCCACCAGGGCTGGGCAGTGGGTCACCCAGTATCTTATTATGAATTACCCTCCACCAGGGCTGGGCAGTGGGACACCGGTTGGCATTCCAGACTCAGTCCTTACTACTAGGCTAGTCTGTGGCTTTCTTCCAGGACCACCGGAGCGAGACCCTTGGTTGTACGGGTCGGTGATGGAACGACTTTGACTTTGAGGAGACCTCTCGACTGCAGGGCAGTGACGAGGTGTGGTTTGACTTTCCCTAGAACTCTCAAGTACGAGGGGCACTTTCCCCACCGAGACGCGTTCTTGTGACGCGATCTAAAACCGTGCGGGCGAGTCAGTGCCGCCCAAGGCGGATAGTGTCGAGGTGTGGTGATTGAGCCCCTTGGATTACGGTTCGGGGCAGACGTGCGGGATGCTGGACATCGATGATGTTTCTTCTGGGACTGTTGGCGACTCATTTTCTTGGGCTGAGCTACAGGACGGAAATCCCCTTACGACGTTGTTTGGATTTCTTTTTGAGCATACAGATATTTATATACCTTGTTTCTGGTACGCACTTCTTGGGTTTGGTTACTCTCCTTCCAGGAGAGGTGAAGACGCTCGGGGTATTCCACGTGCTTTCTGTGTCTAGCTTCTCGTGGTTGGACGAGTCTACTCTCCTGCTATAGGTAGCGAAGACTCGACGGGAAGTTCATCTTCTCACCGTTTCCAGCTCCTTATGTCTAGACGAGTCTACATTCTTTCCTCCTGTTTGGTTGAGCTGGACTCTTTACTGTACTCTTTGTTGTACCCCTTTAATTTTCATGTTCGCTCTACTGCTCACCCTTCGGTACCTCCTTTTGTTTCTCCCTCGAGCCTTCGGGGTATCCTACTGAGTATTTTTGTACTCACCCCTGCTTGGGCTTTGCCCACACTTGGTGTGCCCTTGCAGAAGACGAACAAGTGGAGCGTGACTTCAGTGGAGCGTAGGAGCTTGGGAGCTTGGACCGTGTGCGGTGGTCATGGCCGGGTTCTAGGTGGGAGACCCGTCAGTTATTTCTTTTTGTTTACCTGTTGCCGGGTTGTGGCACTTTTCGGTTGGGCGCGTGTTTTGCCCCTTTTCTTTTCAGCTTGTACCATGTACTGATTAGAGGTTGATGCACTCTTGTGGTTTATTTATAGCAGTTGCCCTTTTACTTTTCTTTTTATTCTGCACTTTTGCATTGAGTTTGCTGCGTGTGCGTGTGTACAGGTGCTTAGGCAAAGGCCTCCCCGAGTTATTGTGCCTTTGGCGCTGGTCGCCATCCCCTGGACTATGGAGGCGGGCTTGGGGTAGTTGCGGCTCGAGCCCGGGTAGGGTCGGGTCGTGACATTTTGGGTGAAAAGTTTACATTTTTTATAGATCACAAAAGCTTGAAGTATATCTTTTCACAACATGACTTGAATCTTCGGCAGCGAAGATGGGTAGAGTATATATAGTCCTTTGATTTTGAACTAGCATATACACCCAGGAAGGGGAATAGTGTGGCTGATGCCTTGAGTAGAAAAACTGAGACTCAGTTGGTACATGAGTCGAGTGTAGAGTGGAAGATATTGACCTTACTGGCAGAAATGCATGTGGTAGTTCTGGAGAGTTAGGAGAGAATGACTCCAGTTTCTGTAGCAGTGGAGTATACACTCGTAAGATAGATCAGGGACAGGTAGTATGAGGATCCAGAGTGTTTAGCTTTAAGGGAAAACCTTGAAGGTGGGGAGACACCTTTAGACTGAAAAATAGACAAGGATGAGATCATCTATGTGAAAAATCAGGTTGTTGTTCCTACGAGTATGCGAGAGGAACTCATGCAAGAATTCCATGCTTCAAGGTGGGCGATACATCTGGGGGTGAAAAAAATGTACCGCGACCTTCGATGCCAATTTTGGTGTCCAATCATGAAAAATGAGATAGCAGGGTTCGTAAAAAGATGTTTCACATGTCAGCAGGTGAAAGCAGATCATCAATGACCTGGAGGCCTATTGTAGCCGTTACCTATTCCAGAATGGAAGTGGGATGACGTGACTATGTATTTCATGGAAGGACTTCCAAGGACTCTTAATAAGAATGATGTTATTTGGGTCACTGTGGACCGAATAATGAAAGTATCACACTTCTTAACTATCAAAGAAACCTTTATAGTAGAGCAGTTGGGAGAGATTTATGTGAGAAAGATAATTTCGTTTGCATGGGGTGCCATAGACTATAATTTTAGACCGTGATTCACGCTTTACTTCACACTTCTAGGAGGGCTTACAAGAGGTACTTGGTACAAAGGTTCTATTAAGTATGAACTTACACCCACATATAGATGGGCAGTCAGAGTGTACCATACAGATGTTAGAGGATATGCTGCAAGCATGTGTTCTTGACTTCGATGGTTCTTGGGAAAACCACTTGTCTTTAGTGGAGTTTTCCTATAAAAATAGTTATCAGAAAACTATACAAATGGTTCCATAAGAGGAAATTTATGGCAGAACTTATATATCACCGCTATTTTGGTTAGAGGTGGGTGAGTCAGAGCTGTTAGGACCAAGTCTCGTTTGGGAGACATCAGAGCAGGTGCAGTTGATTCAAAAGCGTATGGCTACGGCTCAGAGTAGGCATAAGTCATGTGTTGATAGAAAAATATGACCCCTAGAGTTTATATAGGGTGATAGTGTATTCATTCAGGTGTCTCCTAGATTGGGTTACCACAGGATACGAAGGTAGGGCAAGTTAGCACCCAGGTTTGTGGGACCGTTTGAGGTGCTGGAGAGAATTGGGTCGGTGGCGTACCGATTAGCACTTCCACAAAAATACAGTGTTTTTCATGATGTTTTACATGTGTCACAACTACATCGGTATCAACCCGACCCATATCATGTGATTGATTTGGAAGAGGTTGACCTCAAGACAAATGCATCCTTTGAGGAGCATCCGGTACATGTACTGGGTCGTAGTGAGAAAGTGTTACGGGGAAATACCATGTCGTTAGTTCATGTGTTATGGAAATATGGAAATGTTTAAGAGGGAACATGGGAATGGTAATTAGACATGAGGGCTCAATGACCCAATCTTTTTGGCTCAAAATTATGGAGAAGTTTGGGAGTGCAGCTCGAGGATAAACTGTTATAAGGTGGGGAGATTGTAAGATATTATCCTTTTCTCGATTCCCCTCAGGCATGTTTTCTAGTATTTTTTGAAGATTTTAAGTACCTTTAATTTAGATTAGTGGATTTGGGTGTGTTTGGGTGAATTTTTAAGGAAAAATAAAGGATAGTGGGTTATGCACGGTTTGACAGACCATGCGACCAAACCGCGTTAAGCGTGCGAAACTGGACAGAGAGGTCTGCACGGTTTGCACATGATTTGAAAAACCATGTGACCAAACCCTGACAACCATGAAAAACTGGACATATGGATCCATATGGTTGGTGCATGGTTTACCCTAATCATGCGCCTCTTCCTAGGAAACTGTGCATGCGGAATTTAAATTCTGAAAATCCTTTTTAAAACCACCTGAACCTCCAGGTATTCCATATTTTTAACCTTGGATCAGGCTTGACGAATTCTATGTGTTTCCAAATCCTCCTAGAGAGATTAAAAGGTGATATGAACACCACTATTTGAGATTGAAATCCCGTATTTAAGATCCTCTCTCCTCCTGTTAAGTGGATTTCATTTGGATGCTTCTTCCATTCTTTCTCTTATCTTTTCTAGATCTTTTCCTGGAAGATCTCCACCATTTTATTGGATCTAAACCCATGAGTTAAGATCTAGATCTAGTATTTTATATCTAGATCTAGATTTAAAATATCTTTATTCCTTTGATCTTAATTTTGGTTATAGGTATTTAGATTCGGAGCTTGATCAACGACGTTGTGCCACTCAGATTTTTGGGATTTCTGTTGGGCTAACTTCTATCAAGAAACTGAGGTAGGTGGTCTAAATCGAAATCCAATAGTCATGATTTTAGATATGTTTATGAGTTTATGATTGTTATTATAAATACTCTTGATTATTGATTTCCTAAATTGAAGTATTTAGGGATGTGAAATTTAATTAAGATGCCTTGGTGAGTTAATTAATAATTGAACCACATAACAAATGACGGGGGGTTGCCCAAATAGATCTTTCAGAGATTTTATTTTGGTAGAGATATTGTAATTGAGACATTTAATTGTTGTGATAATATAATTAATTTGGGGAACTGATTATGGAACTATGTTTGTCTATGTAAGATAATTAATCGTGAGAATTAATTTTGTGCCTGATGTGATCTAAGATAATTAATTTTGAAAATTAATTATGACTTTTTAGGTTTTGTTTTGGATAAATAATTGTGAAGAATTAATTATGGAATGAGAATTGTGTTGATTGATTAATTAATTTATGAATTAATTAATGGGTTATATGCTTAGTTAATTGTTGAATTAATTAATGGCCTTTGAAATGTTTAACTAATCATTGGATTAATAAATTAATAATGTGAAAAATTCTTATGAATTAAAGAATGATTAAATGACTGAGATTTTGTGGTGCTAGGAATGGATTCCTAGACAAATTAGAAGTTGGGACTTGGACATGGTGTTCCTCCCCAATAGATATGCCAGCTTGATATTATGGGGTGTTAGGCATGATAACTTACACTGAATGAGAAAAGAAGTGATAGGCATGATGACCAACACTCAACGTGATTTGGGGTGCTAGTCATGACAACCTACACCCAATGAATGATAATGAATGATGCTTCAAATGATATTTGGGGTGCTAGGCATGGCGACCTACACCAAATGAATGATAAAAATGAATAATGATTCAAATGAAAAACATGAATTGAATTGGCCTAATGTGATGATTAAAGATTAAATGACAATGTGATAACTATTTAAATTAGGCATTTTATTTATTTCTTCATAAATCTATATGCACTATATTTTGACTGGACTCGTTTTAGATACCATTGGTGGTGGCCTACTGAGTTGTACTTACACCCTATTCGGGCCACCTGATCGAAACCTAAATAGACTTTGTTTTTGTAGGATAGAATAAGGAAAAGGCCCTGGGATAGATTGATGTTTGGGATTGGAGCATGGGAGAGGGAACCAGACGCAGTTCGGGACCCGTTTTGGAGTTGTTTTGTCTTTACTTTGAGTTGCATTGTAGACACTTGGCACTTTCATTGTCATAGAATGTTTTACCTTCCTGTTGAGTATGGTATTTTCTGGTTTTGACTATCATATGTCATGGCATTTTTATGGATAATTATATGCTTCTGTACTTGGTTATTTTTATTTGCTTCAACTGGTATTTATTTTTGATAATAGAGGGTATAGTCTCCCCAAGACTGACTTACCAAACCCTCACTGCTAGTTATCACCCTCTGGCGTATAGGGAGGCACACTTGAGGGCATGTGGACAACCGACTCGGGGCACCATTTAGTGGATTTTGGGTCGGGATGTCACACTTAAGATCATGGAAATGAAGTTGTAATATAAATTTAAGGCCTTATAATGAATCAAGGGAGGTACTTATTGAAGTTGATGTAATGTAGAGAGCACTGGGTAGCCGGTGTAGGGCACCAACCGGCCGGTGCCATGAGGGAAATAGCTTCTAGCTTCAGGAAGACCACTGACCAGTTGCTAGAGGATCACAAACCAACCTATGACCAAAAAATAATCCTAAAAAACTTCTAGAAACATGTTATCTAACTACTGGCTAGCAGTGGCTCACCAATGGGGGATTTCTAGACCCCCTGTGTTACAGGTGACCCACTAGCCAACTGGTGAGGAGATCCAATTGATGGTGTCAATACAGGTGTTCTGGGGGTGCATTTAATAATGGTAAAAATTCCATTAAAGAATAATTATATATATTTAATGACCCATGTGTATTCCAAAAGATTTATAGGCCTTTTAGAGCCTATAAATAGAGTCTTTGGTGGCTTAGAAGGTCTAAAACACTGATTACCAAAAACTCTTCAATTGAAAATCCAATCCTTGATCAATTTTGGTATGCCAATGATGAAGCTCTAGTAATTTATATAAAAACTCAAAGATCCATCTCCATTTATCCATCATTCTCAAAGGCTCTCCTTTATTGCATATTCTCAAAATATCTCACCTAAAATTGTACTCTTCTTTTTGAAATATTCGGGAGAGAAATTGTAATAAATTTTACCAAGAACAACTCTCTCTTCTCACCATCTTCTTCAATGGGTTTTCAATACTAGAAAAGTTATAGATGAATTACTTGGATACTTATGAAGATCAAGAGGGTTATCACAACCAAAATTATGATGGATGAGTTTCTTGATCACAAAAATGATCAAGGGAGTAATAACATAACCTTCTCAACCTAAGGGGTGGAGACGAAGGGGGTCACACTAAGATATTGTCAAACTCCTTTAAAATAATGTTTTATCTCTATGTTATTTTATGAATTGAATCATTTTACTTTGAGATGAATAATTGCATAAATTTGATTCATCCATTTTCCACTACACATACTTGCTTAATCATTATTGAGATTAACTTTATAATACAGATCAAATTTATCAATTCATCACTTTATCAGAATTATCTATTTATTTCTTTATTGATACTCTCTAGTTTTTAATTTATCCTTTAATTTTTTAAAAGGAAATTCATCCCCTCTTTCCATCTTTATCTGGGAAAACAATTGATATCAGATCATTCTTTGAGTTTTCAAAATCATGCCTTATTTTTATATTTTTTTAATCTTAATCAATTTCAAAGTTCAATTTTTTGATGGCATCTAATTATTATTCATATTATTCTATTTTTTATGTCATAATTTATTCCTATTAGAAAAATAGAATTTCAACCTTTTGTGGTATCATCAATTACCCTGTTTAGAAAATGTGTATACATGAATATATTCCAACTAAAGAACCTAAATATATGTGGACTCTCAATGATATTAAATTTTTTTAACTTAATATGAAAGATATGAATTCACTACATTATGGTCTCAATTTAATTTAATTTAACCATGTTTCTATATGTAAAGAGTCTCATGAAAAATGAAAATTGTAAGAAATAACTCATAGAGAAAACAACAAAGTTAAACAAATTAGATTAGACATATGCATACAATATTTTGAAATCTTTTCCATATATCCAAACGAATCCATCAGTAGTATGTTTCCATGGTTTATTAACATTTTCAATGATCAAAAGTATATTAGTGATGATTTGTATATAGAAACCTTAGTGGAAAAGATACTCTGGGTTTTACCAAGTAATTTGGAACCCAAAGTCACAACTATACAATCATAAAAGGAAAAAAAGAAAATGACGGTCGACGAACTTATCAGATCCCTAATGATGAAAAAAATTACTATGAAATGAAAATTTTAGAAGGAGGATAATTAATCCAAATATGTAAAGAAAAAAATCATCCTTTAAAGTTACCAAGGATGATTTATCTAGAGGTGAAGTTTAGAATTTTTCTTAGCTTTCCAAGAACACGAACAAATTCTGCATGAAAAAGAACTCAAACAAGAAGGTAAACCAAAAAGTGGAACTAGAAGTGACATTCTATCAATGAAAGGAAAAATTTAACATAATGAAAGAGTGACACATCTAAAAAAATATTATTAAGGAAAATAAACAAGGTAATAGGCTCTCAAATTAATAACTTGGAGTGTAAGCGATGACTCTATAGTCTAAACTTCCTTAACATATTTAAGTGGATCAAGTGATAAGTGTATAATCACAAAAGTTGAATAAAACATCAAGGTTAGTACCCATTTTTATATTTCATCCTCTTTATATTCTTCTCCCAATTATTTCCCTTCTTATTCTTCCTCTTGATCCTCTTATCATGTAAGGTCCTGAATCCTTATAGCCCATTCCTTTTCATTTTTCCAAGTTCTACGGTGCTTGGAGGAAGCCAAAAGTAGGATCAATGGATTTTGGAAGCTAGAATATAGAAGTAAGAGAATTTCACAATGTGAACTATAGTTCATAACATGAGCATTCAGTTCACAACCTGAATAGGAATTCATAGCCTGGGTAGAGAAGTTTGAGGGGTGTGATTCACAACGTGTACAATATATTCATGATGTAAATGTATTGGGATTTAGACCTGATGAATCTATTCTATAAAACTCATGATGTGAACATTGATTTCATTATGTGAATTGATCCATGATTATTGGATGGGGGTGGTGTGTTCTTTGAAGAGTCTTAAACTTGGAAAATTCATGATGTGAATGACCCATTTATACCATGAAAGTCCATCTAAAAGAATTCTTATAAAGCCTCATGTGACCTTTAATTTTATCAAAACCTCCAATTTTCTCCAAACTCTAAGTAGCCTAAATAGTTCTCTCAATGTGTTTTAAAGACCTTTCAAACGGTATTGATCCTCAACTTCTTGTGTTTGATCTATGGTGATCTAAGGTGGGGTTTTCCTCTTTTATTTCATTGTGATTTCTTCTCCAATCGTTCTTGTTTCATCCCATTCATTCTTTCCATGATATGACGATTGATATCATTTATTATTATATATTTATTTTGATATTTTTTTTGAATAGTTATGGAATGAAATCTATGGATAGATTCAATTTCCTTGCGGGATAGGTGACTGTAGGTCTGCTTATTATCACATTCTTGTTCAATAATGTTGAAGGATTTGAGGTTGTGGATTCATTTATTCTCTTTGTTTTTATGTAAAATCATAAATTTATCATGATTTATCTATTTAAGTGATGGTGTAATTAACCATAATAAATAATAAACCAAATTAATGAAAGAAATGGTTTATAGTTGTAGAGACCGTATGTGTTTTTCCACCATGATAATTGTTTTCCTCTTGATTTTCTAGATAGTGTGTTATCTATATTTATACTTTTTTTAGAATGTTGTTTATACTTGGGTATAACATGTTAATTTGATAAAAATGGTTAAATAATGTAAATACAGTAATGTTGGTTGCCTAAATAATTAAAGAGGCATGTTTATTAAATCCATAGATTCTTATAATTTTATGGTAATCAAATGATGATAATTGCATGTTTAATTAATTTTTTATTCCATATGTTGATAGAATTTGATAAATAACATGAAGCTATAAATTCTTGGTTTTGATAATATTAAATAGGCATGTTAATGGAAATTTTCTTCCTTTAAGTTACTTGAAACTGGAAGTCATGCTTTAGAGAATGTTTTACTAATTTATAGATTTTAATAGATGATTCCTTAGGTTAACCATAATTGTAACCTACGATGAATGAATTATATAATACCATATAGTAATAAAACCATTTTCTTGAAAAAGGTAAATATTTGGATCTAAACAGACCCGTTTTTATGTGAATATTAGATTATTTGTTTTTGGGGTCTAGATTCCTTGTTGACCCAGTTTATTATTTTCTAGCTTTTGTGATTTCTTTGTATTTGAGACTTGATATACAAAGTGATGTGATCCTGGGATGACTAATGTTTTTGTGAGATATGGGCAAGGAGGATCGATTCTATGGTAGTAGTTGACACCTAGGATGACGATATGCATGAAGATATGCATAGTGATATTCAAGGTGGTGTCGGGGATGGCCCCAAGATTAATAGAATGGGTTAAAGTTGGGTTTTACCATTATTTTGTTAAAATATGGATTCTTTCTTGATAATGTTCATATTTTAAGGAAAAATGGTATGGTTTCTTATTTACCTACATTCATTTCCCCACTGATTGAGGTATATAGTTATGCTTTTTTTATACATATATTTTATGGTAGCTTAGAATATTTCCTAGAGTACCTAGAATTATGGAATGATAATGAATAATAAATGTTTTGACCCATGGGTTTAGTGATTTAATGGAATGAAAATGTTGATAATGTTGAGTAACCATGGAATAGATTGGTTTGTGCATGGAGGGAATGAAATTAACTTGGTTGTTAATGAAATTAGAATGGAATAATGTTAATTAATAGCTAATGAATTAATAAAAATAAAGTGAAATTTTAAAAGGAAAGAATTAATTATATGAATCTATTTGAATTCTTTTCAACTTATAACATCTAGTTCTTAGTAGAGGAAGTCGGGTGTTTGTGAGATGATAACTACAGTGAAGCCAAAGACTGGGTTAATTCCCATAGTGTGGTTGTGAGCTATGTTATATCATGTATGTTTTTTATTTAATAGGATACCCAACCCATGTTGGTAGGGTGACTGAAACCCAGTGGAATCTATGAGGGTTTCCCCCCAATATCCAGGTTAGTGAGGAATGAATGGTTGCCTACCCCATCTAACCCCACTCTCTTCTCCTAATAGTAAAATGTTCTTCTGTGCACAGTTGTTATCTTTCCCCATATATGTGTGTAGATGGCTATATTAGATTATGTTTATTTCATACACATATATCTATATATATAGCATCCTATGGATTATTATAGGTATGATATGTATGGGATACGGTGGATTGAGATATAATACATAAAATAAAGGTTGTGGTGACTCTTGAAAGCTACTTAGTTACTATCTAGAGATGTATAATGGTATTATATGATGGTGTCATGAACAAGGTTTATGGTATGTGATGAGATTATGTGATGAACATGGTGCATGTTATGATACTTTATCCCTAGTGTATTTGGGATAACTTCTTGTGGAGAGAGATGGCTCAAGACATGCGATGTTGGGATTGAGTGGAAAACTAGTGGGGAAGTGGTATTTGGGTACCTTATTTTGACATTATATTATGTTCACTTGTATGTGATACTTGGTGAGAGATAAATATGGTGAGGCTGGGAACTTAGGAGACCTGTTTAGGTGATGATTTAACATCACTTGTTCTTCACTAAGCTGCAACATACATTATTTATATTTTTTATAAGAGGATCTAGGGAGGATCCTACTGAGTATTCATGTTATTATCACCCTAAATGTATATATATACACAATTTTTCTGGTTAGTAGGATCAGGTTGGTGATCAAGCTAGACATTGACAGCTCATGGGTTATTCAAGAGCTATTTAGGATTTGAGGTTACCATCAAGTTTATCTTTTGGTACTTGTAGTTCATTTTTTAGTTGTTTTAGTTATATTAAATTATATACATGTATTTTATATCTTTATTTACATTTATAATGAGTAGGAGTTGTTCAGTGTTTCTATCTTATCTCTCTCATATTCTAAAATCTTAGTGGGTAATGTATCTCATATGTGTGTATGATATACCATCGGTGCTTATCCCTAACCAGTGTCTTATTAGAGGTGGGTTTAAAGCCTCATTATCTCCCTTATCTCATTGATGACTTAGGGGGGATACCTTTGGGTGGGGGGAGGTCTTGAAAGAGTGGTATCAGAGGTTTAGGTTGAGGGATATGATGAAGTTTGGAGATAGGTACAAGTGAGGACTATATGGGTTTGTAGGGAAACAATGTCAGATAAGTTTAGTAAGTGATGTAAATAAGGTATAACATCCAAGACATAGGTATTTATGACCCACTGTGATATGTTTCATATACCTTTAAGTTTACTGAGCCTACTAAGTAAAGTGATACTGGTTGCAGGGTAGAGAACTATTAAAGGATCACTCATAATTCCTATTTTTTCCTATATTTGAAATGGGTAGACCTTGGGATTAGGTTGAATATTTAATAAATATATAATTAATTAATCTTAAATATTCATTATTCCATGTTTAGGAGTCCCTAACAGTTTTTTTTCTTTTGAAGGTATGACTCCAAGTCGATGTCTTTTTCAGCTATGTATTCAAGTCTATTTTTTTTAGGGTTTTTCTAAAGATGTTCAGTAGGATATGATAATATATTAACATATATTATAGGTTGAAGATGAAGAAACTTGGAGGATGAAACACTGATAATTTTAGTGTAAGATTTTTCAGAAGTATAAGGCCTCCATTTTGGACTTAGTGACAAAGGACTAGTTGGAGTAGGTGGAGATGACATTATGTTTGATACATGTTGGGAAAGAGCATTGAGTTTCATTGGTGGTGATGATGATACACGGAGCAGTGAGGTAGTGGTTGATATTATTACTCAAGGTTTGTGAGGAGTCAATTATCTCATGGGAAATTTTCCAAGGCTAGTTTTAATCAGAGTTTCTTTCTTCAACCGCAAAGGTGGCCAGTCACTAGGACCTATTTAAACTTTGATAGTGAAGTTACAGTATACAAGAGTTTGGAATCCATTTTCAAAACCATATTTTTTATGCTTCCAACCTATTTTAAAATTATGAGTCCAGAGAGAACCATTTTTAAGTGGATTTATGTCTAGAGATCCATCTCCATGTCACACCATTTATGTTATTGATATATATCGTGGTGTTGGAGAGAGAATGGTTCATTGATAGTATATTTTTCCAAGAATGGATCATCATGAGAGGGGAGTATTTATGATTATTTAAATAGTAGAGATGTGATATGGGGTTCCTAGTTTCCTGGTTAGAATATGTTTCAGATAGTTGGGGGTAGGTCATAATCCTCATCATCTCATCTCTTTGGGGGTAGCTGTAAAGACCCACACCCTAGTTTCCCAGAGCCAATGCCTTACTTTATTACATTGTTATAATAAACAAGGAAGTTGTATCTCAAAGGACCGAATAGTTTATTAGTTTTTTAATCTAGATTACATACATGAACTTAACATTACAACTTGAAATGAAAAACAACATAACAAATCCATTTGAAATATCCATAACTCCTAGATTATCCTTGCAAGTCATTCATTATATATATCTTTGCATTCTAAAAAAAATAAAACATAAGAAAGGGGTGAAATTAGATGCTCATTAAGGGTAAGTAATATAGTATAAGATAATATAAACAATATAACATGGTGAATGACTAAACACACATGCTATTAGAATTTTTTTTGAGCATAGTATGGAAAGAATAAAAAAATGAAATAGATAATTCCATATAAATATTCACATAAGAATGAAGCTTAACCATGGAATTATAATAGTGGAATAATCTCATGGATTATAAAATAATAATATCATAATGAGGGAATTCATAATGTTAGAAAACATAAACATACTTTCGAGGCCTCGACCAAGACATCTGTAAATAAATAGTTAAGGCCTCAGCCAAATCCATTTCTATTTTGTATCATGAGACCTACTGATGCATTGAGAGGATACAGAGGGTCACATAAATCACTCAATAAGTTAAATTAATTCCTAATATGAATGGGGTTAAACATAAAAAACATATACATATGAAATTTAAATAACTTTCCCCAATCTATAAACATAATCAATAACCATTATGAGTAGTATAGTGAATGATATCAAGATAGAATATCCACAGTCAAAATGATCATAAACCATTTTATAAAACATAGTATATTATAATAATAATATATTAATCTCAATAAATCATAATATTCAATAGATGTGTTGAAATAGATGAAAATATTCTAATAAAATCATTGAGGAATTCTGGAAAGAAATACCCTTTTTACTTTGTAAATAATTTTTCTTTTGGAAAAACATTTTTTATTTGTCATAATTGTTTATATAAATCTAGAAATGAACAAATATAGTTTTTTCATGAAAAAATTATTGATTTTATAAAAATTATGGTGTATTTAAATATATTATGTATGGTACTTGAAAATGAGAAAGAAATCAAGAAGTTCCCTTTAATCAGGCTTGTGTATCCGGAAGAATTGAGAAGGGGATCATGTAAAACATGTATTCCCTATAAAATAAAGATGAAATAATACAGATACATTATTTTTTTAACATATACATAAAATTTTGGAGAATTATATAAAAATAATTAAGAATTATATTGGCATAAAGAGGGAGAAATCATAACCTGAATACAAATAGAAGTTTGAGAAGAAACCCTAACCTTTTGTACGAAAGTGTTCTGCACTTGTACTTAACATCCTAGATAATGAAATTAGATTCATAAATACTTTAATTAAGAACCTATTATACATGAATTTTATTTATTATAATTTTATAAAGTTCATTTATGGATTTTTTATGAGTTATAAGATTTAATTCCGTCGTTCAGGAGTGCTCATTTCCTTGGTTTTCACGATTGGTTCACTTGTATACATGTACGAAAGATCGTGTGAAATGGGAATAGTTATCCAGAATTGAAATTATATTTTATTTATTAAATTACATAATATTAAATAATTATATAAATAATTTGGTTATTTGTTGTGAGGATGACTCATGAGATAAAATGTTAGTGATAATCATTTAGATTATTTTGGCGGTTTTTTGATCGTCATGAACTAGTTTTGTCTTATTAAACAATATCATGTATATATAATGGTTACAAAATACTAAATAAATTATAATATGTATAATAAAATATGGTTTAACCATAATTATGGTTTTATAACCATATTTAAATGTGGTAATGGAAAATGAAGTCTCATCGTCCATGATGATGGTAAATCGGCATATCACGTACTATGTTTTCATTTTTATAATAAAAAGGGGGACGAGAAGGGTTATGATGATGGTTCTTACATTAAAATAATAAAATTATAGTATATATATTTCACTAGATTTATCATGAATATTTGGAAAGAATATATAAGTATATAATATAAAAGAAAATAAATTAAAATAAAATGAAAGTGAATGAAGAAGGATTTACCTCTTTAATTCCTCTCCTCAAAAACCTCCTTACAGAAATTGATTTTTGTATTATTTTGAAACCAATGGATCTTTGAAATGGGTGAGAGGTTTTGGAAGAGTAATGGGTATCAATTGGAAAAACTTCAAGGCTTTGGTGGTGTGAGGAGAATAGGTGGTGAGGGGTGGTATTTATAGTGGAGGAGAGGGGTGTTTTTTGATTATTTTTCTCATTATTTTATTATTTTGGACCAAGAAAAGAAATAGAGAAGTTTTTTGTGATTAGATACAGTAACCAATTCATTTGAGTTTGAACTAAGGGTTTATTAAATCATTCATGATGTTACAAATAATGTATTTAACTTATAATGTATATATACTGTAAATTACTATATTTCACTATTCACCAAAAATTCAACTTTTTAGAAAAATCCTGGAAATTCGACCTAAATTTTTTTCTATGTGTAGAATTAAAAAATAGACTCCATTTTATAAAAATAATTTTCTAAATATTATAAATTTAATTTTAATTTTAAATCATTATTTATTCAAAAAATTCTAATTTTAATATTATAATCGATTTTATGACACTTTCAAAAATTAACCAAGGTATCATAAAATTATCTTATAATAATATGATAAAAAAATATTAGTTTATTAATGTATTTTATGAAAATAAATTTTCTTTTAATTCATTATATTAATTAAAAAAATTTAAATAAACATTTATGCTTTATAAAAATACCAACACTTAATTTATCACTTTCACATCATTTATTTACTTAAACTATGATAGAAATATATCATATTTTCATTTATAGGATAAATAAATTTTATTTATAATTTCATTGGTGAGATTACTATTCTTTGGCCAGTTTACTATTTATAAGGGTCACATTACTATTCCAAAGTTCAAGTTACTATTCCATTGGTATAAGATCCTTAACTTCTATAAATACCTCTTATTTAATTTATTATTAATTTATAAATTTTTTATTATATTATATATGTTATTTGATGTGATTTATACTATATGAAATAACTATAACAAGGGAAATTCATTTATATAATTTTGGGTCATTGCATCATTCTCTCCTATAAAAATTTCATCCTCGAAATTTTTAGAGTATCACCTCAAAAAATTATCTGGGTAGTTCTTTATCATAACTTACTTTGGTTCCCACATTGAACCTTCAATTTTATGATTTTTCCAAAGTACCTTTACCAATAGAGTCATATAATTCTTTAACACCTGTTCTCTAGTGTCCAGAATCCAGATAGGCTATTCACAGTAAGATAAATCGGGTTCTAATTATAATTCTTCAAAAGTGAGAACATATGTTGGGTCTAACATGTACTTCCTTAACAAAGAGATGTGGAACACATTGTGTACTTTATAAAGGCTAGGTGGAATCACCAAATTATAAGACATAACTCTAATTCTATATAGGATTTCAAAAGTTCCATTGTACCTTGGGCTTAGTTTCCCTATATTTCCAAATCTTATAACACCCTTTCATGGAGATACCTTCAAGAAGACATGATCTCCCACTTAAAACTCAAAATATTTTCTCTGGTTTTTCGCATAACTATTTTTCCTACTTTGAGATACTTTGATATAGGATCGAATAGTCTTTAAATTTGATATTGTTTCTTCTACAAGTTATGGGAATTCATGATTCCTTTCACTAACTTTATCCCAACAAGTTAGTGTACGACATCTCTTACAATTCTTCATATGGAACCAATTGAATACTTGAATGAAAAATATTATTGTAAGAAAACTCTACCAAAGGTAAATACTGATCCCACATAACTTCAAAGTCAAGTGATCTTGATATCAACATGTCTTCTAATGTTTGAATGGTCCTTTTATACTTCCCGACAGTTTGAGGGTGATAAGAATTACTCAAATAAAGCTTAGTATCTAAGGATTTTTGAATAAATTTATATAATTTCAATGTAAATCATAGATCACGATCATACACAATTGAAAGAGGTGCTCCATGAAGTCTTATAACTTCATTAATATAGAGTCTTATAAGGAGGTCCAATGGAATATCATTCCTTATAGAAAGGAAACATGTAGATTTGGTAATTCGATCAATAATTACCCATATTACATCATTATTTCTTGGAGTTTTTGGTAATATAGTAAAAAAATCAATAGTTATTTCATCCCATTTATATTTATGAATTGTTAGAGGTTTCAAGACTCCTTTAGGATGTTTTCTTTCAACCTTGACCTGTTGATAGACTAAACATCTTGATATATAATCAATAATTTTCTACTTCATATTATCCCACCATAAATGTTCCCTCAATTATGTGTACATATTAGTGATACTAGGGTGTATAGAGAAATTCAAACTATGGGAATCATCCAATAACACTCTTTTTAGATTTGGTATAGAGGTAACACCTAGCCTCCTCCCAAATTTCATAATTCCATCTTCATACACGAAGTCAGCCAACTTCCCATCATTCACAACTTTGATTTTATTTTAAATATTCTCATCGTCATCAGACTGATAACTCTTAATCCTTTATAATAAATATTATTTGGAAATAAATTGAAAAAGTAATGATGTTTTACCTTCCTTTTAATTCCCATATCCATATTTCCTAGATCCATATACACAAGATCCTTATCAATTCTCATTTTTTAGAACTCCATGATCATTCCTATTCAATGCATCTTCTACCTTATTCACCTTCCCTGAATGATATTGTATTTAAAAATCATAATCCTTGAGTATCTAAAGCCATCGTCTTTTCCTCATGTTGAGTTCTTTCTGTGAGAAGATATATTTCAAGATCTTATGATCTTTATACATCTCACACAATTAACCATAGACATAGTGTCTCCATATCTTCAGAGAAAATATTATGGATGTTAGCTCAAGATCATGAGTTGGATATTTATGTTCATGAATTTTTAACTTCCTTGATGCATAAGCAATAACCCTATCATTCCGTATAATGACAAAACCAAGTCCTTTCTTTGATGCATCACTATAAATAAAAAATACACCATTTCCCGATGGTATATTAAAGATGATACCATTCACTAATCTATTCTTAAATTATTCAAAACATTTTTCACATTATTTTTTCCATACAAACTTTACCCTTTACGAGTAATTTTGGTTAATGGGTTAGCTAATCAAGAAAAAGTCTAAACAAAACATCGATAGTAACCTACCAAACCAATGAAAATATGCACCCCAATTATGTTCGTTGGTGTAGGAAATTTCTAGACTACCTTTTTCTTCACAGGATCAACTAATATTCCATCCTTAGAGACATTATTTCCAAGAAAAGAAACATTTTGAAGATAAAATTCACACTTCCTAAACTTCTCATATAACTATTTTCTTCTAAGATCCTTTAGAACAACCTGGAAGTGGCTCTAATGGTCCTCATAGATTTTAAAACATATCAATTCATAATCAATAAATGACATAAAAATCATCAAGATATTCCTTGAACACTCTATTCATTAGAATCATAAAAATAAAGGGTGCATTAGTCAGTCCAAATGGCATTACTATAAACTCATAATGTCCATACCTAGTTCGAAATGTTGTCTTTGTAATATTTTATTTCATAACACACAATTGATGATATCCAGATCGAAGGTAAATATTCAAAAAATATTAATCTCTATAAATTTGATAAAATAAATCATCAATGCGAGTTATGTAACACCCCAAGATTTCATAGTAAGTTATTTTCTTTAAAGTAATTCAATAACTTATGCTACACACAACACTGAGTTTGACCACACCACGACCTGTCAAACTAACCATTTAGAATAAGATTATGAATATTAATAACCAAATTTTGAATTTTAGATATCCCATATAATTTTAACATTCATATTTTGTGTTTCTTAGACATAATATAAGGACAAAATTCAATTTTTTAGATAAAAGAAGTATTTTTCAAAAAATGCAGTTTTCCACCTTTTAATGGAAAACCCTTTTTAAATCCAATATTTGACATTTTTACATATTAAATTTTACAAAATAAAATTATTCTTTAGAATCAGGACATTAAAATTTACTTTGGATGAAATTTTGGTATTTTTCTAATAATATTCATTTTTTTATGAATAGTGAGAAATACTGTATTTTAATTCAAAACTACCTTTTAATATAATTTATTTATGTGGTTAGATTATATTTTTAATTGTTTTTGAATTTTAATTAGATTATATTTTTACCATTTAATCGAATTTTGGTCGTTGGAAGTAATTTCATTTTAAAATTGAACATAAACAAGTGTCAATCTTTTGACAGTTAATATTTCTTAAAAACACGCTTTTTGTTTTGACAATGGGAATTTATTTTAAATTAATTAATCCAACTTCAATGTTTTTAATTTTGTAAACTAGACATAATTTTTGAATTTAGAATATCAAATATATATTAGGCTGAATTTTTGGTATTTTTCTGAAAAACTTCAATTTTTGATGAATAGTGAAACCACTAAGTAGTAGTAAAAAAACTGACTTTTTCATTTAAATGAAATTTTACCGCTTATGTGAATTGAATTTTGGAAATATGACATACATGGTTGGAAATTCATAATGATCATCCAATCATAGGCTCTAAATGGGTTTATAGGAATAAGTTTGATGAGATTGGTAATATCACTAGAAAAAAAGCCCTTATAGTAGCTAAAGATTATAACCAAGAGGAAAAAATTGACAATGGTGAAACATTTTCACCCATTACCTAGTTAGAATCCATTATAATCTTTTTAGAACTATCCTCTCACCATAATTTCTAAATATTTCAAAAGGGTATTGAAAGAAATTTTTTAAATAGTTTTATTAATGAAAATGTTTTTGTGGAATAACCACCCGGTTTTGAAGATCTTGTTTCTACAAAACATGTTTTAAAATTAAATAGTTCTCATAATTGTTTAAAATAATCCACTTAGTATTTGTACAAATTTTTATATAATTTAATTTTATCAAATGGTTTCAAGATGTAAAATTAAAATTCAATAATATTTCTAAAAGTCATTTAAAATGATTTGTTACTTGTTTAAAGTTATGTTGATGATGAGATTTCATCTCAATAAATGAATATATTTGTTTTGAATTTTTTGATTTAATGTAAAAGTAATTTTCACTGAGCCTTATGGGTGAACTCAAATTCTTTCTCAATTTTCCTATTTCTCAAAGAAATGATGATATTTTTATAAATAAATTCAAATACACCAATGAACTTTTAAAATGATTTGGCATGGACTAGGATAAGGAAATTAACACACCCATTATTATAACATATAATTTAACATTGGATGAAGCTGATAATATAGTCAAAACTAGATTTATATAAAAATGATTGGTAGTTTACATTACTTTACTGTGACCTGGCCTAACATCATGTTAAATGTTTCTCATTATGATCATTTTCAATCAAATCCCAAGGAATCTCATCTTAAATTTGTTAATTTTTTTATATAAAAGGAACTACAAATATTTGTTTATTTTATCTAAAAGGAACTTATTTTGAATCAACTAACTTCTTTTGACACTGATTTTATAGTATTCAAACTAGACAGGAAAAGTACAAGTGGTACTTTCTAACTACACGAAAAATCCCTCATCTCATGGAGTAGAAAGAAGAAAAACTCTATTTTTATTTATATAGCTAAATCTGAATACAAAGCCGCTGGGTGTTTTTAAACCAAAATATTATTTATGAAACACACTCCGTTATACTTTAATATTATATCTGAATATATCCCTATTAGATGTGATAAAAATATATCTATTAACATCTCTAAAAATTCCATCTAAAACACTCAGACTAAACACATTTACCTCATGAACCATTTCATAAGATATCACTTGCAAAAGGGTGATATCATATTATAATTTCTTATGATGGAATTTCAACTCATTGATATTTTCACTAAACTTATATCCCTTGATTATTTTGATCTTATTAAAGGTGAGTTAGGAATGGTATTATTGTGAAACTTTTTATTTAACCGATGGTTAAATTGAGTTATATTTTGAAAATATTTTTATCCTGATCTTTATTTTATTAAAATCTTGAAAATCTTGATTTATTTTTCTTTATTTATTTCATATTTTCTCTATTGGAAATGATCCCATTATCTCAATCATGATATAATTTTAGGGGGAACATTATCGCTTTAATTTTGAAATTTTATGCAAGAGAAACTTTTGTTTTTAAATCACCTTTTTAATTTGATTTTTTTGCCTCTTATTTTCAAAATTCTATGTAATATTTTTTTAAAAAAATTACCATTTATTATAATTTTACAATTTTAATCTTTTATTTTTTTAAAATTTGAGTCTATTTTTTTTCAAAACTTATATGATTAGTGATGTATATTCTCAATTATTTTTAAAATGTATGTTTTTATCTCTCTTAAAGGAAGATTAATTATGAGTTAAATTCTATATATACTTGTCCCTCTAATAATGTTTTTGAGTTTTCTTTGAAAAAAATGAAAATGAGAATATTATTTTGAGGTATTTTTTCACAACCAAAGTAATTTTATTCAACCTTATAAATCTATAAATGGTCAAAAAACCATTATTTTAAGGAAGGAGTGTCTTGTTAAAGTTATGTACCAAATTTTTCAACACTCATGTTTCTTTATTTTATCCTTTTATTTTTAATTTCCCTTATTTATTTTATTCCACTATTTTTCACTTTACTTTCTCTTAAAATTTATTATTCTTTCTTTCTTATAATTTTTCTGTTTTATTTATTTCTTTATTTTATATTTTCTAAATCTATTTTTATTTTATTCTCTTTAAACTTCTTTCAAATTTATTGTAAGGGACCAGATCCTACCAGTCCATCCAATTTCTTCTTTTCAAAGCCTATGGTGCTTGGAGGATTCCTAAAGTTTGTTTTTTTGATTTGTGGTTTTAATTTGAAAGAAGGTAAATTTCATAATGTTAAAGTAGGATCAAATAATGAAAGTTCCAATTGAAACTTGGGAGATATTCTGATTCAAATATTGAATGAAAGTTCACAGATTGTGTGAGGCTGGTTCATAGGGTGAATTAACGACATGTAATTCATTCACGATGTGAATAAAATGAGTTTTTTTACTCAATGAATCTATTATTAAAAACTCACTTCATGAACATGGAATTTATGAAATTAATTAAATATAGGTTGGGTGGTTAGGGGCAATGCCTTTTTCAGTATAACTTAAAAATAGGACATTCATGATGTGAAGGACCCATTAACACAATGAATCTTCACCTTGTAGTGTTCCTATAAAACTTATAACACCCTTAGTTTCTCTTAAAACCCTACACCTTTTTGATAAACTCTTGTTATCCAAAAAATTTATTCAATGAAATTTGGAATTCTTTTAATAGGGTTTAATCCCTAGATTCCCGTGTTCGATCTATGGTGATTTGAGGTTAGTTCTTCCTTCTTTTATTATGGCTAATTTATGTCTCAGTCTTGTTTTTTCATGTTTATTATTTTCATGATATGTAGTATGATATTATTTATTCTTATGAAGTTTTATTTTTATGTTTTTTTGGTGTGGTAGTGGCATGTAATTCATGGAGTACTGTAGTGTTCTTTTGGAAGAGGTGATTGTGACCCACATTGTCATTCCATTCTTATTCAAGGAATATTTAAAGACTTGAGGTAGGGGATTCATTTCTTCTCACTTATTTTATGTGAAATAATAAAATTATATAGTTTTTTCTATTTGGGTAGTATCAAAATTAACCATAACAAAGGATTAACCAGATTAATGAAATAATTAGTTTATGTTTTCAGTGACCCTATGTTTTTCCACCATGATAATGATTTGCCTATTGATTTTCTAGATAGTGTTATATCTTTTTTATGCTTGTTAGTATGTTTTTTATGCTTGGGTTTATCCTGTTAATTTGATGAAAATGGATAAAAATGTAAAGTTGAAAATTATTGGTTGGCTAAATAATTTTTTATAAAGGCATGTTTAATGAATATATTGATTCTTATAATTTGATATAAATAAAATTATTCTTTTTAAATGTTTAATTGTTTTTTTCTTCAATGTGTTAATAGAAATAGATAAATAACATAAAGTTGAAATACTTTTTGATGGAAAGAATAAAGAGGCATGTTAAATGAGAATTGTTCTTCCTTAATTTGATAAAAATAGAAGTTTTTCTTGAAATAATTTTTAATTAATTGATAGATTGTAAGAGATAATTCCTTAGGTTACCCATAGTTTTAACTTGTGAATAAATTTATCGGTTAATCCAAGATGTGATAAAAATGGGTTGTTTGTTAAAGATAAATGTTTGGGTCTTTGAGAGACTGTTTTCATATAAAGTCCGGATGCCTTGTTTTTAGGGACAGTGTGCCCTATGGACTCTTTTTTTGTTTAATAACTTCTATGATTGATCTGGATTTGATCCTTATTATGTGGTTTTATGTGAGCCTGAGATGGCTATTTCTTGACAGGGTATGGATATGGAGGCCTGGGGTTGTGGTACCAATTGATGCTTGTGATGGCAGGATGCATGGTTATATGTATGGTGGTACCAGGTATATAACTGGGGTTGATGGAATGGGTTGAAGTTGGGATTTACCAATGTTTCAATAAAATCTAGGATGGTTGGTTGCTTGTTTTACTTAATGTTCGAATGGCTGAGTTTCTTGTTCCTACATTCCTTTCCCCACTGTTGGGGTTATTTGTTATGATTGGCTATGTATATTTTTAAGGTAGCTTAGGATGTTTCCTAGAGTATCTAGAATTATGATATGGTAAAATAATAATTAATTTTTTAACGCATGGGGTGGATGTATTATTAGAATGAAATTAATGTTAATCTTGAGAAATTATGGACTTAGTTGAATTATGACTGGAGGGAATGGAATTTTCTTTGAGGTTAATGAAATTTGAAATAGAATAAAATTAATTAATGGATAATTAATTAATTGATGTCAAGTGAAATATATTATGGAGAGAAAGTAATTAATTTAAATATTCTTAAATGATTTTGTGCTTATAGGATGTTTAGTTCTTAGCAGTTTCCTCCAGGTGTATGAGATATGATAGCTATATATGATCCTAAAACTAGGTTATTGCATACAATGTAGTTGTGAGATATATTATACCCTATATGATTTATGATTTAATACTCTCCCTAACCCATGTTGGTAGGGAGACTAAATCCTAGTGGACTATGGGGGGGTGTTTTCACCAACATCTAGGTTGGTGATGAATGGATGGATGACTAATCCCTCTAGCACCACTCTCTTATCTTGATAGTTTTATATACTAGTATTCACAATGGTTATCTTTTCCCATATATTTTTATAGAGGACTATAATTTCTTGTGGTTGTTTTACACACTTGTATCTCCAAATATAGTATCTTAACGGTTATTATAAGTATGACATGTATTATATGTGATGGATTGAGGTACATTATTCGATGTATGGTATGTGATGGATTGAGGTATATTATTTGATGTATAATACACGATATATGGACTGTGATGGATCCAAAAAACTACTTGGTTACTATATTTATATGTGTAATGGGATGATGAGATTATGTGATACATGAGATTCATGTTATGATACATTGGATCAGATGTATTTGGGTTGAATTATTTTTGAGAGAGATGGATCAGGATGTATGATGTTGGGGCAGAGTGAAAAACTAGGGGAGAAGTGGCAGCAGGGAGAACTTGTTTTCATTATAATATTATATGATCTATTGTATGCATTACTTGGATACAGGTATCCATGGTGATGTTGTGAACTTAGTATACCTATTCAGGTGACAAGTTATTTTTACTTTTGTTCACTGTTCTTTATCATGATTTATTTATCTTTTTCATAAGAGGATATAGGGAGGATCCTATTGAGTATACCTGTTATACCAACCCAATATATATAAAAACTATTTTTCAGTTTAGAAATAGTTGGTTGAAGATCAAGCTAGATATTACCAGCTTATGGTTGTTCAGGAGCTGTTTGGGATTCATGGTTATATACAAGTTTATCATTTTTTACTTTTAGTTATGTTTTCAATTGTTCTAGTTTTTTATGAAATTAAATATATATACTTGGGGTTTCTTTTAAATTTATATTGAGCATGATTTATTTTGGTTTAATTTTCTTATCTATTTATCCTCATGTTCTCTTAAAGGGTAATGAATCCAATTTTTTATATGATATACCATCGGTGATTTTCACCAACCTATAACCTATTAGAGGTAAGATTCAAGAATTATCATTTCCCATATATAATTTATAGCCTAATAGGTGTACCTATGGGGGAAGGGGTCATGAGAGAGTGGTATCATTGGTTTAGGTTTAGGGATAGGATGGAGTTTGGAGTTAGACACATGTGATACTGGATGGATTAGTAGTACAACAATGTCATCTAATTTTAGTAAGTAATGTAAAAAAGGGAGACTGACTGAGACAAAAGAATCTAAGACCCACTATGATTTGATTCCCAAACCTTTAAGTTTATAGAGATTACTAAGTTAAGGGATACTGGTTGTAGGGTAGATACTTAGTAAAGGATCATTCATCATTCTTCTTTATGCCTATGTTTAAAATGGGTAAACCCTAGGATTAGTTTGAACCTTAAATAACTAATTAACCAATATTAAATATTCTATATTCTAGGTTTAGGAGTTCATATACATTTGTTCTTTTTTAACTATGGAACTATGTTGACATCTATATCAGGTTCATGCTGAAGATGTTCCACATGACATACCAACTGATCACTATATAGTGGAGGTCAAAGACAATAAAACTTGGAGGAGGACACTCCAAGAGTTCCAATGCCATATCTTATAGAAGTATGAAGTCTTTGTTTTAGTCTCAATGATAGATAACTGTTTGGAGGAGTTATATATGGTTTTCAGTTTGATCCATGCTCATAGGGAGAATTGGGTTTCATTGGACATGATGATGTTTAGGGATGACACTAACAATATTATTTTCCAATAATGACATACAAATTATTCCCCTTCCCCATATTATTTTTAAAATAAAAAACAATTAAAATTATTATTCATATTTTTAGGAATTTTAAGTAATTTAGTTTAATATTAATTCATATTTTATCATTTTTGTTTCAGTATAAATAAATAAATAAATAAATAAATAAATAAATTATTATTTTTACTTAAAATAGATGAATAAAAACTAACAAAATGAAATTAAATCCTAGGCTCCCTACTTTACAAACCATTAGCATCACCTACACCTTCACTTTCTCTATCTTCCATAAAATATAAAAAAACTTACAAAAAATACAACATTGTGTCCAACTCACTTAACAAAATAATAAGTTTATGGTGAAGTAATGGGACATAGAAATTAGAAGGTAGATAGAAGTCATGAATTTGTGGTGGGGAAGGTTTTAGCTAGGATACCGATGACATAGGTTGGAGATGTGTGGTAGAGGGAGGCGTCTGTATGAGGAGAGTGTGAAAATGGAATGGGAGGATGGGTGTAATGGTGGAGAGACATTATGATTAGTGGTGTCGATAGATAGGTGATAGGGTAAGGATGTAGGGGTTGTGCTATAGTGGAATCAAGTTATGGTGATTTTGTTGCTGTTATTCTAGGGTTTTGGATTCAATACGATGGGGGGGGGGGGGTTATCCCTTGATTAGTTGTTTCCCTAGCCCGAGGGTTTATATGAATTTCCATTGGGCCAGGAATGATGATGTTTCATGGAGAATTGAGGTAGTGATGGATCTTGTTCCTTAGGGTCTGCAAGGAGTTGGAGTTCTCATGGGAGATATTCCATGTCCAGTTTTGAGAAGAGTTTCTTTCTTTGATCATGAAAGCAACCAATATCCTGGATCTTCTTACCTCTAGGTAAGGGAGTTACAAAATACAGAAATTTGAAAACCATTTCAAGAAAATTATACATTATGAATCATACCTATTTTCATATGAGGGGGCTAGGGTGTGGCATTTCAAGGAGGATTTATGTCTAGAAATCAAGCATCAGGTGACACTGTTTATACTATCAATGTATCTGAAGGTGTTAGAGAGAGTATAGGTGATTTAGAGGATACTAACTAGAACCAGTTCATCATGATAGAGGATTCATCAGGACTCTCTATGAAGACTATCTATGGTTATTGGATCCTAGTTTCCTAGATAGAAGATATTTTGGTCAATCAGGGGTAAGTCCCAGCCTTCATCATCTCATTTCTATAAGGGTGGTGAATATCAGGCCCTTCCCAAGTAATCTATTACATTTTTTTTCATGTATAAGAAGAGGTCATTAGTGGTGAGAGTGCCTAAAATTGTTGAGAAGACTATGTGCACAAGGAATTCTATTCAAATCCCACTATTGAGGCAGTTTGAGTCAAGGAAGGACTACAAGATTCTCTAGATTGAGATTATTAGAGAGGAGGTAGGGTATGAAAATGAAAACCCTGAGATGATCCTTATCCTTAGATTGTAGATAATAAACATGGAGGTGGTCTTCATCAGGACCAGAGAGGATATTTCTAGTTACATGCTCTAGAGTTTCTAGCACTAGGCAAGCCAAATGTCGTTCGAGGCATCCTTTTCCTGTTTTATACTTGGGTGCATGTAATTTTTTATTTTGGATCTACACACTCCTTCATTTCATTATCCCTAGTCCGTGATTTCAGAATTGAGGTAAATAGGTCTATGATTCCCTTGGAATTTACTACACTAGCTAGAGATCAAGCTTATATGCATGAAGTATATAGAGATCGTGAGATAGTGATGGTATAACACTGATATTTGGGATAATTCCAATATCTATAGATACAATCTTATGAAATCATCCTCGGTATGGATTGGATGTATTCAGTGATGGATATTTTAGATTTCTTCAGGAGATAGAGTGTGTTCAATGATGATAATATAGATTCTGTCATGTTCATTGGCATGAAAAACCCACAAATGGGTTTTAGACATGATCCGTCATTGTCTTGATGGAAAATAATATACTGAGTTCATTGGAGGTTCATTCGATGGAATTTCCTAGGGTTTTGAAGGAGTACCATGATATTTTTTCTGAGTAGGTTATGGAATTACCCCCTTGATGGGAGATCGATTTTGGGATAGAGTTACAACAAATTTTTTCTCTGATCTCAATTTATCCATAGAGAAAACACCTTATGAGTTGTGAGAGTTACAAATACAACTCGATCATATATTGCAGCAAGGCCTTGTTTGGACTAGTGTGTCACATTGGGGTGCACTAGTATTGTTTGATAAGAATACTAATGGAATTTTTTATCTCTGTATCGATTATCATCACTTGAACCATGTGATAATGAAGAACGACTATCCCCATACACATATTCATGATTTATAGAATTAGTTGAAAGGAGATAGTTGGTTTTTAAATTTCAATATGTGGTTAGGATATCATCAGATGCAAGTGAAATATGAGGATATTCTGAATACCACTTTCCAATATCATCATGGGAATTATGAGTTCATTGTGATTTTGTTTGGTGTGATGAACACTCTAATAATGTCAATGGGTATGATGAATGTATTGTTAAGATATTTCCTTGATAGGATCATGATGGGTTTTATTGACAACATTCTTTTGTATTCCCAGTATGAGGAAGAGCATGTAGAGCATATTCATGCTATTTTGGGAGTTCATCATATGTAGGTATTCATGAAGTTTTCAATGTATGATTTATGGGCTTGTGATGTTCATTTATTGGGGCACGTCATGTCCTAACAAGGAGTAGCTATAAACCCTTTAACGATCAAAGAAGAAATTTCTTGGGTAGCCCTAAGACTATTGGTGAGGTGAAAAGTTTACTTGGTCTTGCTAACTATTGTAGGAGGTTTATAATCGATTTCTATTAGGCCATGACTCCTCTGACAACCTTTAACATAAAGGATCAAGTGTTCTTTTTGTCTGATTAGTGTCATAAACCTTTTAAATATCTAAAGGGGAAGTTTATTAGCACTCCATTTCTTCATTTTCTAGAAGTGTAAGTCGAGTTATATTTTTTTATGATGCTTTATGTCTTGGTTTGGTATGTGTTATGATACAATAGAGACTGGTAATTTCTTATGGGTATTGATAGTTACATCCCCATGAGCATAATTATAATGACCTAAAATCTTATTAATGGAATTTCCCTTCTTATAATTATGTTATATAGTATAAATAATATGTAATCACATGGATAACACAATATAAACTTTATAAATGAAGATTGAATGAAATAAGAGGTTTTTCTATAAATTAATGAACCTATACCAATAAAATAATAACTTGAACATTGGAACAGTAATGTGACCACTAGGAATAGTAAACTAGCCAATAGAAAAGAAATCTAACCTATGAAAGTATACATAAAATTAAAGTATCTTATGAATAAAAATATAATATATTTATATCATGGAAAAAGTAAATAAATGTTTTAAAAATTATAGATTAAGTATTGATATTTTTGTGAAACGTCAATATTTATTTACAATTTTATAGTTAAAATAATTATTTCAAAAATAAATTCTTTTTCATAAAATTGACTCATAAATTAATATTTTTGTTGTCTTATGGTTATAAAATAATTTTATGAGACCTTCGTTAATTTTTCAAAGTGTCATAAAATCATTTATAATTTGAAAATTTGTATTTTTTGAGTAAATGATGATTTTATTTAAAAATTAAATTTCCCATATTTAGAAAATTATTTTCATAAAATGGATTCCATTTTTGAATTCATAATGTCGAAAATTTTTTATAGTAAATTTTTGGGTTTTTTCTAAAATAGTTGATTTTTTGGTGAATAGTGAAATATGATAATTTATGGTATATAACATTACAAGTTAAATACACAATTTATTGGGTCATTTCTGATGTAAGAACCAAAATCTATAACTATAATTATCTATTTACAACATTTATTCACGTGAATAAAAACTATTCATATCCTGGATCCAAAAAAATAAACAAATGAATTAAATAATCAAAAAACATCCATCTCCACCACTATAAATACCACCCTCACCACCTCTTCTCATCACAACTCCAAAACTTTGAATCTTATCCAATTTCTGTACATTTTTCTCCCAAACCTCCCCTATAAAGACCAAAATTTTTCCATGTATTTTTTTAATTATATGGGAATATTACGAGTCCGTGAAAATTGACAGCACATGATTCTGAGGCCCGATGTGCCCAGAATGAATTCTTGAACTTTTTTAAGGTACGTTCAGTAAACATGCAAGCGATGTTTTCTAACTTTTAAACTAGTGATCAGAATTGAAATCTGAGGGCATTGATGAACTCGCAGTGCTGATATTCGCTTAAGGAGACCTTCACCTCGACCGCAGTAGGTCAAGGGTGGAAGTTAGTTTTTTCAGTTTTTCGAGGAAGAAGAAAAATAAAATAATTAAAAATTTATTTTTCTTTTTGAAACCTCTCTTTTTGAATTATGGATGTGGGGACCACTCGAGTTGGAAATCCTCCCGATTTGAATTTTGTGGTGGGGATCACCCGAACCCATCTTAATGTGGGATAACCTTTCAACTATCCATGGTTAATTGTGCCAACTTCAATTAATTAATTGTGCCAACTTTAATTAATTGATAGACTTATTTTTATTATGTTAGCTCTTCATTTACTTGGGGAAAATCGTTGGCAAAGGAAGGTTGGGAGAACCATGGAGAACCGGAAAGAACTTTCTCCAATGAAGAACTCTTCTCCTTTGACAAACTTTTCTCCGACGTATAATTCCATCGAAGGATCTCCAATGAGGAATGTCTTCAATGACGATGAACCGACGACCGTCTCTCCCACTCCTCACTGACATCAATGAATCTTTTCGGTAGGGATTGTTGTTTCGATTACCCCTTACACCGTTCTTGTCATTCTTCATTAATCAAGAACAACCATGCCACTTTCTATCGTTCTAATGTGGAGGGTGTGGGCCAAACCAACACAACCCAACCCCTTCGTAACTTTTGTGGATGTTGGTTGTTTTGAATTGATGACGATGTCCCAAGATGAGTGCGGGAGTCTTCAGAATGAAGATCGGGCCACCGGGGCACACCGGGTGACCCAAGGAACGTTGTCGGTGACCGTGCTGGTGACCGGCATTGGTGGGACTCGAGAGCAGGGGCCGACACTCTGGCCAGGCACGATGACGACGGTGGTGCAACTGCACTGCCGGAGAAGGGCTGTGGTGGAGAAAGGATGGAGGCCGGTGCACGACCGACCGTGCGAAGGGGGTGGCGGTGCACGTCCGCGCTGCCGGGCGTGCAGGAGACACGACACGAGGCTGCAACAGTGAAGGGAGGGCAGTTGGCTCGCTGTCGACCGCCGGTGGTGGCGTGGCGCATGATTGCACCGCGGAGGAGGGCTCGCCGCCTGGCCAACCATGGAGCCGAGCGGAACCCCGGGTCCCGCGTGCCAGCTGTCGGCGCCACGTGGCACCGGACGATCAACCACCCAACCCAAATTGATGGGCCATTCAGGGTACCCAGGGGGGACCTCCCCCCTTGGGTGGTGGCTAGGACGGACCCCACTACGGGGCCACCCAACCGCGGGCCAGTGGGCCACCCAGCTGCGGGCCAGCGCGAGCCAGCGGGCCGCCCAACATAGGATGACTATTGCGGATCGCCCATCACGGGCTGCCCAGCGGGCCGGGCTGGACCCAGCAGGATGGGTCGATTCGAACCAGGTAAGGTCGGCTCAGGCCGGGTCGGTCTGACTGGGTTAGACCAGAGCCAGACCAGCTTCGACCCCTTTCAACTCTTTTGACCATAACTTGAGCTACGAGCATCCGTTTGATGAACCATCTTTGTAAAAAGAAATCTTGGATCGATACATTCCTTTTGGTATACCCCAATTGAGTTTTGGATAAAGTTGGGGTACAACCGAGTTGGATCGAACATGAATCTAACCGGGGCCCTCGGGACTAAAAGGCCAATAACGTACAGACCGAGCATCCGATTGACGCACCTTCTGTTGCGTTGAGACCCCTATTACGTGGAGGTACTTTGGGATACTTATTCGTGGGACTTCATGACAGTTGGAGTATAAAACTATGTCTTGATGAGTGGACCCTCCTTGAATCAAGCGATCTTAGTGCGGGAACCCTGTAGCTGGCTGTAACATGAGAAAAGGATCCTATGTGGGTCTGTGCCTTAGGGTCCTACGTGGGTCTGTGTTCGAGGATCCCACATGGATCCGCTCTAGGAATCCATCTGGGACTACTTTACGATCCTACGTGGGTCTTCTATACTAGGATCCTATGTGGGTCTGATGATTTAGGATCCAACGTGGGTCTTCCTCTCAATAGAGTAAGATGTTTTAGTAGTTACATCTAATCATATTTATTGCCATACCTAAGTTATACCTGGTGTGATCTAAGTCATTACATTTGTGGTGATAACTTTTTGGAATTCTTCTATGTGGCGATACCTTTGTGGTACTTACCTTCATTGTGATACCATTGTGGTATAATTCTCTATGGCTGTACCTTTGTGGTACTTACCTTTGGGGTGTTACCTTCGTGGTAATCTTTCCTCCGTGGAATAGTTGAGATTTGGGATTTTGAGTTAGGCCTTGTGTTTCCTCATTAATGAGATGGGTGTACTTTATAACTTAGGTGTATGTATGGGCATATACCTGAGTAGGGTTGACTGTTGTTTCCATGATTTATGGTTTATCATTTGTGGATTTTGTGAGACCTTTGAGGGTCTTGGGGTCCCTACTAAGTATCGTTATACTCACCCCTGCATGGGATACGCCTACAACTTGTTGTGTCTTGTCCAGAAGACGACCAACGCTGATGGAGGATGAGGGTACTAGGACTGGAGGTAGCTCAGAGGTGGACATTAGACGAGGCATACCGCAGAGACGACCGTTCGAGAGCTGTACCTACCCTTGAGGTAGGATCCTTGGCGGGTGTTCGCTGGAGCTGTTTCAGTTTTACCTGTACTTCTCAGTTTACTTATACTTTTCAGTTGGGCATGTATTCTGGCCCCTTTTTCTTTCTGTACACACCCTGTTTACTATGTAGTTTCACTCTGTGCTTGTATCCTGTGTTGTGCTTAGTTGTGTGAGTTTTCAGGTTATAAAGGCAATGCCTTCCCAGTTTTAGGGAATACACCTTTCAGTGCTAGTCGCCGGCCCCTGGCCTATGGAATGCGGGTTTGGGGTAGTCACGACACGGGCCCCGGGGGATGGGTTGTGAAAAATTGGTATCATAGGAGTCAGTTCTACTATAGAACATTAGACTTTGATCTTTTTTTTTAATGACAATAGTGTTAAGTGTAGGGAGTGTGGTTATCAATTTAGGGAATCCAGTGTTGGTGCGGCGGCCGATGTATCCATACACCAAGACCCTGACTTCTGATTTTTGACTCAGTGCATGAAAACACTGACTGCATGTGTGTTTTGAAAAGTTTTCTTTTTGATCTTTTTGAGTAATCTCACCAGGTATAACTTATTGACGGTGGAAAACCTGTTTCTTTTCAGGATGCCTCCACGCTGACAACCTACCAGGGTTCCAGGTATAGTACGTGATGATAGTCCGCCGAGCGACGAGGCCTCGATGCAGGGACCTTTATCAGTAGAGGCACCAGAGGAGGTACCAGAGGTACCATTACCCGTTGGGTCACTGATGCCACCAGCCCCAACAATAGAGAGTGCACGCCGCTTGAGCACGTTGCACGAGTTCCAGTGCCAGAGGCCACCTAGGTTCAAGGGTGAGATGGACCCATAGGTGGCTGAGGATTGGTTGGAGGCCGTGGTGATAGTCTTCTGACTGGTAGGGACACCAGCTGATGTCATGGTGATCATTGTCGCCAGTCTTCTACAAGCAGTAGTAGTCAGATGGTGGAGCTTGATGCTTCAGGTTCACGAAGAGGTGAAACTTCTTTGGGTAGACTTTGAGATCCTGTTTCGGACAGAGTTTGTCCCAATGACCCTTTTTGTAGTGCATATACATGAGATTATTTATCTACAACAGGGCAACATGACTGTGGATCAATGCTCAGCGAGGTTAGCCGACCTCTCACGATACTCCACTGATATAGCGCAAGACCCATTCTTTAGGGCTCATACCTTCGATTAGGGACTCATGAGAGAGATCATGGCTTCGATGATTTCTCTCAACATCCCGACGCAGGCGGGGGTGTTAGAGAGAGCCCTCTTAGTGGAGAGTTTTCTTGCTGAACAGTCACCAGCAACGAGACCCACCTCCGG
This sequence comes from Viscum album, assembly GCA_963277665.1. NCBI lineage: Eukaryota > Viridiplantae > Streptophyta > Magnoliopsida > Santalales > Viscaceae > Viscum > Viscum album. Next base: position 1,982,682,757 of record OY728131.1, read on the forward strand.
GAATCATGTAGAAGAGTATTCCGCAGCTGGAAGTAGACAAATGTCATAGAGGTCTAAGAGGACTAGACCTACAGGTGCACGACTGTAGGATTCAGGTTCAGTTGTGCAGGGTACCCGAGATAGAGCCAGTCATACAAGGAGCATGCAATGTTACGCATGCGGTGGGTAGGGTCACATGACTCGAGACTACCCGACCCACCATACATATGATCAGCAGACAGTCGAAGGACCACCTAGGTAGAGACAGAGGTTCGACTGAGGAGGTATAAAGAGAGTAGGAAGACGCGACAGAGGAGCTGGCCGTGTAGCTGGTGGTGGGTGACGATTTGAGGTGTTACCGTCACCACCACCAGGTGGTCTACCCCAACTATAGGGAGTAGGTGGATAGGGGTGAGCTCAACTCCAGGTAGCTAAGGCCTACGACCATTGGGATCTGGGATGATACGAGGTACGATCTGTGTCTACTCCACCTTAGCTATAGTACTTATAGACACAGGTTCCAATCATTCTTTTATTTTCATGGACCTCATTCGGAGGTCGGAGATTCTAGTGGATCCGTTGGCTCAATCCTTATGGTTAGAGACTTCCACGGGAGAAGATTCAATGATTACACACTGGTGCTGACAGTGTGAGCTTACTCTATGAGGCGAGAGCTTCGGCTGGGATCTCTTAGTAGCGATGTCGAGGCCTTACGATGTCATCTTGGTTATGGACTAGTTATCTACAGTCCATGCTCAGATTGACTATATTAGGCACAAAGTGTGGTGTGTCCACACAGATGAGACTAGGTTTACCTTCACTGGTGAGAGGGGAGACTGTGTATCATAGTATGGACTTACCTGGAGGAGAGTGCATCTGATCAATCATCAGTTGGCTAGCCTTACCCTCGGATCGGTTGACGTGGAGAGTCCGAGCTATCCTGTAGTGGTGGACCAGTACGTGGATGTCTTCCCTGATGATGTTCCGGGTCAACCTCCTTATAGATATGTGGACTTTTAAATTGACTTGTACCTCAGGATGACACCGATATCTACACCAGTGTATCGAATGGCTCCCGCTGAGTTTTGTGAGCTGTGAGTACAGCTAGAGGACTTATAGGGGAAGGGGTTCATCTGGCCCAATGTTTCTCCTTGGGAAACCCCGATTTTTTTCCAAGAAGGAGGATGGGATCTTGAGACTTTGTGTTGACTATCGTCACATGAACCAGGTGACTGTGAAGAACAAGTACCCACTTCTGAGGATTGATGACCTCTTTGATCAGATGAAGAGAGCACAATGGTTCTCAAAGATAGACCTCAGATCAGGCAATCACCTGCTCAGAGTACGAGACGGGGATGTGCAGAATATGGCTTTTAGATGTCAGTATAGCCACTATGAGTTCTTGGTTATGCCATTTGGCATGACCAACACTCTAGTTGTGTTATGGGACTCATGAACAGGATATTTTAGCTATACCTTGATTGCTTTGTAGTAGTCTTTATCAACGACATTCTGATCTTCTCATCTACTAAGGAGGAGAATGCCTATCATTTGTAGATAGTTCTGGACACACTCCGAGAGAACCAGCTTTATGGTAAGCTCTCGAAGTGACAATTCTAGATCTAAGAGGTTCACTTTCTAGTACATGTCATCTCGGAGGCTGGGGTTGCGGTGGATCCAGCAAATATTGAGGCGGTACTTTCTTGGGATCCACCCAGGAGTGTGATGGAGGTACGAAGTTTCTTGGGATTGGATGGATACTACTGGAGATTTGTGCCAAATTTCTCTAGAGTTGTAGCACCTTTATCAGAATTGATGAAGAAGGGGAAACTCTTCGTGTGGTTAGAGAGATGCCAGCAGAGTTTCTAGGAGATGAGGCAGAGGCTGACTAGTAACCCCATCTTGAAGCTTCCAGAGGATGGAGTTGGATACGTAGTCTACTGTGACACATCAGGGACTGGGCTTGGATGTGTCCTAAAATGGGAGCAAGTAGTCATCGTATATGGATCTCGATAGCTGAGACAACATGAGCATAACTATCCTACCCATGACCTTGAGTTGGCAGTAGTGGTCTTCGCTTTGAAGATGTGGTGACACTATCTAATGAGCGAGTGATTTATGGTCTACTCTGATCACCAGAGTCTCAGGTATATCTTCTCCCAGAAGGACCTGAACCTGAGACAACGACATTGGATTTAGTTCCTCCAAGACTATGAATTCAAGATAGTCTATACTCTTGGTAAGAGGAACATTGTAGCATATTCACTCAGTAGGAGATCTGGTATTTAGCTGCTAGGTGAGGCGATGGATTAGCTAACCACTTTGTATATATCCTTTGTGAATTGAGATGGAGTAGCTTTTATTCAGTCTCTTACAGTCACTCCCCCACTTATTCAGCGAGTCCGGGAGTTATAGTGTGGGGACACTGACTGCGAGGCTCGATGTGTTCATATATCCACAGGGCAGGCACCTGATGGATTTTCTGTAGGTGGGGAGCACGTCATCCTCTTCAAAGGACATACCGTGGTACCAGTATCTCTTTAGGAGGAAGTGTTGAGGGAGTTCCACACATCCCCTCTATCGGTACATCCAGGAGTGGAAAAGATGTACCCGGACCTCCAACGATAGCATTGGTGGCTGGGAATGAAGAAATCAGTAGCAAAGTTTGTCTCTCAGTGCCTCGCTTGTTAGCAAGTGAAGGTAGAGAATCAGGTACCAGAAGGCTTAGTTCATCCTTTAGAGGTCCCAAAGTGGAAGTGGGACTGGATATCTATGGACTTAGTCATAGGAATTCCATGTACATCCAAGGGTCATGATTCTATTTGGGTGGTTTTCGACCGACTCACCAAGTCGGCCCACTTCCTACCAATCAGAGAGCAGGGTTTAGTAGAGAGATTGGGAAGCCTCTATGTGCAGAAGATTGTGCAGCTACATGGAGTACCCTTGACGATTATCTCTGATCATGATGCACGTTTCACTTCCCAAATATGGAAGGGGTTGCAGGAGGCTTTTGGGATGTATCTTCATTTGAGCACCACCTTCCATCATCAGAAGGATGGCCAGACTGAGCAGACCATTCAGACCCTTGAGAACATGTTGCGTGCTTACGTCCTCGACTTTGGTCGCAGCTGATAGGATCACTTGACCTTGGTGGAGTTTTCATACAACAACAGTTATCACTCCACCATTGGGATGCCACCTTTCGAGGATATGTATGGCCGAACTTGTAGATCACCTTTGTACTGGATTGACCTAGGGGGATGAGCACTCATGGGACTAGAGATGGTATGGGATACCACAGAGAAGGTGTAGATCATCTATAAGTGGATGAAGACTGCACATAGCAGGCATAAGTCTTATACCGACAGGAGACGAAGACCTTTGGAGTTCGAGGATGGTGACCAAATATTTCTACAAGTCTCACCTTGAAGATGTTTGCAGAGATTTGGCCGACGCGGAAAGTTATCTTCGAGGTTAATTAGACCATTTCAGGTCCTCAGTAGAGTTGACGAGGTGGATTACCACCTAGAACTTTCCCCTTAGTTGCACCGGGTGCACGGCATTTTCCACGTATCCCAACTAAGGAGATACGTGCATGACTCATATCACGTCATCGACCATGGTGAGATGGACATCAATGATGAGGTGACATTTATGGAGGTTCCAATAGAGATTAAGGATTGAAATGAGAGATTCCTTCATGGGAGATCGATACCATTAGTGCGTGTTCGCTGGCAGCATGGGAACCTCCAGGAGAGCACATGGGAGCGGGAGTCTCAGATATGTGCTCAGTACCCACACTTGTTTCCTTATTTTGAGTTGTGGGTTACAGGTATGCAAAGACCTAAGGTGGGGAGAATGTAAAGACTCAAATTTTTCCATGTAATTTTTTTTAATTATATGGGAATATTATGAGTCTGTGAAAATTGACGGTGCATGATTCTGAGGCCCGGTGTGCCTAGAATTAATTCTTGAACTTTTTTTAAGGTAAGTTTAGTAAACGCGCAAGTAGTGTTTTTTAACTTTTGAACTGATGATCAAAATTGAAATTTGAGGGCACTGATGATCTCACAATGCCGATATTTTCTTAAGGATACCTTCACCTCAACCACAGTAGGTCGAGGGTGGAAGTTAGTTTTTCAGTTTTTCGAGGAAGAAGAAAAATAAAATAATTAACATTTTATTTTTCTTTTTGAAACCTCTCTTTTTGAATTATGGATGTGGGGACCACCCGAGTTATAAATCCTCCCAATTTAAATTTTGTGGTAGGGATCACCCGAACCCCTCTTAACGTGGGAAAACCTTTCAACTCTCTATGGTTAATTGTGCCAAATTCAATTAATTAATTCTGCCAACTTCAATTAATTAATTGTTATAACTTTAATTAATTTATAGACTTATTTTTATTATGTTGGCTCTTTATTTCCATGGGAAAAATTGTTGGTAAAGGAGGGATGGGAGAACCGTGGAGAACTGGAAAGAACTTTCTCCAATAAAGAACTCTTCTCCTTCGATGAACTTTTCTCCAATGAAGAACTCTGTTGAAGGATCTCCAACGAGGAATGTCTTCAACGATAATGAAATGAGGACCATCTCTCCCACTCCTCACCGACGTTATTTAATCTTTGAGGTAGGGATTATTGTTTCGATTACCACTTACCACATTCTTGTCATTCTTCTTGAATCAAGAACAACTATGCCACTTGCTACTATTCTAACGTGGAGGGTGCGGGCCAAACAAACACAGACTAACCCCTCCACAACCTTTGTGGAATTTGGTGGTCTTGAATTGATGGCGATGTCCTGAGATGAGTGCGGGAGTCTTCAGAACGTAGATCAGGCCACCGAGGCACACCCGGTGACCCGAGGAACATCACCGACGACCAGAACCAGTGGTACTCAGAAGTAGCCACTGACACTCTGGCCGGCCACAACGATGACGGCGGCGCAACCGCACCGCCAGAGAAGGGCCGCAACAGATCAAGGGCGGTGGCCAGTGCACAGCTGGCCGTACGAAGGGGGCGACGACACACGTCCATGCCGCCGGGCATGCAAGAGCCGTGAAATAAGGCCGCGGCGGTGAAGGGAGGGAAACCAGATCATTGCCGACTACCAGTGGTGGCACAGCGCACGACCATACTGTGGAGGAGGGCTCGCCGTCTGGCCAGTCGGGGAGCCAAGCAGGACCTCGGGTCCCGCGTGCCAGTTGCCGGCACCACGTGGCGCCGGTTGGTCGGCCACCCAACCTAAACGGCTGGGCCATTTGGGGTACCCAAGGGGAACCTCCCCCTTGGGTGGCAGCTAGTGAGGACCCCACCATGAGGCCACCCAGCCACGGGCAAGCGCGGACCAGCGGGCCGCCCAGCCGCGGGCCAGCAGGCTGCCCATCGCGGGCCGCTCAGCGGGTTGCCCGTCACGAGCCGTGCTGGCAGGCCGAGCTAGAACCAGCGGGCCGGGCTGGAACCAGTATGCCGGGTCGGGTCGGTTCGGTTTTACTGGGTTGGACCGGACTCGGACTAGCTTCGACCCCTTTCTACTCTTTCGGCCATAACATGAGCTACGAGCGTCCGTTTGACGAACCGTCTACGGTGCCAAAAACCTTGGATCAAGATGGTAATTTTGGTATACCCCACTTGAGTTTTGGATAAAGTTGGGGTATGTCTAGGTTTGATCGAACATGAATCCAACCAATCCCTCGGGACTAAAAGGCCAATAACTTATAGACTGGGCGTCTGATTGACACACCAACTATTGCATTGAGAACCCTATTACATGGAGGTAATTTGGGATACTTCTTCGTGGGACTTCATGAAAGTTGGAGTATCGAACTATGGATTGAAGAGAGGACCCTCCCGGAATCAAGTGATCTTATTGAGGGAACCCTGTAGCTGGCTGTAACATGAGAAAGGGATCCTATGTGGGTCTATCCCTTGGGATCCTACGTGGGTCTGTGTTTGAGGATCCTACATGGATATGATCTAGGAATCCATGTGGGACTACTCTAAGATCCTACACAGGATTGCTATACTAGGATCCTACGTGGGTCTGATGATTTAAGATCCTATGCGGGTCTTCCTCTCAATAGAGTAAGATGATTTAGTAGTTACATCTAATCATCTTTACTGTCATACCTAAGTTATACCTAGTGTGAGATAAGTCCTTACATTTGTGGTGATACCTTTGTGGAATTCTTCTGTGTGGTGATACCATTTTGGTACTTACCTTCATGGTGATACCTTTGTGGTATACTTCTATGTGGCTTTACCTTTGTGGTACTAACCTTTGGGGTGTTATCTTTGTGGTAATATTTCCTCTGTGGAACAATTGATCTTTGGAATTTGGAGTTGGGCTTTGTGTTTCCTCATGAATGAGATGGGTGTACTTGATAACTTAGGTATATGTATGGGCATATACCTAAGTAGGGTTGACTGTTGTTTCAATGATTTGTGGTTTATCCTTTGTGGATTTTGTGATACCTTTGAGGGTCTCGGGGTCCCTACTGAGTATCATTATACTCACCCCTACACGGGCTATGCCCGCACCTTGTTGTGTCTTGTTTAGATGACGGAAAACACTGATGGAGGAAAAGGGTACCAGGACTAGAGGTAGCACATAGGTGGACATTAGACGAGGCATACCACATGGAAGACCGTTTGAGAGCTGTACCTACCCTTCAGGTAGGATTCTTGGCAGTTGTCCACTGGAGATGTTTTAGTTTTACCTGTACTTTTCTGTTTACTTGTACTTTTCAGTTGGGCTTGTATTTTGGCCCCTTTTTCTTTCTTATCACACCCTGTTTACAATGTAGTTTCACTTTGTGCTTGTATCCTACTTTGTTCTTAGTTGTGTGAGTTTTCAGGTTATAAAGGCAATGCCTTCCCAGTTTTAGGGAATAAGCCTTTCGGTGCTAGTCGCCAGCCCCTAGCCTATGGAAGGCAGACTTGGGGTAGTCACAAAATGGGCCTCGGGGGACGATTCGTGACATCCCCCCACTTTATGGTCTTTCTGGTCTCACAAAAATACAATTTCTATGTCTCTTAAGGATGTTCTCAAGGAGTCAACACTCAAGAGGTAGAACCTTCTCTCTCTCTCTTTAAATTTATTTTCTTTTCTTATCCTTTCCTCACATCCCCTGAATAAAGTGTCATGATAAATATATAATATTTTATATAATGTAATTTTATTATGTTAATGGTACATGAACCAAAAATTATCTTCTCTTCTCCTTTTTATTCTAAAAATAAAAACATCGTTCGTGAGTGCCGATTTACTGCCTTCATGAACGATAAGTTTTCATTTTTCAATTACTCCTTCAAGGATGATCATAAAACAATTTTTATGGTTAAAACAAGATCTTAATATATATAATAAAATATATTTAATTTTATATAACTATTATATATACATAATGTTAATTCATAAGACAAAACTAGTTTATGATGATCGAAAAAACACAAAAATAATCTAAATGGTTATCATTAACGCTTTATTTAATGAATCATCCTCATATATAGAAACACAAGGATATATAATGCCTTTAAATATATATTATATTCATTAATAACATATAATTTTAATTATGGATAACTATTTTTATTTTATATGATCTTTCATACATGTATACAAGTGAACCAATCTTGAAAACCAAGGAAATGAACACTCCCAAATGATGAAATTGAGTCTTATAAAGGAGATAAATGAACTTAATAAAATTATAATAGATAAAATACATGTTTAATAGGTTCTTAATCAAATTATTAATGAATTTAATTTCATTATATAGGATATTAAGTAGAAGTTTACAACACTTTTAGACATAAGGTAAGGGTTTTCTCATCTCACTTTTATTTTTGTGGGATATGTCTTATTCACAAATATTTCTTGTGTGTGGTGTATGTATAATTACCATTGATGTATCATAACATGAATCTCTTTATATCCATGGTATTCAATTTTTCAATTGATAATTATTAATTTTATAGGGTATATGATTCTATTATTTATAAAATGGTAAGGGATTCTCCCTAAACCTTCATTTTTCATTCAGGATATGCTTTCTCTCTCTTTACCTCAATGTAATTATTATTTATTTTTATATAAATATTCTAAATTATATATATATGTTTTAAAATCATGTATCCAGATCATTTCATCTTTCTTTTATGAGAGAATACATGTTTTATAAGGCCCCTTTTCAATTCCACCCAATAAGAAAGCTCGGTCAAAGGTTACTTCCCAATTTTTTATCCATTTTTAAGTGTACTCCGTAATATATTTTAAGACACCGATATTTTTATAAAATAACTATTTTTATTATAAACAAATATCTTATCTCTTTCCTGGTTTTATGTAAATAATTAATGCTTTTTTCACTTTGAAGACTCTTATATTTTCTCTTAAACAACATTAAATTGGTCCATTGCTAAAGTTTCTTAAAAACTATTTTTACAAGTTTTTTACTTTAGTTGGAAATCATTTATTCCTAAAATATAATTTCATTTTCCTTCATATTATTTTCTGGGATATATATGTTTTAAATATTATTTTATGACAAATACAAATTATTTTTCCAAAAGAACACTTCTTTGAAAAGTAAAAAAGGGTATTTCTCTCTAGAATTCCTCGGTGATTTTGTTAAAGTATTTTAATCTATTTGAACACCCTTTTTTGAATATTATGATTAATTGGGATTGATATTTTATGATATAATCTACCATATTTTATTAAATGGTTTATGATTAGTTTGACTATGGATGATCTATCTTGATACCGTTCACCATATTACTTAGAATGGTTAGTGATTACATTCACTGATTGGGGAAGGTTATTTACATTTCATATGTATATGTTGTTTATGTTTGAAAACATTCATATGATGAATTAATTGGACTTATTAAGTGATGGTTGGGGACCACTATATCCCCTTGAGGAATTAGTAGGTCTCAAGAGACAAACTAGATTGGGTTTTTACCCATTTATGCATGGTGTCTTGAATGAAGCCTTAATAATATGTTAATGATGTAAAAAGTTATACATTACCTCAATTTGATATTAGTAATTGATAATCCATGTGATTATTTGACTAGTAGAATATCCATGGTTAAGTTTCATTATCATATGATCATTCATATGACATCATTTAATCAACTTTTATTCCTACCATATTATTCTCAAGATTACATTCTAATGAAATGTGTTTTAGTTATTCACCTTTCCTTATTATTTATGTTTATTTGTGATATATTACACTATATTACTTACCCTTACTATGAATTTTATCTCACCCCTTTATTATGTTTTATTTTTCTTTAGGGTGTGAAGATTTATATTATGAATGACTTTCAGGGTTAAGTTAGGAGGTTTATTGTTTTTTTAAAGGAATAATTATGTTGTATTTTATAGTCTCAATTTTAATGTATATTTAAAGTATAAATCTTGTTTTTATAAAACTTTTAAACTGCTCGATCCTTCTGAATTTGATTCCTTGTAATCACGCCAATGTAAAAAAATAATGCTCTGGCTCTAAGCTTATAGGGTAGAGGCGTTATAGTTGGTATCAAAGGAAGTTTATTAAAAACCTTTGAAACTAAATTTATAAAACATAGATTAGGGAAAATAACCCTAAGATAGAATTTTAGGATAATCATATAAGAACTTCCTAGATTTTTGGTATGACAGAGAATAAGTGGGTCTTCCTATAAATACATCCCTATCTGGATACCATAAGTGGACATGGTTCTAGCATAGATATAACTTGGGGGTAACTACTCCAACAAGATATGCCAGACCTGACTATGCATAATATGGTACACAAAAATGGGCCTTACTGAACACCAGGTTTGAAACTACTATGGGATATTCTTAGGATAATTCAAGTTTTCTTTAAAAATCATTTTAAAGGATTTAAAAGTAAACATGTTCCCAAAGAAACCATGTTTATGATTATGAGATTAGCTATACATAAAATTCAAATTTATGTTAAGTGTTTTTCTAGTTCAAAATTATGCATTATGATTCATAAAAAAATTTAGTGTATGCCATTTTATAGAAATTTCATCTAGTGGAAGGATTGGAAACCATATCAATGGATATATTCCATGTAGGGATTTCCATGTTATGCAAGATAATTATGTTGGAGAGGGAGATACAACTAGAGCTGAGAAGCTTATAGCTATACTGGGAAAACTGACTTAGGTTATGAGTACTAACCTTAATCTCATGGACCATCTTGATCCACAACATGATGTAACAATGTTATACCACTTCATGCAACCAAAACCTCCATCATTCAATGGGACTACTAATCCATTTGTAGCTGATCAACAAATACGTTCCTTTGAGATGATATTTCTCGCTTTGAGAAGTAATGAAAGGGAGATGGTTATCATGGAACCTTATCATCTATCAAGATATTTTTATCAATGGTGGTCATTAATTCAAAACATAAATGATGAGGAAGAAATTTTCAACATGTAATGGAAGTATTTAAGGACATTTTCTCCAAAAAATATTTCCCCCGTGAACAATGAGCGAATATGGAGAGATAATTCTTGATTTTGAGATAAAAAACGGATGAAAATATTTCCAAGTATGAATCCCACTTTACAAGGTTATAAAGGAATTCCCCAGACTACATACATAATCCAAATATCAAGATTTACCATTTATTTAATGGTCTTAAAAAAATTCTATGAAGGGCACTAGTCTCCCAAACATTCTCTTCATATATGGATATAGTATCTTTTTCTATCAATATAGAGAAATAATTCTACAAGTCTTATGAATTAAAAATAAATAAAAATAATAAGATAATGATAGAAGAAAATATGGATAAAAGGAATAATAGAAATAAGGATTTTCCCACATGTGATAATTTTGGAAATAAACACCCTGGTACTTGCTTAAAGGGAATGAGAGTTTGCTATAAGTGTGGAGAGAAAGGTCACCAGGCTCAAGAATGTATGGGAAAGAAAGAATCTATAAATGTCAAAATTTTAAACTATAAGGAGATGGGGAACTAATAGAATGAATGTACCAAGCATTAAGAAAATATAGATCAGAAAAAGAAAATAGATCAAGGTTAATATTATGTTGTTACTACAATAAAAGTATAATAATTAATCTATTTTTTTGGATTCAAGAATTATGTTATGATATTCTATTTATAATAATCATGAGATATATAAGGATTGTACTAAAATACTTCTTCTTTATGGATTTAGAAGCATTCATGTTTTTATTAAAGTTTTAATGTGATCAAGGTATTCATATATTTGGTATATGACAATAAGAGCTACATTATTTGGGGAATCTTATGTTAAACTGATTTTGTAAATTTAGTGACCTTACTTCTAATTTTTTTGGTCTTTTAATCTAGAACCACATTTTGTATGATTCTTAAGGTTAAACAATTATGTAATGGATTAAGGATCATACTGATTAAGATTAATGTATGATTTATTATATTGGATAACTTGTACTAACAATTTTGGTTTTAGTAAACATTTAAAGGCTGAAGGAATGACTTGTGGATCTTATGATTCATGAAGGTGCTTTAGGATACACATTCATCTTAAACATCCATATTTTGGTTTAATAAATTCAGTGAATATATATCTAATCCCAATAAAAGGATGATATTATTACATGGAAATAAATAATGTAAGTTTATTTTTTAAAGTTCTTATATATATCCCTTAATTATAGGAAAAAGATTTTGGAACTAAAATGTTATCCATTTAGATTTATTACTAATAGATAAATGGTATTTGAAATGATCAAAATTTTATGGTTTTTTAATGGTAGATATTCTAATGAACATTTTATCTATTACACTCTATTAGGACTTGATAGTTTGATTTTTATAAAATAGTTTAATTTTTGGAAAATAGTGAAATATGGTAATTTACAATAAATAAAATTATAAGTTAAATACACTATTTATTGATTCATTGCTGATGTAAGCACCATAAAATCAAAATATGATTCTCTATTTACAACATTTATTCATGGGAATCAAAACTTTTCATAATCTTGAGCTAAAATAATAAATAAATGAATTAAATAATAAAAAACACCCCTCTCCTCCACTATAAATACCACCCTCAACAACTATTCTAATCACACCTCCAAAGCCTTGAATATTGTCCAATTTCTACTTATTTCCTCTCCCAAAACTCTACCCCACGTTTTGGTATTACTGGTCTCAAAAAATAATATTCCCATGTCCCTTAAGGAGGTTCTCAAGGAGGCGACAATCATGAGGTAAAACCTTCTCTCTCTCTCTCTTTCAATTTATTTTCTTTTCTTATCCATACATAACCTCCACTATACCAAGTGTAATGCCCCGACCCCAGTTACCCAGAGTCGGTGCATTATTACCTAACATTGGCATGATCACAAGAAAGATCAAGTCTCGAAAGACCGATTAGTTTAGTAGCCTTGGAATAACTAGATACATTAATAAAGTTTACATTACATAATAAAATGAAAAATACAACAACATAGTCTCCATAGTCCACACTCTTATCCCCTCATACTAACCCTGCAGGTCATTCATAAAATACTTCTTCACATCCTGGTAAAAATAAAACATAGAAAGGGGTGAGCTCAAATGCCCAGTAAGGATAACAATATAGAGGAAACTTTCATAAATAAGCATAAACATTTAAGGCAATTTATAACTAAAACAAAAGCCTTTTAAAACATGAAATTCAGCATAATATGACAGAAATAAAATAAAATAATTCCATATACTTATTCACATGGATATTCTACTAGTCGAATAATCACATGAAATATCAATAACCACTTTCATAATGATGGAATGCATAATGCCAGACTATCATAACCACATAGCCAAGGCCTCGTGCCAAGACTACAAATAAGATTTTGTCAAGGAATTATGCCAAGACACTAGTTTGTCTCATTAGACCTACCTATGCATCGAGGAGCTATAGCGGGCTCCACCCATCACTTATTAAGTCCAATGCATTCCTCATATGAACAGGTTTAAACATAACATAAACATTTGTATTAAAACTAGCAAATGAAATGTAAATACTTCATCCATAAACCATGAATGGTATAAAAATAACACATCCACAGTCAAACATATCAAAAAAACTTCAATACAATATAAAAGTTTTGTATCATAATAAATCAACTTCAAATAAGCTTAAAATCCATCAAAGGATGTTGACATAGATGAAATCAAAACCATTTTTAGAGAAATATCTCTTTCTATTTTGAAATCATTTAAGAGTCATATATTTATAAAATAAAACATTTTCTTTGAAAATATTATTATAATATTGTAAAGTAAGCTTCGATTATTTTATAATGGCAGAAAATAGCCGCACCCGCCGTATAAGTTAAAAAAAACATTCTTACCTTAATTCTGTCGAAAAGGTTAAAAAGGACCTTGTTTGGAAAATGACGGAAAGATTCCTTTATAAACCTCTTATAAAAAGTCAAACAAGGGTATAAATTACTTTAACCCATATTCTAGTAAATAGTAAAAATGTTTTGAAATACATTTTTAAGAAACATGGATGTGGATGATATAGAAGTCCCAGTAGATTATTACGTATAAACAACCTCGTATAATGAAGAGATTGAAAAATAAACCCTTACCTTATAATTTTCCTTGGTTGGGGGTAGGTTAACCTCCTGTATAATGTGGAAATAATTTTTATTAAATTATAAAAGAATAATATACATTAATATGATATCATATATGATCTTTTAACATTTCTTTGTTAATAATATCTTAGTATTATCGTCGTTTCGGGTGTTAACTTACTCATTTTATTTCATATGTTTTGTTACATAAGCCGTGTTTGTTATGGATATGTTGTATATTATTCATATAAAGAATGATATCAAGTCCTTAAATACTATTATTAATCATCAAATGATAATTATACTTGAATGGATACGATGGAGAATGAATCTCATCGCGTTCGTGGAGACGGTAGTCCGTACGTACGCACGAGCGACAATATCATCCACTTGATATTAAAATAATATATAATTGGATGTTATATCATATATAAAGAATAATTATAATGTTATATTTATTATTTACATGAATTACACATCATTATTATACCCATCCAAATAATAATTTATTGAATAACAATTACACCACGACGTGGAGACGGTAAGCCGTATGTACGCACGTATGGTGACATGTCATTAAAAGGATGGATAGAATACTGATTATGGTTGTAAAATATTTATAATAATATCACAGTATATATAAGATACTGGAGTTATTATTTTATAATTGTAATAACAAATAAATAAGAAGTTGAAGAAGAAAGGAACTTGAAAGAGGGTGGTGAAAACATTACCTCTTCTTCGGGTTCTTCCTTTTGATTTGATCAAAATAACTCCTTAAGTTGGATTTATGACTAAAGGAATTCCTATAAGATGAATTTAGGGAAGTTTAGAGAGTATTTGGGTAGGTTTTGGCCGAACCAAAAGGCTTTGAAGGTGTGAATTAATGAGAAGGGGGAGTTCCCTTTTATAAGAGGGGTGAGGGGCACCTTTGGAAAAGCTAGAAATATTATTTTATAATAAATTTATATTCGGTTTCTAATGGATAAAAAGTGGATTATTTAAATTTTAAGGTGGGTATGGGTAGAAAACCACTCAACCAATATGTTTTAGACAGGTTTGGGTCACTATATTAACCTTATCTTTTAGTTTTAACTCTTAGTTAATTAGTTTAACAATTACCATGTCACTTTGTATTTTTATATTATACAGTTAATAAACATACTATATACATCCAATAGACCCTCAAGTAGTCCATTAATGATACACATATCATGATATAAGTATCTTGGATGAACATTATATTCTGAGGAATTTAATATCAATTAATAATATAATATTTGTTTTAAAAACTCTTTTATGTCAATTTTGACACTATTCAATAATTGTTTTTTGTAAAAATCATAACAGAATGATTAATTCGAAAAAAGTTAATTAAATCAATAATAACATGTCATATTAACCTAGAAAATTATTGGTATTTATAAAAATTCTCAAATTACATTTATTTGGGTATTTATAAGATCAATTATTCTAGTTTTTCATTAATTAGGTAATTACTGCATCACCATTGTGTCATAAATAAATTAAATTATTTAATGTCTAAAAATTATAAATAAAATAACATTATGTAGGAAATTGTTTTATCTTGCTAATGAATATTTATAGTTGAAAATCCAACATATATAACCCTATTTAAAATTTTTTTTTCTAAAAGATATATGCTTATGTCATTTTTGTATTTATTTTAACTTAATTAAAATAAAGTGTCCCTATCACCTACAAGTGGCTACATGGGGTCCCAAAATTGACCCAAATATGACCATGGTCGGAAATGTATCCAAAAATAAGGTTAGTACACGTTTTAGGGTAATTTAGTATTATTATAATATTATTTTTTAACCCTTATTTACCGGATTTACCCTTTAACCATGGTAAATAAATTATTTACCGAAGTAATTATTAAAAATTTCTAAAAATAAAAGTTACCTATTTACACAATTTGGAAATCCTGATTCCAAATATAAAATCCATTTTTCCAAATTCAAAACATATAAGTGGAAGAAATTAATTCCCGCTGTCAAAACAAAAAGCGTGTTTTTAAGATATAATAACTATTAAAAGATTGATACTTGTTCATGTCCGGTTTAATTGTGAAATTATGTCCAATGACCAACATTTTATTAAATGGTAAAAATATATTCTAAATATACTTTTAAACCACTCAAATTCATAATTTATAATTATTAATTATTTCGATTAAAAAAGTTTTTTTAAATTAAAATTTAGTAATTTTGACTATTCATCAAAATATAAAAGTTATCCGAAAAGTACCAAAATTTTACCTTAGGATAAATTCGATACTCCGAATCCAAAAATGAAGTCCATTTTAATAGATAAAATTTATAAAATTTCAAAAAGTAGGTATTACTATTCATTACGGCTAGTTTGATTGGTTGTGGCGTGTGTTAGAACTCGAAGTTGCGTATAACACATGCTACTGTATTATTCAAAGAGAAGCGTACCATGGAAGATTGGGGTGTTACACCAAGTGATAGTATTATATACTATAATTTTATTATTTTAATGGTATATCAACCATCAATTTTCTTGTCTCCCCCTTTTTATTCTAAAAATGAAAACATCATCTGTGAGGTGCCGATTTACTGCCTTCATGGATGACGGGTATTCATTTTTCAATTACTCCATCAAGGATGGTCATAAAACTATTTTTATGGTTAAAAAATTCCTTAATATGTTCAATAAAACTTATTTTATGTTCTATAACTAGTATATATAAATAATATTAATTCATAAGACAAAACTATTTCATGATGATCGAAAAAATGCCAAAATAATCTAAATGATTATCATCAACACTTTATCTCATGTATCAAAATAATATATAGAAAAAATTATATATATTACCTTTAAATTTCCTATAATTTCATTAATAACATATAATTTTAATTCGGGATAACTATTTACATTTTACATGATCGTTTATACATGTATACAACTGAACCAGTCATGAAAACCAAGGAAACGAACACTCCCAAAAGAAAAAATTAAATCTTATAACTCATAAAAAGACAATCAATTAAATTATAATAAATAAATTAAATGTTTAATAGTATTTTAATTAAATTATTAATGAATCTAATTTCATTATCCATGACATTAATTACAAGTGCATAACACTTTCATACATAAGGTAATGGTTTTCTCATATCACTTTTATTTATGTGAGATATGCCTTATTCACCACTATTTATTGTGTGTGGAAAATGTATATTTCCCATTGATATATCATAACACAAATATATTTATAATCATGGTATTAAATGTTTCATTTTATAATTATTACTTTTATGGGTCATATGATTTTGCTGAATTCAAAATGGTAAGAGATTCTCCCCAAACCTCCATTTTTCATTTGGGATACACTTTCTCTATATTTAACCCAATTTAATTATTATTTATTTTTATATAATTCTTTTAAATTATGTTTATATGTTCCAAAATCATGTATATATATCTTTTAATATTAATTTTATGGGATAATACAAGTTTTTTAAGGTCCCCTTTTCAATTTCTGTCGATAAGCAAGCTCGGATAAAGGGTGCTTCCCAATTTCCTACCCATTTTCAAGTACACTCCATAATCTATTTTAAGTCACCAATTTTTTTTTATAAAATCTCTATTTTTATCGTGAAAATATATATTATCCCTTTTCTAGTTTTATGTAAACAACTAAGCCTTTGTTCACTTTGAAGGCACTTTTATTTTCTCTTAAACCGCACTGAAGTGGCCCATTTCTAAAGTTTTTTAAAAACTCTTTTTACATGTTTTCACTTTAGTTGGACATAATTTTTGATTCAAACATAATTTCATTGTCCTTAACTTCATTTTTTGTGATATACATGTTTAAAATATGATTTTATAACAAATAAAAATGATTTTTACAAAATAACTCTTCTTTAAAAAATAAAAGGTTATTTCTCTCAAGAATTCCTCGATGATTTTATTAAATTATTTTCATCTATTTCAACACCATTTCTTGAATATTATTATTAATTATTATTGATATTTTATGAGATCATCTACCATATTTTATTAAATGGGTTATGATTAGTTTGACTGTGGATGTGTTATCTTGATACCCTTCCCCTTATTACGCAGAATGATTAGTGATTATATTCACTAATTGGGAAAAGTTATTTAAATTTCATATGTATATATTGTTTATGTTTCACCCCATTCATATGTGCAATGCATTAGACTTATTAAGTTATGGGTGAGACCCACTATAGACCCTCTATGAATCAATAGATCTCATGAGACAAACTAGATTAGGTTTTTACCAATTTATATATGGCATCTTGGATAAAGAATTCATGATATGTTTATGATGTTAAACATTTCAAATTCCATCATTATGATATTATTAATTGTTAAAACATGTGATTATTTTACTATTAGAATATTCATGGTTAAGTTTCACTCTCATATGATCATTTATATGGAATCATTTAATCATATTTTATTCCTGCCATATTATTCTCAATATTATGTTCTAATGGCATATGTTTTTAGTTATTAAACTTCCCTTAATGTTTTTGTTTAATTATGATAGATTCCATTGTATTTATTACCCTTATCAATCATCTAATCTCACCCCTTCATTATGTTTTATTTTTTCCTAGGATGTGAAGATGTATATTATGAATGACTTACAGGGTTAAGGTAGGAGGTTAATGGTGTTCTTAAAGAAATAATTATGTTGTATTTTGTAGTTTCAATTGTAATGTATTATTAAAGAGTGTATATAGTTTTTAAAAAACATATAAACTATTCGGTCCTTTGGGATTTTATTCCTTGTAATCATTCCAATGTAATAAAATAATTCATCGGATCTAGACTTCAGGGGTTGGGGTGTTACAGTAACTATACCACCCATGATATAGAGATAGAAGCAATTTTGTTTTCCCTATGGTTATGGAGAAATTACCTCATCGATGAGAATTTTTTTATTGTTAATAATAATAAGAGCCTAAGTTATGTCTACTCCCCATGTGACATGAACTTGTAGCATTGATATCTGATATAATTCTTATTGGATTATGATATTGAGATTTCATATATACTGGGAAAGGTAAATATTGTGGATGATTCACTGAGAAGTAATACATATAGTAATGCCATGCATGAATCAAGATATTCTTGGAGAGTGATAGAAGAGCTATCAATGATATATCTTGATATGGGAGATGTTGGTGGAATTGGTTGTCTTTTTTATATGACAGTGCAATATTTTTTGGAGTAGCAGGAGGAGGTGTCCTAGATGGGGGATTCTGAGGTGGATGTCTAGAGAGAACGAGTTATCTATGGTGATTCCACGGATGGTTGGTCTAAGTATTAATATCATTGTGTGTTTTTATAGGGGAGTTTTTTATCCCCTTTTTGATGCATGAGATGGTTCTATGTGAGTTCCATGGATATCATTTAGTAGTACATCCTAGGGAAAAATAGATATATCGAGCTCTAAGAGAGAAATTTTGGTGGCTTGGGTTGAAGCGTAAAGTTATTGAGTTTGTTTCTTGATGTTTGGTCTATTAGAAGGTGAAGGCTGAGCACTATTTTCCATGATGGTTTCTCCATCCATTAGATATTACTTAGTGGAACTTGGAGGAAATATTGATGGACTTTGTTACTATTTACCTCAAGCTTAGGGAATCTTTGATTCTATATGGATGATAAAAAATTGTTTGAAAAAATCAATTCATGTAGTAGAGATTAGGGAGTTAAGATCAGTGGAAGTTTAATGGAAGTAATACCTAGAAGAGGTGGAGAGACTCCATAGAGTCTCGAAGATGATCATATCTGATCATGATCCCCGTTTTACCTCTAGGGTGTGTAGATTTCTACAGAATACTTTTGTCTCTCAGTTATGCCTTAAAATAATTTTCATCCATAGATGGATAGTTAGAACAAGTGGAATATCCTAACGCCTGAGGGCATGTTTTTTTCTTATGTCCTATATTTTGGAGGTTTGATGATGAGGCACTTTCCCTTTGTTGACTTTTTTATAGTAATTTTTTTGACTCAACCATTGGTATGACACTATTTGAATATTTTTATAGTTAACCATTCCATTTTACATTGTACTAGAAGGAGGTTAGAGAGTTAATAATTCTTGGGTCCTAACTAGTGCAGAGCACAACATAGATGGTGCAGGTGGTTTACAATATGATAAAGGCAGCACACGATCATCAGAAGTCCTATATTGATAATATAAGGTGACTTTTAGATTTTTACATTGGTGATCATGTGTTTCTAAAAGTGGACCCTCATCATGGGAAACAAAGGTTCGATCATGGGAGTAATATTTCTCCCTATTTTTTTTGGGCCTTTTAAGTTACTGGCTCATATTAGGTCTATGATTTACTAGATAACACTTACCCCATAAATGATTCATATATGTGATGTATTTCATATATCTTAGCTCCATCGTTATCTTTATAAATACTCACATGTCATTGTTTTAAGGATAAATAGGTGTTTATGATGATGAAACTTTTGAGGAGTAGCCTGTGGAGATCCGTAACTACTAGTATAAGATATTTCTTGGGCATGATATTCCCTCAGTTCATGTCTTATGGAAACATGGTAGCGTAGAGTAGGGTACTTGAGAATATGAGTCAAAGATGTGTGATTATTACCCCATGTTTTTTATGTTTATATATTCTATTATAGTGATTGTAATTTGGAGATATTGAACCTTATCTAGTTATGATATGGTCCTATTATTAAATTATTATTTTTTGTTTCTATTATTTGATAGGTATCTTCTCTGGAGAGTTTTTTGAGCTGGTTGTTGGTGTTTCATGGTTTTGCACTTATTCCTGTAAATGAGGCGGTTGAGATCCTATGTTGGTGTTATTCTTGAGAGTCATCTCACAGGGTGTCCATTTGAATAACCCTTTTCCTTTTATTTCTCTTTGGGTTTTGTTTTAAATTATTGAGGATGATAATTTTTTTAGAGGTGTTGTATGTAAGTTCATGTATCCTCATACTCCATCCCTTTGAGTTTTTTCAAATCTCATGGTTCTTGGAGGAATACTAGAGATGGTTTTGTAGTTTTTGGGGTTTATAATTTGTAATTAGAGGGATTTCATGATGTGAAAGGTGGTTCATGTCATGAATATACCATTCACGACTTGGTAGAGCACTTGATTCATAGCTAGAATGAAAGTTCACTGCTTTTGTGAGGGTGGTTAATGAGGTTCATTCATGACATGAAATTCATTCACGATGTCAATAGAATTAGTTTTTTACCTAATAAATCCATCTATGAAAACTCACATCATGAAAATGGAATTCATGATGTGAATTAAATATAGTTTGGGTGGTTTGAGGTGATTCATTTTTTGGCATATCTTAAACATAAGATATTCATGACATGAATGACCCATTCATTCCATAAATATCCACTTAGCAATGTTCCAATAAAACTTACATCACCTTTGGTTTATGTCAAATACCTAAGATTTTATCCCAAACTCTAGGCATCCAAAAGCGTTTCCTAATGATGTTTTGGAATCCTTTTGACAAGGTTTAATCCTTGACATATTGTGTTCTATCCATGGTGATCATAGGTTAGTTATTACTTTTTTTTGTATAGTTCCTTCACAAATCATTCTTATTTCCTCTATTTCTTATTTCTCTGATTTAGAAGATGATATATATTATTCATATGAAGTTTTTTTAGGTTTTTTTGAATGACTAGGGTTATAAATTCTTAGAGGGATATAGACTTCTTACAAGAGAGATGATTGGGATTCACCTTATTGTTCTATTCTCATTTGAGGAATGTTGAAAGTGTTGAGGCAGAGGATTCACTGATTCTACTTTATTTTATGAGAAATCATAAAGTTATCTTTTTTTATCTCATTTTGTGGATGTGGAATTAACCATAATAAAGGATTAACAAGATTAATAAAATAATTGGTTTATGGTTGAAGTGATCACATATTTTTCTATCGTGATAATATTTATCCTCTGGATTTTCTAGATAGTTTTCTATCTATGTTTGTACCTGTTATCATGTTTTTAGATTAGATTTAGAATGTTAATTTGATGAAAATTTATAAATAATATAAATCTAGTAATTTTTTTGGTTAAATAATTTTTTATAGAGCATGATTAATTATTCCATCAATTCTTATAATTTAATAGAAATAAAATGATGTTTATTGCATGAATAAATTATTTTTTCTTCCTTATGTTAAGGAAAATGGATAAAGAATATGAATCTGAAATTATTATTACTAATAATAATATAGAGGCTTGTCAAATGAGAATTTTTATTCCTTAGTTTGATAAAACTAGATGTTATGCTTGGAAGAATGTTTAATTAGTTAATAGATTGTAATAGAATATGCCTTAAGTTACCCATAGTTGTAACCTATGAATAAATAGATAAGTTAATCGATGATGGCGATAAAAACTCATTTTGTGTTAAAGATAAATGTTTGGGGCCGTGTGAGATAGTTTTCATGTCAAGTTTGGATGCTTTATTTTTATATCATGGGTGACCTATTGACTATGTTTGTTGTTTACTACCTTCCATGCCTACTTTGAATGTAATCCTTTCTATGTGACATGATGTGAGAATGATATGGCTATTGGATGATGAGGTATGGGTGGGGATTCCTGGGTTTGGGGAGGCAATTAATGCTTGTGATGGATAGATTAATGGTGGTGTCATGGATAGAAATAGGTTTGAAGGAACAAGTTGAAGTTTGGCATTCCAATTTTTGTGATGAAATATAGGATGGTTGCTTATTTGTTTTTCTTAAAGTCCAAATGGCCAGGTTTCTTATTCCTGACTTCCTTACCCACTCCTTGAGGTAGTTAGTTGTTCTTGGCTATAAATATTTTATGATAGCTTAGGATGTTTCCAAGATCAATTGGAAATATGGTAAATTAAAGGAATAATTATTGTTTTAACCTCTATGGTTGAAGGATTATTATAATGAAATTATTGCTAATCTTGAGAAAACATGGACTTGGTTGAATTATTACCAATGGTTGTGGAATTAACTTTGAGGTAAATGAAATGTAAAATAGAATAACATTAATTAATTTCTATTGAATTAATTAATTTAAATTTAAATGTTTTATGGAAAGAAAGTAATTAATGAAAATCTTCTCAAATGCTTGTGTTCTTATTGGTTGTATGGTTCTTAGCGGTGGTAGCCAGGTTTCCGAGAGATGATAAATAGAGATGAGCCTAAGACTAGGATAATTTCTAACAATGTGGTTGGGAGATATATTATACCCTTTATTATTTATGATTTTATATGATACCCCACCAATATCGGTTTGGTGATAGAAACCCAGTGGACTCTAATAGGGTGTTTTCCCCAAAATCTAGGTTAGTGAGTAAATTGATGGTTGACTACCCCCTCTGACCCCACTCCCTTATCTGTGTAGGTTTGTGTGATGTTACACATAGTGGTTACCTTTCCTTATATATGTGTGTAGAGGGATGTAATGTCTTGTGTTTATTTCAAACAAATGTATATCCAAATAAAGTATCATAATGGTTATTATACGTATGATGTGTATGAGTTGTGATGGATTGAGGTACATTACTCGATGTATTGGATGTGATGGATTGAGGTATAATACTAGATATATAATACACATCTTATAGTCTATGTTGGTTCCTAAAACCTATATGTTTAATTTATGAATATGTGGAATGGGATGATAAGATGACATGAGCCATGATATGTATGTTATGATACTTTATCCCAATTGTATTTAGGCTGGCTTCTTTTAGAGAGATATAGCTTAGAATGTTCGACATTGGGGAAGAGTAGAAAACTAGCAGGTAAGTGGTAGTGGGGTACCCTTTTTTTCATTTCTATATTATATGATCTCTTGTTTGCGTTACATGGAAAGAGGTATCCATGGCGAGGTTGGGAACTTAGTATACCTATATAGGTGACAAATTAGTTTCACTTGTTGTTCACTGAGCTTTAGCATGATTTCTTTATTTTTTTCATGATAGGATCTAGGGTGGATTCTACTGAGTATACTTGATATTCTCACCCTATGTATATATAAATAGTTTTTTGGGAAATAAGAGAAGTTTGGATATCTGGATTGATATTACTAGTTTCTGTTTGTTCATGAGATGTTTGGGCTTTGTGGTCGATATTGATTTTATCTTTAGATAATTTCAGTTCCCTTTTTAGTTTTTTTTACTTTTATATGAAATTATAAATAAATACTTGGGGTTTCTTTTACCTTTATCTCGAGAAGAAGTTTTTTGGTGTATTTTTCATGTCTCTTGATCCCCATGTTCCCTTAAAGGGTATTTCTTCTCATTTGTATGTGTGAAATACCCACAATGCTTGTCACCAACCCATATCCTATTAGAGTCAGTCTTTAAGTGTCACCAAATCCCTTTAATCATATCTCTCCTAGAAGGGGTACCCCTGAGGGGAGGGGACCAGGAAATTTAATATATCTCTATTAAATACACTTATTAAGAGGAATTTTGGAAGTGAATTTTTTTTTTCATTTTATCTTTTTATTTTTCTTCTATTTTTAAAATTCATATTGTCTTTCTCTTGAAATCCATTTTCAATATCTATTTTTAGCTTTCAGATCCTCTTTTAAGATATCTCTTGATTGGTTCTTCAAATACTTTCCTTTAAAATTTTCTTCCATCTCCTTGTTCTCTTTTTTATAACCACAAAGTGGGATAAGTTTGTTGAATTTTTTGGGGGAGATGAATTTTGAATTTTTTATAGTGATGTTTATTGAGATTTAATTTATCAAAAATTTAATCTTTTCACAGAGGGGATAATTTTTCCATAAACATTAAAATAGAATAAATTTATTCTTTATTGTTATTGCTTTAGTGATTTTAAAATATAGAGTTGAATGTTTTTCTCTTACTTATTGTTTTACATGTTTTATTTATTTATCTATTTAACATATTGAATATATTTTTATCATGAATATATTTCTATATATTTACTCTTAATTTATAGTTGATATATCTTTATATGTTAAGTTTTTATGATCATAAAAAAGGGATATTATTATACCTCTCTATTTATCATGGTGTTTTCATGATCACAAACACTCATATTTCTTTCTAACATTATATAATGTGTGAATTTCAATCTTATTACTTCGTTTTTTAGTCATGGATTTGATATACTAAATAAGGATATCCTATAATTTTAAATACATCTTGATGGCCTTGTTAAAATCTTGGAACAAAATTAATATATGTCTTAAGATCATTTAAATGAATTTGGAATGTAAATTAAAGGCATTAGAAGGAAGAAATGGAGGAACTTGTTGATATTGAAGGAATGAAGACAACAATATCAAGTTATTTTAGGTCGCTGACTAGCTGGTTCCCCGAGGACAGTAGTTCCAAGCTCCAAAAAGACCCCCGACCAGTCAATGGAGGAGAACAAACTAACCGGTGACCAAAACAGAATCCCACAAATTTATAGTAAGTCCACTAGATAGATCAGGACAATAGGGGCTCATTGGTGGGGAATTTAAAAAACCCCAATGACACATTTTACCCACTGGAAAGCCAGTGAGGTGCACTGGGTATCAAGTGGTATCAAGATAGGTGTTTCATAGGTGCATTTAATAATGGAAAAATGCCATTAATATGGTCTTACTTGGAATAAATGACCCTGAGACAGTTCCAAAATATAACTAGTCATTTTAGAGCTTATAAATTGAGTCCTTAGTTTCTTTGAAGATATACAACACTTATTTCCAACAACCTTTTGATCATAAATCTAATCCTTGGTCAAGTTTGGTACTCTAATGATATATCCCCTGTAATTTTAATCTAAAATGAAGGAGCCATTTCCATTTATCCATCATTATAAAAGGATATCCTTTCTTATATCTTCTCTTAATGTATTACCTCAAATCATACCCTTCCTTTTTGAGATATTAGGCAGTGGAATTATAATGAGTTTTCTCAAGCATACCTCTCTCTTTTCATCACCTTCTTCAATAGAAAATCACTACCGTAAAAGTGAGGGATGAGTTACTTAGATACCAATGAAGCTCAAGAGGGTTATCATAACCACAATTGTGAGGGATGAGTTCCTTGATCACTATAACACCCCATGTTTTTAGAATAATATTATGCTCTATATCTTTCTTAACACACAACACCAAGCCTTAAGCGACTTGGGATATACTATAAAAATATTATTATTTAAATGTGACTATTATAACCTATACTTTAAATTAGCGGGTATGAATAGGATTAATCACATTATGAAATATATATAAATTACATACTTGAAAAAATGTAATTATTAATACTTAGGAAATAAGCACTCAATTTTTAATAAAGTTATTTTATGATTTGAAAATACGTTTCCTTTAAAAATGATTTTTATTGATTTTTGTGAGTGAAAATTATAATTAAATTTTGGAAATTTTAGAAAATTTATTTGATAAAATTAAATTCATTTTTATATCATCATATCAAAATTATCTTTGGGTGAAATTTTGTTTTTTTTTAAAGTTGATTTTTCAATGAATAGTGAAAAATACTGATTTTAATTGAAATTAATATTTTATTTTAAATTATTTATGAAGTAAAATTCTATTTTTTATTAGTTCTAAAAATTAATTATTTAATTTTGATTAAAAATAATCCAATTATGGTCCTTGAGATGAAATTTAAACATGAATTTTGTATAATTTTTTTATAATTGAAATGTTTTTTTAAAGGTTGGGGCCGAAGCCTCATTTTTATTAATAAAGTAAAGAAATGACATCTTTTAACTGGGTAGAGGGAGACTCATTACATAGCCCGAAGGCCCAGTGGGCTTGTAGCCCATTACATAGCCCATAGGTCCAAATTTTTGTCCCAATTCCCATTCTGTGAATAGTAACCTGACTGCTAAAGTACCTGTATAGTACAACCGCCGCTACAATGCCCTGCCGCCGCTACAGTGCCCGCCGATCAACAATACCCCTACTGCTATAGTACCTCTATAGTATGATACAGTACCTGTGCCCAATGGGTTTTGAACCCACATTTTTCATGTAGTATTACGGGGTGTTTACCACTAATCCAAACCCCAACTACTTTTATAATTGAAATGTAATTTCTCAAAAAAATTGTTTTTTGTTGTGTTTTCTGTTTCTATCTGAAATTAATTTATTCCAATTATATTAATTGAATATTGAAAAATGGATTCATTATTTTGAATTAGGAGGTACAAATTTCGAAAACAGGTCCCTTTTATTTTTGGTCATTATGAATAGAACTCTCAGTAAATTTTTGTCGCAATGATATAGGTAAATGAGTTTATTAAGGACACAACTAACATGATAAAGACTACAAAATTACCCTAAAAAAATAATGTATCATATTAAAGAAGTTTATTTCGTCCATGTCCATGATTTTTTTTAAAATATGGAAACTTGGTTCCATATTCCTTTAATTTTCACCTTTATTATATTTAATTGAAAGATAATGTTAAAAATGTCACTTTCTTAATTTTAATATCTATAATATTTTAGGATAGGGATGGAAAAAATTATATTATGTTATAAATGTATATTTAAAATATAATTTTTTTTAATATTTTAATTTATTTCTAATTTTTAGTGATGAAATAATTAACATAAATTTTTACGCAACCCTGACATAGTATTTATTCAATTAAAAGAAAAATAAAATAAATGATTCTAAAAATATTAAAATAATAAAATTTGAGAGATTTATAGTTTAACATGATTTTTTTAAAATTATAAAATATATTTTGTGTGTTAATGTTTTAAATTCTAATTCCATCTTTGTATTGATGTTCTTAAATTAGAATTAAATGAATAGTATAAAAATGACATTAATGATATTTTATGTTAACTAATATGTTATTAAATGATTTAATATTCATAAAAGTACTATATTCATCCAATTTATTGGTATTGTAACAATACATGTAATGATATAACAAAACTCTTTCATGATTTTATTCATCATAAAAATATAAAGTAATTTTTAAATCAAAATGGAAATAGTTTTATCTAAACTCTTTTCATATATGGTTTTTAAAAGTTTAATTTATAAATTTTAGAATTTGAATTATAAAAAATGAATTTAATTTTTGAAATCATAATATAAAAATTTAATTTTGGTTAAATTTTGGGATTATTCATAAAATATTGAGTTTTCAGTGAATAGTGAAAATACTAATTTTTGTAAAAAAATCTTTTCTTTTCAATAAATTAAGTAAATTAAAAGTAACATTATTTTTTCAATAAAATTAAAATTCAAAAAAGAATTATTTAATTATATTTAATCCACTTAATTAAATTTTAATAAAAATTATATTTAATTTTAGTATAAGTTTGTTTTTGGGTTTAAAAATGGGGTTTTTTTCTTCTAAAAACAGTTTTAAAATGCCTAATGTTTCTCCATTTTAATTAATTAAAATAATCCGCAATTGGTAATATTTTAAATTAAATTTATATATTATATATCAATAAATATTAATTTATATTCATGCAATTATTATTATTAATCATATAGTTAATAAAAAACATCTTTTTCTTGAAAAATACACTTATTAAAAACCCATTTCTTGTCGCGTATGTGAGTTTTATTTTTAAGTTATTTTTTCCACTTCTATGAATTTAATTTATTAATATGGATTATATATTTTGAATTATCATAATTTATATTATCAAATAATTTCAGGTTAATATTTGACTAAAATGAATAGTGAAAATAGTAAAAATTAATTACCACTATTAAGGTAAAAATGGGTTTACCAGGGGGGGGGGGAAACTAAAATGATAAGGGTTAAAATGATCTTATTTTTTTTATAAAATATATTTTATGGACATATTTAGACGTTATCATTTTTAAGGATCTATAATAATACATTTTTACTCTTTTGGAATGTGACAAACATGGGTATACCTTTTTCTTTTAAAAAAATACAATTATGCCAGTCACCTCACTTATAAAAGGCCACCCCTCTCCTGCCTTATTAAACCCTTCAATTTTTTTTGGTTAAGTCAATAAATAACCAAATTAATTCCCAAATTCCATATAATCTTCCCAAAATCCTTTTTTTAACAAATCAATTCTAGGAATACTTTAGGTATAATACTAAAGAGGTTGTCTAAGAAGAGGTAGAATTCCTAACTATGAATTTTTGTTTTAATTATTATTCCACATAGTTAAAATATTCTTAATTTAGGATTATATAATAATATAATTATATGAAATATACTTGGATTTTATTATTTTAAGTTCATGAACTATATCCATCTCTTCTTCCCTCAAATGGGAAATGATAACGTCGCTCGTGTATACAGTGAACTCCAGCCTCACAAACTGATGTGAAACATTCTCTGTCAACACGTTGTACGGTTGGGTATGATGATAGATATAAAGTATATATATATATATTATATTCATAAAATAATTATAACTATGAAGTTATTCTATCGTATAATAATTTTTTTCTTTCCATTTTTAGGGGATACGATAACATCACTCGTGTTTACAACGGATTACCACCTCATGAAGCGATGTGATTCATTATTCACCAACAATTTAAATAGAAGGTAGTAAGGATTAATTTAATTAATATATGTGATATAAATTATATAATTATTATATTATTGACATATTTATCAATATAAAAACATAATATATCATTTTATTTATTATCTTTTCACTCACTAAAAAATTATTACGTCGTTCGTGTATGTGTGGACCACCAACTTCACGAAGTAATGTGACTATATTTTCATCACCAAACCATATAGATGATATATATAAGTTTATTTAAATAAATAATACGGAATATATGATATTATAATCATTTTAAAATGATAATATAATACTTACAAATTTTTTATAATGATCATTGAAAAATGGAAACGCTACTCATGCGTACGTACAACGCACCATCTCCATGATTGTAACATAATTAATTTCTCAAAACTATATTTCTTGATTGGTCTTGAAATTAAAATTGATGTATAAATATGATAAATATTTCATTATTATAATTCTTAAGATGTTTAAATAATGTCCACTTCAACCATAGTCATCCTACCAAAGTCATTTTTGACACACAATCCAAATATCGCCAAAACATATGATGTAAAAATAATTGATTAAGTAATCATACATATAATGGTAATAAGTAAAATGAACAGAATAATAAACTTGAAAAAGGTTCTTATATAAGTTAATAATTATCATATGTTTATTATTCAGAAAGATAAAAAACATACATGATGAGTTTCACTCAAGTAAAGATACTTCATCTCAATTTCCTTTCATTGAGAAATATTTTGGTGTTATGAGGATATATTATTTTATAAGGTGTTTATGCAGACCCTTTGATATGTTATATCAATAATTTATCTATTATAATGATATATAAAGTTTTCTTTAATTTTATCCTTTGATGGGGCTTACAATTCAAATGCTGTTAAAGCGGTAAAATACTTTCTTTTTAAAAAAATCCTCTTTTAAATTATTACTTACAACTATTTATATTACTTATCCATATTTTTAAGATTTTATTAAAGTTTTTATATGGACATAAAATATTTATAAATTATATTTTATGTCTTTTTTTACTTTATTTTAAAGGATTTCAAAAGGAATATTTTTATCTATTTTAAAAGGAAAATTTTGAGAAACAATAAATGAAATGACGTATTTTTAATGTATATGATGATTTTTAATACCATGGTTTATATTATATTATTTCTATATTACCTTTTAAGCATTTGTTTTTTCTTAAATAAAAAACCCTCTTTCACGTTTTATGGGTATTTCAGTATTGAAAATGATTTTTTAAAAGAAAAGGGTATTTTGATATCCAAAAAGGGTTTTCATGTGGGTTCAAAAGTGTTTTAAAATGGTTTTATGATGAAAACTTGCAAGATTAAAATGTTTTATTCATTATATAGTTAGTGGAAATTATTTAAAATGGGTGAAACCAGATAGCACTAGGTGATCGCATTATAGCATATACGATGGGTACGACCAGATAGTGCTCCAATGCATTAGGTAATGATTATTTTATCCATAGAATTATATTAGAATTTTTCCGTATAGTAATTAAATTTTTTAATGGTTCTATAATGGTTCTATAATATGATTTCCAAATACACATACATAAATTTTCTATTTTTTATAATGTGTTTTCATGGAAATAATTTGCTTTAAAAAAGTTATGATAAATGATTTTTTCAAAGAATGGTAATTCCTTTTCTAGGTAAAAATTTATTATTTAAGAAAAGGTTATTTATGAGTTTTCATGTTTTTCACTAGAATAATGATTTTATTCTTTTTTATGTTCCTTAATAAGTTTTTTGTGTTTATCCCATGTTTTTAAAATGTTTTTTCATTAAATTTAAGGATCGGTAGGGGAAATGAAGTGGTAAATTTGAAAGCTATGATGATTTTTCATAAAATGAAATCATGTTTTGTTTTAAAAGTTTTATATAGTGGAAAAAATGGATATCTATCGGAAGTGTCCACTTTGTGTTATATGGTTGTGTTATGTATGAGTTATGACCAAATTTTATAAAAATATAAATCTAAAAAGTTACTCAAATGTAAGAGAATGAATTATTAACTTAAAACTCATAATTATGTAATGTTTAAGTATGGGTCCTTATATTTGGTATCAAAGGAAAGTTTAGATAAATTTTATTGTTAAGATAATGTTAATAACATTCCCTTGAAAGATTTTACTTTATAGTTAAGTTGAAATGCTAATGGATTTTAATATTACCATGTTTCTTGAAAAATTATGTCTATTAATAATGGTTTTCCATAGAGGAAATAAGTAAGATATATTGGGAATGAAACAAGATGAAAATATCCTTCCAAACTAGTATCCTAAGATTGTTTGAATTTGAACAAAACAGTTTGTTTTAGTGATGGATCAGTTGAAACAATCTATAAATAGTGATGGTATCCATGCCAGAAAGGAACCCAATCTACCATGAAGGAACATTTCTATAGTGGAGAATTTAATAAAGAAACATTCCCTATAATTAAGTGGATTATCTGACCCTGTGGTAGCTGAAGGATGAATCGATTTTCTAGAGAGGATATTTGAAGTCATGGGATGTTTGGAACGTCAAAAGGTAACTCTTACTATTTATTATTTTGAAGGTGATGATGATTAATGGTGTTCATTAGTTAATAATACTAGAGAAAAATATGATATTGATTTCATGGAATAAATAAAATTTAATGATATTTTCTTAGAGAAATATTTCTCTAACTTTGTTCAATTATTAATAGAAAAATAATTCCTATAATTGAGGAAAAAATATGAATATTTTGTGGCCATGTATGAAGACAGTTTTACAATATTGTCCAGGTATGTACTAGATTTTTTTCGGGACATTGATAGTAAAATTAATATATTTTACTCAAGATTGAAACCATGTCTAATAAAATATTTGGCCAAATTATAATTTAAAATCTATGAGAAAGTTGTTCATTATGTTGAAAAAGTTGAGATGAAGTTTTTTGACACTAATATTCATCGTGATGATGAATATAAGAAGTGTTTAGGATGGAAAGTGATGGGGAAACACATAAAAACTAAATGTAGATATAATAAAATGAATTTACAATCTTGTAGTATGTGTGGTAAAAATCACCTTGGATAATGTCTTTTGAAATCCGGGAAGTGTTATCAATGTGGGAAGTTTTTCCATATAGCCCGTGATAGAAAACAAAATAATATGAAAAAATCAGTGAATTAGGTAACTTATATTCAAACAATGGTGAGGTTTTTTAGTTTCATTGATTTGGATCATTATTCTAATATGTGTCCGAAGTTAATAACTCAGGCTAGAAGTCCTCAAGATCAAACAAAAAAGGGAGTGGTAAAATAATTTTCTAGTACTATGATTAATGTTGGGCCCTAAAATGAAGTGTTTATAGTTATGTTACTTGTGTGTTCAAATTATTTCAATTCCTTGTTTTAATCTAGATATTATGATTCTTTAATTTTTGAGAAATTTCAAATTAAATTAGTAATATAACCTCATAAAAGTAAGATAGAACATTTGATGAAAACTCTATGTGGAAGTATTAAATAAACCAAGATTTATATGAATCTTTATATTGTTATCAGTGGGATAGTCTTTCATACAAATCTCATTGAATTGGATATAACATAGTTTTATATCATGTTGGGTATGTATTAGCTTTTATATTATCATGATAAGATATATTACAGAGACAAGAAAGTTTTATTTATTGATTTAATTCCATTGATAACATACCAAGAAGATGAGAATTTGATTAGAGATGGCAATGAAAGTCACCTAGCTCATATTGTTTAAAATAAATAATTTTTTCAAATTTGTGATGTTCCAACAGTAAATAAATACATGGATGTATTTACTAATGATTTTCTCGGCGTTATTCTTGATCAGTATACTGATTTTACTATTGACAAAGAGCCTGATGAAAAACCTATTTCTAAACACCCTTATCGAACGGCTCAAGTGAAACTTTTAGAATTGAAATTTAAATTGTAGGAGTTTTTAGATAAAGGTTTCATTCACCCCAGCACTTCCCCATGGGTTGCTTCTTTTTTTTTTGAAAAATAAAGATGGTTCAATGAGACTTTTAATTGATTATATATCCTTGAATAACATCACTGTTAAGAAAAATTTCCCTTTAGTTCATATCAGCAATTTATTTGATCAACTCAAGAGAGAATATTATTTTTCAAAGGTTGACCTGAGGTCATAGTACCATCTAGTGAAAGTGAAGAAGGTTAAAATCATGAAGACTGCATTTTAGAGTAGATATGAGCACTATGAGTTTGTAGTTATTCCCTTTTGGTTGTCCAATGAGCCTATTATATTTATGGACCATAAGTATATATTTTTTCTTGAGTTCATGGAGTATTACTCAATTGGGAATGATTTAGCCCATATTTTTTTAAATAGATACAAATATAAAAATAAAATAAAATAAAAACAAATATTAGTTTTAAAACAAATGACTAAACATACATCCATATGACCTTAAAAGTCACCACTAAACTTAGAACCATGCTTTCTCCATGAGAAACCCAAATCTTAACCAATCTAGAAACTAAAATGATAAAGTATTAATGATAAATAATATTCTTAGTATTTATTCCAAAAACAAAAAATTCACTATGCTTTACCATTAAATCAAAAACCACTTCATTCTAGATTAAGAATGCATAAATATAAAAATAAGATTTTTATTTCCTTTCAATACAAGTTGCAAGGTGATAATTCAGAAAACCATTTACCTTTATATTTTATTTTCCAAAATAGTTTCTAAAAAATGAAATATTTTTTCAATAAACCATCTAGAAAGAAAAAAATATGATAAAGTAATAGTTTCCATATGAAATCATGATAGTGGAAATTATTTAAAAAAAGTGTCACAAATAGGGTAAAGTAGATTGCATATAAAATAGTCATCATGGGAACAAATAATCTAGTCAATACCATCTAGGAAAAGGATATTGACACTAATATAAGAAATTAATATTAACAAATTCCAAAAATCATAAACTTACATGAACACTTGATGTTACCCTCACTATTCCAACCGAGGGGCATATCCCATAAACATATGATAAATCTATCCTAGGGATACTAGTAAAAGAGTAATACTAAACTAGTGAAACACATGAAACTAGATCTCCTATATAACTACCTAAGGCTTACCATGATATATAAATGGATGTGATTTTATCAAACTATTATATAAATTCATATCATATGTTTAGCATCAAAATAAAAAATTCACTTTCCCATCACCAAACTCCCTTTTAATCACTTCCCATATTTCCTTCCAAATAAATATAAACAATACACAATCCTCCTTATTATAAATATACAATATATCACACATTAATAATACATTAAATCATTATAATTTTAGGGGTTTAACATTAGAGGGTTATTAATTATGTAATAATTACTTCAAAGTTCCAATCAGGTTATAAATTTGGAAAGAAACAATGATCATTTGAAACAAAAAACAACTTTTAGTAAAAAACTTTTCAATTTCCAAAACCACCCTTGAAACTTATACACATATTCACCCTAATATATATATATATATGCACCCATTTTCTTAATTTATATATTCACATAGCCTTATGTGAATATTTATAAATAGGATATCTATATATATTTATATATGTATTTGTGTATAAGTCATTTTGATAGGTTATAATATTTGGAAATAACTTTGAGGATATTTTGGGAACCAAAAATTCTATTATGACTTTATTGAAAACTAGGCATGAAACCAGATCATTATTGGTTATATCAGTCTTACATGATGAAAACCATTTTGTAATAAGTCATGAATTTAGTGTTCTTGATGTTTCAAAAAAAAAGTTAGAAAAAAATGTTTTAATAATGGAAACTCATGGTAGAAACATAATAAAAATATAGAGAAAATGAGATAATCTTTTTCCATTCATCACATGAATTTTCTATAATAAATTTTATTTATAATATAATTAAAACACATATTAATTCACTCAATAAATATTGGTTATCATGTTAAATTATTAGGCATTAGGTTACTAACATCTAAACTAGTCACCTTCTATGGTAGCAACTTGGATCCACTATAATAGAAATTGATAGACCATAAAAGAATAAGAGAAACCTAAAATAAAAAAAAATAACTCATTAAATTCGAGCCAAAAGTAACTGTATCTCGCCGGACCAAGCTAGGGTCAGAGAGAAGAAGCCAAAATATAAGAAAGGGAAGTTGAAACAGGACAGTAATGATTTTAACTTGAAGAATAAATGACAAAGTTTAAATAAAAACATGAATCCCCCATGGGTATGATAAAAACCAAGGAGAGGATATCAGGGGAGTCGCATGATCCAAATGAGTAAGGAGGGGTGTAATTGGTGAAAATAATTGACTAAAGGAAAAAAGGTAAATTTAAATTTTAATGAATTCTAGGAACTATGCATCACTTAGCTACATTATTTAAAAAATTTTGTGCCCTATACTAGGATTCTAGAGAACCAAACATGGGAAGGTCTCATGTTTTGTAAAATCGTTCACCAACCATGTGGTATGGATCATATAAATTATAAAGGATGACACAGAGTTGCTTCCTGGTTTGGAAAA
The DNA here is from genome assembly GCA_963277665.1 of Viscum album. Lineage (NCBI taxonomy): Eukaryota > Viridiplantae > Streptophyta > Magnoliopsida > Santalales > Viscaceae > Viscum > Viscum album. The sequence goes on from OY728131.1 coordinate 1,982,718,536, forward strand.
TTCTACATCCTAACTGTGTGACATGCACCACATTCCCAATAAATCTTAATTGTAGAGAAAAAAATACTTGGAAGAGGATAGAAAAAAACCTCAAAAATAAATGAATTAATATAGTAGGGTCAGATTATGGTGTGATAGTTATCCCTACCATGACACTTCATTTGATCAGAAAATCAAGAGAGAATGGTTGACTAAGGAATTAAACCAGATGAGAATAAAAATCTAGAGTAAACTCACTAACTAAGTGCTACACTGGGATCTCAATTATTATAATATCATCCTTATACTCACATAAAAACTCTAATCACAATATTCAAGAAAAGAAAATAAACAAGTGAAACATTAAGAACGTGATCCCAAAAAAATGTAACACACTATCCCAATGATCCTAATCCCCAAAAAACATCTGAATATAGGTTCAAAATTCATCTCATGGGTGGTTTTGGGTTAGTAATGAACCATTAATTGATAATTCCATTTTTTAAAATAAGCAACTCGCCTCAAGGGGATCTTAACTCTACGCAAGACTCACAAAACCACACTCATCTAAGAAAATGGGTTAACCCATGGTGGTCTCCCCACTCTTTTAAAATAACTCATATACTTAAAATTCAATGGAACCATGGGCTTCAAGATCACTTGAAGTCTAGTAACGCAAAAAATGATAAAGGAAAAGGAATCAAAAAGGCTAAAACTAAATACACCAAAAATGGAATTCAAAAAAATAAAGATCTGCAAAATTATCCTCCATTCCCAACAAAAACAAACACTACCAATAAAAATATCTAGAAGGATGACATTTACAGAAAAATAATCTTTCATTAATATCATGTTCACCAAAAAATATAAAGAAATTATTCTAGGGAGTGGATATGGCTCCATGTCTCTTCCTAGTGATGCCCCTGTATAATATTTACATGTTCCCCAAACAACCACATATACAAAAGGTCTTTGTTTATTCTTAGAATGTTGAATTATTTTCCTTGAATTTTTCCACTAATGTAACACCAATAATTTACTCTCAGATTAATCTATAAAGAATAAAAAATAGTGTCCTCTTTATACAAATTCAAGATATTCAAGCCCTAGATTTCTTCTTCTTCCCTTTACCAAAACTATCACTACCTCTTCCGTGGATAGGCGAGACATAAAACATTTACGAATTTCTATCTAGTATAACTTTTTCCCAAATATCATGCCTCTCCATGTCTTCATAAGTGTTAATGTTGAGGGATTAGACCTCTAGAAGAGTATCTAGTTAAAGATATATTCCAAAATATTTATCCTTTAAGGATTCATATCTGAAAAAACATGGAAGATATAACACCAATTCAGTGACACTCTCTTCATATTCCAACACCATTGAATCACCATTCTAGATTCTATGAAATTCCATAACCTTTGGCATTCTGATGAATTTATTGAGTTATTTGTTGATAAAAACAACTAGAGATTCTATGAAATTCCATAACCTTTGGCATTCCAACCAATCCTTATCTTTTCCTGGTTCTTGTTGTCCATTGAAATTAAAAGGTCTTAACTCTCAAAACATCCAGATTATATCCTGATACTGGGATATTTTATGTGAAACTCCATGCACCATATCTAGAGATGATAAATCAAATGAATGAGATGAAACTTGATCAACCAAAAATGAATGATTTAGGGGAACCACTTATAGATATTTTTCAAGTTTCCCTACAGATTAGTGGGGGGATACTCTAAAAACAAGAAGCAAATAACACATTCCCAAAAAAAATTTAAATCTAAATTCTAAATGATCAAATAAAAGCCAATAAACCCATATCAAAATACTATTAAATAATCAATCAAAAACTCACCCAAAATGTTTTAAAAAAAAACACTCCATTATTAAAGAAACACACCAAATTCCAAATTTTCAAAAATCCCCATTTGATAGATTCTTTTAACCCAATCCTCTCAAAATTCCAAATTTCAAAATATCATAATTTTACTCAAAACCATCATATCCCTTTACAGTAAAAAATAATATTTTATAAAACTTATTTTTTATTTTCAAAACCCAAGTACTATAAGTAAACACCCCACTTATTTGAAAAACCAACACAACATTCAAAAAACCTTTTGAAAATTTATTTACAAATTCTAAATCAACACGACTTAAAAAACAATAAAATATCACACAAAACACTAAAAACATTATAAATAAATTAAAAAGAATAGAACCAATCAAAATTCACAAATGACATGAAAAATTCAGAAATTTACTAAAATTTACAACTTTTCATGGTTTGTTTGCATGTTTTGTAGGGTCATGAACTAACCATGAGAGACTTAATGGAAGTCCCTATAAATGGATAAAAAAATAAACACAACTTTCCTAATCATTCATAGTAATCTTGTGCTCTTTATTTATTTCCCATACCCCTCTAACTGTGGAGTTTCTTAAAAATAACACATAAAATATTAAAAGAAAAATAAATATACTCAAATAAGGAAACGATGTCCCAAATTAGAGACATATTCATTCTATACTACCATATAAAATATATTCTCATCATGCTAGGCTGGTAATTAGGCACACACTCATGATTTATCATTGAGTTCTAAAAATCCTAGATCTAAAATACCCAAAATCCTTAAATAATAAGGGCTACTCTAATCCCATTTATTCTTGAAACAACCTGGTTTAACCCCAAACCAGGCACCCCAGTAATCCCATGACATAGCCCAGGGCATGTTCTTGATCACCCATGTATGTATACTAGTTTCATCCCTCAAATTAATTCAATTAAAAATGATTTATCCCATAACAAACTATAAATAGATACAAATAGAATAAGTAAATAAAATAAACACAAATAAAAGTATAAGAACAAACAACTAAACATACCTTTATATGACCACAAGTGTCACCACCAAACTTAGAAACACTTTTACTCCGTGAGAAACCCAAATCCTGACCCATCCTGAAACTCAAAATGATAAAGTAGGTAAGAGCAACAATATGTTCATTAGGGATGCCAAATTAAACCACACCCCATGCCTTACATTTAATGGGAAAACCATTTCATTATATTTAATATATATATATATATATATATATAAGGTTTCATTTCCTTTAAAAATGGGTATCAACTTGAGAATTAATAAAACCATTTTTCTTTATAGTTTTTTCCAAAAATAATTTCTAAAAAATGAGAGATTTTTCTAAAAAACCATCTAGAAATAAAAACATGTGATAAAGTAAGAGTTTCAATATGAAATAATAATATTGGAAATAATTTCAGAAAAGTTTCACAAAATAAAGGAAGGCATAATACATATAAAATAGTCATAATGGGAATGAAGTATCTAGTTGAGATGGTCTATGAAAAGGCTATCAATACCAACATAAGAAATTATTGGTGTTGACTACCAATAATCATCAACCTACCCATACACTCTATGTTACCCTCACTAGTCTAAATAAGGGTCGTATCCCATAAGTAAACAAGAAATCTATCTAAGGAACACTAGTCAAGATATAAAACTGAACTAGTATATCACATGTACCTAGATCTCCCTCCTAGCTATCCAAGTATTCCCTTGACATATAAATGGAGGTGGGTTTATCGAACTATTATACACAATAATATCATATGTTTTACACTAGAATAATGAATTCACATTATAACCTCCAAAACCCCTTTTAATAATTTCCCATATTTCTTTTCAATTAAATATAAACTATACAAAGTCTCTATTACAGATCATACACCAAATATTACACATTTAGAACACATCAATTTTTTTCTAATTTAAAGGGTATGCCTTAAGTGGGGTTTTAATTTTATAAGAAATGTTTCAATGTTCCAATGGATCTTTAATATTTACAAATAAATATTGATCATTTGAAAAAAAAATATTTAATAAAAATATGTTTAAGTTACAAAAAAACCCCTAAAACTTATACACATATTCAACCGAATATATATATACAATTTTTCCTAATGTATATATTCAAAAACTTTTGTATGAATATTTATATAATGGATATCTATATATTAAATTATATATTTATATGTGTATAAGTCATATTGATGGTTTATAAGATTAGAAAATCACTTTGAGGGTCTTTAAAGAACCCAACACGCCATTAGGCCTTTATGGAAAATCAGTCATGTGAACAAAGAATTCATGTCTATCACAATACTATAGGATGAAAACCATTTGGAAAATAATAATTTTTTTAGTTTTCTTGATATTTCAAAACATGTATTAAGAAAATGTTTCAATTAGGGAAACACATGGCAGAAATATAATGAAAATTTGGGGAACATTAGAGAAACCATTTATGTTCATCACAAGAACTTTATATAATACATTTACTTCATAATATAATTAAAACCTTAATTATAGAACTAAAGAAATCATAATTCTCATTTTAAAGGCTCAAACATAGGGTAACCTACCTCATAAGTAGTTTCCTTCAATAAAGGCGACTTGAATCCACCAAAACAGATCATGAGAAGGCATAATGGAATAAGATACATTTAATAAAATATCTAATTAAAATCAATACACAAGGAACCCTAGGTCATTGGAGCAATATATGGTCATATAAGAAGACAAAAAATAGAATAAAGGTAAGGATGTAGAGTTTAGTGATTATTTTTCCTTGAATAATCAAGTAAAAAACTTGAATTAAACCAACATTATATCATGAGGATGATAGAAACCAAGGATAGGGGCCCAATGGAGACATGTAATCCAAATGAGGTAAGAGGGGTGTAATTAGGGTAAAAATAGAGAGAGGTAAAATAATTAAATTCAAATTTTAATGAATTTTGGGCATTGTGCACTGTTGGGATAATCATGCACCAACTGTGAACCCACTACTAGGCGTATTGAGCACCAAACACATGTTGGATGCAGGATTTGACAAACCATGAACTAAATATATGGTTTAATTCTAAAAAAATATATAATTTTTTATATGATTTCAATACGGTTTGGTAAACCATATGACATGCAATGCATGACCCAAAACACTAAATTTTGGAGAAATAATACCCATAAGAAAAGAAAAATAAAAAAAGTAAAAAGTAAATAAATTAATAGAGTAGTTTCAGGTTTTGGTGTGAAATGTGAGAATTATATCATGATGTAATGATTTTAGAGAAACCTAAATTACAAAAAAAAACATAAGGCATTCAGGTAGTAGTTCATATGAGATATGAGACAATATCATATGTATGGTTTGGTTAAGTGTTCTTAATAGATTCTTAAGATTATAAAAAGAGTCATGTTATATAAATGAATTCTCTCCTTTATAATTTTTCATACTCACTACACCTGACACATGATGTAAATTGATAATTAACCTCTCAAAGTATGACATTAACACATACATAACCAATTTTCATCAAATATTATCACTAGTAGAATACTAACCTATACCAACGGTTTGGAACCATTGGTATAGGCCTCCAAACCATTGGTATAGCCTATACCAACGGTTTGGAGAACCGTTGCGAAGTAAGACGTCGGGAAAGGTCTATACCAACGGTTTTCCCAAAACCGTTGGTATAGACCTATCCCAACGGTTTACAAAACTGTTGGTATAAGTAATATGAAAATCTATTCCAACGGATATAAAACCGTTGGTAAATGTATTTCAAAAAAAAACATGTGCTGGTATTTGATCCCACGACCCCTTGTTTATAATCGAACGACTTAACCACTAAGATAACATCACTTTTGTAAAAATAATTTCATAAATATATATATGTATTATCATAATTATTGAAAATTTAGATTTATATAATGTTCTCGGGTAGCAGACCTGGAAGAAATGAAAGAAGCTATCCCAACGGTTCTCAAAACCGTTGGGATAGACCTATCCCAACGGTTCTCAAAACTGTTGGGATAGGTGGAAACTTCCAGGGGTGAATGTTGGTTTTGGGGGTGAGTTTTCCCAACGGTTCTCTCAAACCGTTGGGAAAGGGGGGGGGGTCTTTCCCAACGGTTTGGGAGAACCGTTGGGAAAGGGGCCTCAAAACCCCCCTTTCCCAACGGTTCTCCCAAACCGTTGGGAAAGGGGGGATCTTTCCCAACGGTTTGGGAGAACCGTTGGGAAAGGGGCCTCAAAACCCCCCTTTCCCAACGGTTCTCTCAAACTGTTGGGAAAGGGGGGGTCTTTCCCAACGGTTTGGGAGAACTGTTGGGAAAGGGGCCTCAAAACCCCCCTTTCCCAACGGTTCTCCCAAACTGTTGGGAAAGACCCCCCCTTTCCCAACGGTTTGGGAGAACCGTTGGGAAAGGGGGATTTTGAGGCCCCTTTCCCAACGGTTCTCCCAAACCGTTGGGAAAGACCCCCCCTTTCCCAATGGTTTGAGAGAACCGTTGGGAAAGAGTGTATATAAGTGTTGGGAAAGATCCAATTTCCAGTAGTGTATTATAGTTTATCACAAAATGTTTTGTATGTCATGAGTTTGATTTCATATAAATATATAGATTATACTCATGAGACAAAAATCAATTTTTGTGTACTAGATAACCCATGGAAGTATACCACATGGAGTTCCATACACCATGTATTTTGTATACTAGGGGTGTATGTTTTAGATTTGGATATCCTCAACACATGAGTTTATAAAATATACTTAGTAAGAGAACATTCATACTTTGAATATTTTCTTATATCATCATTGAGGAAGATCTAGTCTGTGGGTTATTGGTTATATTATTGATCATGTCAACATTTGAGTTTAATCAAAATTGGACTTGTCCTCTCATATGATAATTATAAAACATGGTCCCTCATGTGAGATAGATTAAATTATTCTATGGTTATTTCTATATAAGAGCTATGATTTTCTTGGATATTGGGTGAGTTTCATGTGATGTGATTAATGATTTGGGTTAATGGCATGTTATGAATTTATCTTTCTAGTCTCTCTACTCTCAAAGAATGGATAAAATGTGTGTAACTATACCATATTGGTATATTATAAGTCATATGGTTACTTTATGTCTTAGAAAAAGGGATCATCTGAAAATTCATCATTATATATGATATATACTATGGAAATAGCTATCAACATACATGTATTTGATGTAAATCAAACCAAATCACTTTTTATCCTAAGTAGCACTGATTCTTTCCTAGAGGCTAGTTTATGATTACATTTATAAATTCAATAATTCATACATGTTATTATTTCTATAAAGGCCAGATAGGTCACGCATTTTTGTTAAATAAATATTAATTAATTATTATTAACTCACAGAGTTCCTAAAAAAGGGTTTTAGATTTTATCAAAATTAATATTGGATAGGTATTGTGTATGATAAGATACATATTAAAGATAATTATAGATTTATATAAATGATTTGGATGATTTTTAAAACGAGTTTTGGATAAGATTTCATATTTTATTTTATATGATACAATAAAAAATGAAACAAATTATATGATGATTTTGTGAAAGTAGGGGATTGATTGAGGTATTCCATAAAGACTATATACATAAGATGTAATTTATATTATATCAAAATTGTTTGATATTGGTGTTTTATATGGAATGAAAAGTATAATCCTAACAGATATCATATTCATAGGTTGGGCATATCATGAGGTACAATTTTGATATATCTCTTTACTTCCACAAAGTTTTACTATATTTTATGATATAGTTAAGCCACAAGTGTTACAACATATGTCAGTCAAATTATACAATTAAAGAATAATTAAAATATCATGTGCTAACATTTAGATCTATTCCATGTTGTATATCATTAGGAATGTTTCATATGATGAAATATATGGGATAATAGGACATTGAACTTATATGATAAATGCATGCATGATCGTTAAATTGAGGGGTTATAATTGTTATAACTAAAGTAATTCACTAAAAAATTTCATAATTTTTGAGTAAATGCATGTAAGTATTAATCATTATCCTTAAGTGGCTTATAAAGTGATTAAATACATTATAATGGTTTTTCATTAATTTTTTTTATTATCCTAGCCAATTTTCTGGAACCCTATCCATCTTAATCCTTTGTCACCAAAGATATTATAATATCATTTTGACAAGTATAATCCTACCCAAATGTTTGTTGATTTATCTCAACCTGTAGATACTCTATATAGGAAGGATTAATTGGTATTATTACTAGAGATCTATACAAAATTGTGTATTTGAATATAGGATTTGAGACCATATTTGATATAAGGTATATGTTTTTATTCATTTTTTTCTACATGATTTTGGATTTCTAGTATGGCGATCTTGGTAAATTGGTTTATTATTGACTTTAACAATATGAATAAGTTTTATTCGACCTATAAAAACCCTCTAGTCTCCAATTTATCATTATTTCACATTCTATGCATATATTATATAAAGTGAAATGATAATTAACTTCTAAAAGTATTAATCTGAGTTATCTTGAATTTACGTTCATCATAAAGTATTACAGGTTATGATGAAATGTTTTGGTTATTAAAGGTAATATTTCTTATAAAGATATGGATTATTCTTTTGAGGCACAAAATGATTTTTTTTTTGGACAACCCACCATGTATACCACCTAGAGTGTATAACACCATTTATATGGTATATTGAGGATGCATATTTCATATTGAATCCTTACAACAACGTATGGAAAGACACTGAACAATATAAACTTAAATATTTGATAATTTTCTTACACTGTCTTTTAGGTAATTATAATTGGGGGTGGTTGGGCATGTTTCTGACCATTTCATTAGTCGAGGCTTAAATAAGATGGTATTTTTTCTCTAATGTGAATGTATAATATTTTTTCACTTCATTTAGATAGTTTGAGGAGGTGTATGATCATACCAACACAATGTATATGTGATGTTACTTCCCATTTGGATGAATGGAATGTGATGTTCACATTTATCTCTATTAATGACATAAGATTTGTTAATATGTTTTGTTATTCTATTTTCTTATAATCAAGAATGAATAAGTGAGATCTATGGGATTGATATAGTACATGTATCATGGTTACTTAATATCTTAGGAAAAGTGTTTATATTATTATGTATATATAGGGACCATATCCTTTTAAACATATTATTACATGATTTTAAGCATAATTAACCTCAATATTACAATCTAATGATCGTAAATTCTAGTAAAATTGGATGATTAAGTACATAAAAGTCAAAAAAATGGAAATAGAATAAAAAATATTTATTTTTAATCATTATAAATATTTTATATCTTAAATTGAGATCCAAAATTTTTATTGGATAACCAGGGGAATACATGACCAAAAGAGATGATCTAAAAGGCCCTGTAAGGGTATCAACATAAGAATAAGGAAAAAACATGGTTTTAAAGGAATACCCGATGACATAAAATAGAATGGATCATGAATAAACATAATAAATCACAACATATAGATAATGGGGACATGTAATAATGGAATCATAGGAATTTGGAAACAATACACAACATGACATAAGCATGAGTCAAGGAAAACTACCAAGACATTTGCACATGGAATGCAAGGTCCCATAAAGGAATCAGGTTCAATTCTTATCCCGATATGATGTATCATGAGACTAAAAATTACCAAATGAATTTGAGAACAATCAAATTTCACCCACCATAACATGTTCATGCATATGTGTTCCACAATAAGAATCAATCATAATTGTTGCCCATTGAAATAATTAGGCATCATAATCATGTGAAAACACATAACAAAATAGAATATCAAAATGGCGTCCATGAATGAATGGATTTAAATCATAAATGTACTTTAATAACATAAAATAGGAACATATCATGATAAGTGATGTAAAAGTTAAGTGAAAATATGTAAAAATACTCGTTAAGAGACATTATAAAGGACATATTTTTTGTGCAGTTTAAGGCAAATATTAAAGAGAGTTTAAAGCAGAAAAGAAATATTTGTTTTCATAAAACTAGAAAAAATTGTTTTTAATAATATAATTAGTGATTTTATAAAAATAGTTGTGGTTTAAAATATATAATGGGGTAAAATTAAAAATGAGTATGAAATTAAAAAGTTTCATTTAATCATCTTTTCTTATCTAGAAGATTTGAGAAGGGAGGCTTATTAAAACGTGTACTTCCACATAAAAGAAAGAATAATTGGGATAGAAAAATATTTTTAGAATATAAATAAAAAATATTATGATTACATAAAAATAATTAAGAATGAAATGGGGGTAGAAAAACAGTAATTGTAAAATGAGGGAAAAAATTGAGGTTCATAAAGAATCTCTTACCATATATCTGAAAGTGTTCGACACTTGATCTTAATGTCCTGGATAATCAAATTAAATCCATTAATTAATTAATTAAAACCCTTTCTACATGTATTTTATTTATTATAATTTTATTTTTCTCAATTATGGACTTTTTGATGAGTTATAAAATACAATTTTTTCATTCATGAGTGTTCGTTTCCTAGGTTTTCATGATTGGTTCAATTGAATAAATGTATAAAATATCATATAAAATGGGAAAATATATCCAGAATTGAAGTTATATTTAATTAATGAAAACACAAAAGATTAAATATTTATATAAGTCATTTGGTTATTTGTAATGATGATGAATCATTAGACAAGACGTTAGTGATAATCATTTAGATTATTTTAGTGATTTTTTTCTCATCAAAAACAAGTTTTGTTTCCTTATTGAATATTTTTTATAAAAGTTAGTTTTGATAACCTAAAATTGTTTATAACCTAAATTAAATTATTTTTACCAAAAATTATAATGCTTTTATATCTTGAATTGAAGTTTGTAAAAGAAAATGAAAAATTTTTATCCTCCAAGTACATAAATCAACACCTTACAGACGATATTTTCATTTTTCCAATAAAAGGAATAGAAGAAGAGACTTAATGGTGTATGTTTCATTAAAAATAACATTATAGAATATAAAAGATACTATTTTTATCATTAATTTTTGGATATTAGAGTTTATGAGAGGATAATAAAAGAAAATAAAGTTAAAAGAAAATAAAGAAAGAGAAAAAAGATTTTACCTCTTGAATTCTTCTCCTTGAGAACCTCCTTAGAAAAATTGGTTTAGTATTTTGTTGACATAAAAACCACCTAGATTTGAGGAATATACTTGGGATGATTATTGGTCTAAAATTGTAAAATCATAAAGGCTTAAGAGGTTTTAGGAGAAGAGGTGGTGAGGGGTGGTATTTATAGTGGAAGAGAGGATTGTTTTTTAATTATTTTATTCATTTGTTTTTTATTTTGGCACAAGACTATGAATAGTGTTTATTATTGTTAATAGGTATAGAAAATAGTCCATTTTAGTTCTAGATAATATTTCTTACATCATCTAAACTTCATCCATTACTCAATTATTCATGTATTTAGATTATACCGTAAATTATCATACTTCACTATTCACCAAAAATACAACTATTTTAGAAAAATCCCAAAAAGTAACCCTAACCATTTTTTGATGTGTATAATTCAAAAATAAACTCTATTTTATTAAAATAATTTTCTAAATATGAGAAATTTAATATTTAAATAAAATAATCATTTATTTAAAAAACACCAATTTTAAAATTATAGTAGATTTTATAACACTTTGAAAACATACATAAGGTCTCAAAAAATAGTTTTATAATAATAATATAACAAAATATTAATTTATGAATATATTTTATGGAAAAAAATTATTTTAAATCATTATATTAATTATAAAATTTTAAATAAACATTTTTTTATTTAAAATATCAACACTTAATTAATCAATTTTAAACATTTAATAACTTATACAATGATATAATCGTATCATGTTTTCATTTATAAGATTAATTTTTTTTATACATTCATGGGTGAGGTTACTATTCTATTTGTGGGTTTACTATTCATAAGGGTCAAATTACTATCCGAAAGGTCAAGTTACAATTCCATTAGTATAGGTTCGTTAATATCTTGAAATACCTATTATTTCATTCATTATTCGTTTATAATGTTTGTATTGTTTCCTAAATGTAATTTTATGGGATTTATTCTATATGAAATAATTATAAGAAGGGAATATTTCATTGATAGAATTATGGCTCGTTACATTCTTCCCCCATTATGAAATTTCTCCCTCGGAATTTCGTTTTAAAAACTATGGGGAAAATAGGTGAGGGTACATTTCATATTTCCCACTATTAAATATAAATTAAAAATAAAATTAGGGAGCTTGAATAAATATAATATAAGAATAATAAAATCAAAATTTGAACATATAATGATAAAATTGAAAATAAAAAGTATATCCTAACATGTGATTCCTTAAGTTCCAATATAGGTTATCCATGGTGATAGAATTATCCCTAGGGTTATTACTAAATTGATCTAGTCCTAATCATCAAAAATAACTAGAACTATCTATGATAGAAACTATAGAGACCCCATCCTTTTAAAAATATTATTACATGATTTTGTGCATAATTAACCATCAAATTACAAGACAAGGATCATAAATTCTAGTTTCTTTTGATTATTAGGTACACAAAAATGAAAACATGAAAATAGAATAAAACATATTTATTTTTAATAATCAATAAATATCTCCTATATTCTATTCAGTTCTTGCATCTACATAGGATATACTGGGTAATGTATGAACAAAAAGGGAGAGCTAAGAAACCTAGTAATGATATAAACATAGGAATAAAGAAAAGCACATGGGTTAGAAGGCATAACTTGATGACATAAAAAGGCAAGGATCAAGAATAAACATAAGTAATAATAACATGTAGATCATGGGAACATATAATCATGGAATCATAGTAATGTGTAAGCAACCCAAAATATTATATAATCATAAGTCAAGGCTAACTGCTAAGACCATTGTGCATGGCGGACAGAGTCCCATAAAGTAATCAGGTTCACTCTCTCTCCAAACAAGACATCTCATGAGATTAAAAATTACTAAATGAATTGGAGTACTATCTGAGTGAACCCATAATAACATGTACATCCATATGAGTGCCACATGATTTATCAAGCATAAGGCTTACCCAAGGAAATAATTTGGTATCATAATCATGTCATAAGGAATAAGAAAAGGTAATATCATAATGGTGTCCATGAAAGAATAGATTTAAATAATAAATGGACATTCATAAGGTAACATATGAATATATCATGATATGTGACATCAAATTTAAGTGATAACAAGTAAAAATTGTCTTTAAGAGACATTAGAGCTGAAACATTTTAATGTAGTTTGAGGAAAATATTAAAGAGTATTAAAAGAGGAAAAGGAATATCTGTTTTCATAAAACTAGAACTGAACAAAAATAATTTTTCAGGATGAATTTATTTATTTTATAATAATAATTTTAGATGAAAACATAATATGGAGTTCACATAAAAATGGGTAGGAAATCGAGAAGTTTCCTTTAATCGGGCTTGCTTATCGGGAAGATTTGAGAAGGGAACCATTTTAAAACATGTATCTACCCATCAAATAAAGAATAATTGGGCTTGGAAAATATTTTTGTAACATAAATACATATAATATTAATATTACATAATAATAATTAAGAATTACATTGGGGTAAAGTGAGGTTAAGCGTAACCTGAGGAAACAGATGGACGTTCGGAAAAAATCCCATACATTATGACTAAAAGTGTTATTAAGTTGATATTAATGACCTATATAATCATACTAAATCTATTAATTAATTAATTATGAACTTTTTTACGTTTATTTTATTTATTAAAATTTTATTAAGTTCATTTATGGCCTTTTTGATGAGTTATATGATACAATTTCATCAACCGGGAGTGTTTGTTTCCTTGGTTTTCATGATTGGTTCACTTGGATAAATGTATAAAAGATCATGTAAAATGGGAATAGATATCCATAATTGAATTTATATGATATTAATCAACATAAATTATATTATATGTTTATATAAGTCATTTTTATATTTGGGGTGAGTATGAATCATTATATAAGATGTTAGTGATAATCGTTAAAATTATTTTTGCGGTTTTTTATCATGACAAACTAGTTCTGTTTCATTATAAATTATTGTGTATAAAATTTACTTTTAGAACATAAAAATGGTTCTGAAATACATTTTAAAATATTTAAAAACAATTATAATTGTTTTATTTCCATCCTTTAATGTGGTAAAGTAAAATTAAAACTTTTTATCCTTGAAGGTGACAAATCAACACCACGCGGATGATGTTTTCATTTTTTGAATAAAAGGAAGATGGTAAGAGACTCGATGGTGGATTTTACATTAAAAAGACAAAAATCAAGTATATATAGGATAATATTATTATAATTAATGTTTTTATAAAGGATTTTATGAGATTATAATAAAAAAAATAAAGTGAAAAAATAAAGAAAGAGAAAAAGGATTTTGCCTCTTTAATTCTTCTCCTTGAGAACCTCCTTAGGGAAATTAATTTTGGCCTTTTGTTAAGACCATAAACTAATAGAAATTGGTAAGATACTTTAGAAGTGTATTAGTTATAAAATGGAAATGATTAAATTATTACGAGGTGTGAGGAGAATAGGTGGTGAGGGGTGATATTTATAGTGGAGGAGAGGAGTGTTTTCTGATCATTTTATTCATTTGATTATTATTTTAGGCTGAAAAATATGAATATTTTGGATTCATGGGATTATTTTAAACAACTAGTGCATTTTATTTCTAACTAATGGTGCTTACATCATCCAAAAATCATACATGACTCAATAATTCTAATATTTTACTTATATTGTAAATTATCGTATTTCAATATTCACAAAAAATTTAACTATTTTAGAAAAATTTCATAAATACAAACAAACCATTTTTCGATGTGTATAATCAAAAAATTAAATCCATTTTATGGAAATAATTTTCTAAATATTATAAATTTATTTTTCTTAAAAATAATCATTTAGTTGAAAAATACCAATTTCAAAATTATAACTAATTTTATAACACTTTGTATAATTAATTAAGGTACTATAAAATTATCTTATAATCATAAGATAATAATATATTAATTTAGAAATATATTTTATGAAAATAACCTTTCTTTTAAATCATTATATTAATTATAAAATCGTAAAGAAACATTTAAGTTTTATAAAAATACCAACACTTAATTTATCATTTTTAAAACATTTAGTTACTTATACAATGATATAATCATATCAAATTTTCATTTACAAGATGTATACATTTTATTTATAGATTCATGGGTGAGGTTAATATTCTATTGGCTTGTTTAATATTCATAAGGGTCATATTACTATACCAAATGTCAAGTTACTATTCCACCAATATTGGATCTTTAATTTCTAGAAATAGCTCTTATTTCATTAATTCTTCATTTATAAAGTTTTTCATTGTGTTCTCTATGTGATTTTATTTGATTTATACTATATAGAATAATTTTAAGAATGGAAAATTTCATTGATAGAATTATGGGTCCTTATAGTATACATGTATATGATACAACTAGTAGATGTGGATATAGAGATACTTGTGTTTGATTATGATTTCACCAGATGCCTATATAGATTCTTTTATGTTAATTATTTTCTAGATGAGATTATTTTCTTATAATTATTGAATAGGTAATACATAATTGTTCTCAATTCAATAAATTAACACGTGGACATATTTTGTTCTTGTGTAAATAATTACTAAGTTTTGTTACAAAGTGATTGTACAATACTTTTAGAGTTACCCTAAAAGTATTTTGAAGGATATTTGAAAGATTATTTGGATATATTTTCAAAATTTGTTACAAATTAAGTAATATATGGTTAAATTGGATGATTTATCTTCCAAAAATGAGTTTTTAAAGATATCCTAATGGATATTTGGATATGGTTTCACATGTTTTTACATATAATGTGACATAAGTAAGAAGTATGTCAAGACTATATGGATTTAGTGGAAGTAGGAGACTGCTAAAAATATATAGTAAATGAATAACCACAATGTAGTGGTTTATGCCAAATTATTGTCAGTTTTTGGATAGACTATAATATGGTGAATGTCACCATGTCCTGGTGTAGTGCATGGAAGTTCACATATTATGTTATAATGAATGATCCAATCCTCTTTATTTTAACCAAATCTATCATAATCTATTTTTATTATTTTATGATAATCCAAGGATCTCAAAAATCCAAATTAACTGTAATAACTAATATTCTACTATATTAAATAAATATCTCATTACAAAAATTTTAACACAATGAAATTATATTATTTCATCATTATAGTGAAACACATTATAATAAAATAGAAAATTAGGAAATTACATCTATAAAAAAATCCAAAAAAATACCATAAAATAATCTACTAATAATATATTAAATAATTAATACTATATAGATCGAAAAATACTAACATAATTACAAACTTTTTTCTCAAAATAAAAATCAGAAGAGTTTTCAAATTTTTGGTGCCAAATAGAAGATTTTCAAATTTACAAGTACTTTTATTTAATAATTAAATTTCATATATATTTTGAATTATTTCTATAAAAATTAATTTAAATTTTTAATTTACATGTTGAAATTATCCAATGGTGAATGTTTTATAATTTTTTGATATAGATGAATTTTTGGGTAAAAAGTATAATACAATATTAATATACGGTAAGTATTATGAAATTATAATGACTTTAAAATGATTTAATGGTTAATATAAATTATTTGTTAACCAAGATGGTTTTATTAATTAAATTAAATTATTTTAAAGTAATAAATTTAATTTTACAAAAATATAAATAATTCTCAAAAACCAAACTATACTTTAATTATTTAAAAAATAATTCTTTATGAATAAGAATATTATCCACTTCCAAAATAATATATTTTAAATGTTTTTTAAAAACAAATTTAAACCCATAAACAATACCTACATGTTAAATAACATGAGTTATGACTATGGGAATTCAAATGGGTTTTTTTATTAACATAGGGTCCAAGACCCATCCTATGAAATTAATAAAAAACCCACATCATTAACTATAAATACTCACCAATAATTCTATTCCTCTTCACTCAAATATTAAAGAGAATTTCTCTCCTCTCTTTTTATCTCTCAAGAGTCACTCCAAGGAGTTTTGAAGGCTCTATGGTGCACTTCTTAATCCTTAAGAAGATACTATTTGAGGTAATGGCTCCCAATCATCCTCTTTCCATTTTCAAATTAAATATTTTTGTTATGATATACTATAAATTCTTTTTTATATATTTAAATGCATGTAATTATAAGGAATTACCATCAATGTGATATATTTTTAATGACAGGTTAATTATCCCCTCTCATTATATAATTTTCCTAAACCATTATTATATTGATATAAGGGTCCATAATCCATTATTATCTGATATTTTCTTAATATTATCAAATACATTTTCATTTCAATATGAAATATTATTATGCTTTATTTTTATAAATTTCTTATCACATTTTTAGTGATATATCACCATTCCATATTATTATACTACCTTCATAAACTGGTATAATTCTTCAAAATTAGTCAAAACCCATTGGATAAATCTAAAAATACCAAAAAAAATTAGTAATGTAAAGATGGTTTAGTTCCATAGAAATAAAAACTCTATCTAGATACTAAAAGTGAATTTATTCCGTATCTTAGATACGATAAGGGATAATTACACTGAAAAATGATTATTGGGAATTGAATATATATTTATTCGGTGTAAAAAAATGGGCCTAATTGTAAACCTAGATTTATACACCGTAGGGATATTCTTTAGATGGTTCAAAAAATAACTATGAACCATAATCAAGGATTTACATATATTATTAAAAAGTAGTTAATATTGATATCCATGAACCATGAATGTAATATACACCATCATTTCATGACCATTCCATTGATAATGTTACCTTTCATTACATTGAAAATATTATTTAAAAACTAAGTTGATTGTTTTATATTCACCTAGATAGTTGTATTATTCTATCAAATGGGGAGATATTTACATTTCATATATATTTTATTTTTTACAGATGTCAATTGATTACGTATCTATGATTATGTATAAGGTGTTATAGGGAACAATATGATATGAACTATTTATCCATTCTCTTCATATGATGGATGCATTGGAAAAAATTACTAATGGAGAATTTCATAGCCCCTTCATGTATCGACATGTCTCATGAGACTAACCAGTTGGGTCTTTGATATAATTCTTATTATTTTATGAATAATGTATTATCATGTGTCCATGATGGTATTTTAATATTTTCTGGTATAATATATTCCATCACTATGAAATCATTTATTCATATTCAAGAATTTATTTATTGGTATTTTATCCATGGATATATTATGATCACAACTCAATTTGTTTTAAAATTTATTTATTCCTATAATATTATTTATTCCATTCTTATGTATAATATCCTCTGTTTCATGTTACCCCTTACTGATCATCATATCTCACTTATTTAAATTATCTCTCTTTACCCTAGAAAATCATGGAGATTAATACATGTTAATTATGGATTTGTAAGGAGAAATAAAAAATTATCATGTATCTCATTGGTGTTCTATATGGTTTTAATGTGATTTAATGTAATTATATGTATATAGTTTTCTGAGACTTCAAAATATCAGATCTTATATATAATGATCAATATATTTTTTATCATTGTAATAAAATATCACTATCTTCAGGATACTTGATTCTGGGTATTACATTTGGTATGAGAGAAAGTTTATTATAATCATTAGGAACTATGTTTTTAGTAACATAGTTAGGGAAAATAACTATATAAAAACCCTTATGATGTATTTCAAATATATCTATATTACATTAAACGAATTTATAATGAATGTGAATGAGTTATATACCATGGTTTATAATTCAGTTTTTTGTTAATGAATTAATAATATATATCACATTTACTATAAATAGAGGAAGGAAAAAAATTTCAACAACTATAATCATTTTAGGAAATTCTCTCTAGATAAATTCAATGGAAATGGTGTTGGAGTGAAGTAGGTTATTGCTATATTATGGTAGTTGACTCAGGTTTTGACCAATAAAATTTCTGGTATAAAACAAATTTTTTGTCCACAACATGATTCAACAATTTTGTATGTCTTCATGAGGTAGTATCCTCAATCATTTAATGGAAATATAAATCTTTTAGTAGATATATAATGGATCAAGTACTTTGAAAATGATATCCCTACTCTAGTATATAATGAAATGAAGAAGGTAATTATTGTTATATATCATCTAAGATGAGATATTGATCAATAGTGGTCTTTCATTCAAAACACCAAGAAGGAAGAGAATATATAGAATATATAATTTATGTCTTTTAAGGTGATATTATTTGAAAAGTACATTCCTCGTGATAAATGATTTTGGATAGAAAGGAAATTAATTAATTTAATACGAAAGGAAGAAGAAGATGTTTTTGAGTATGAGTCAAAATATATACATTTATAAAAACATTCTACTGAATATGTATGTAATCCAAAAATCAAGAATTATAACTTCTTATAGTGGGTTAAAGTCAAATATTAGAATGGAATTAGTCTCTCAAACATTTTTCACATATGAGGATATGGTAACAAGTTCCAAAAATACTAAGAAGGAATTATCCAATTATTCTACCTTTAATGTAATGAAATATATGAATATGGATTTTGAGGGACATGGTGAAATAAATTTGGAAAATTAAAATAAAGGGTGGAATTTCCAATAAGCAATAATTGTGGGAAGAAACAACTTAGAGATTTCATAACGGGAATATGATTTTACTATATTTGTGGAGATAAAGGCCATAAATATCATGAGTGTAACCAAAATAAATTAATCACTAATTTTCAATTCTATAATTCCAAGTATATGAGAAAATTTTAAAGTCAATGCCCCATGTGTCAAGGGAATTTACCCTATAAGAGTATAAGGAAAAAGGTTAGTCTTACAAAATCATAACTGTATAATTTGGGGATTAAAATGATCTTATAGTAGGTAATTTGATCATAAACACAAATTTATAAATAAATTATTTTATTTTGGATCTATATATTATTTTATATCCTTAAATTTTGATAAAAAACATTGGATTACCCCTAATACATTAGAAATATGTTATTAGTTAATACTATTAGTGGATATTTATTGAAATTTAATTATATTTGTTTAACTCTATAAAACATTATTGGAAATACTAATGGATGGAATTGATATAATCCTTAGGATGGGTTGGCTATCAAAGTATAATTCTTGAATTTATTTTCAAGAGAAAGTGACTATAATTTATAAGTATGGAATAGTATTTCTTGATTTTAGAGGAGAAGCTTCATTGCCTAAGTCTTGTTCAAAATAACCTACAATGAACCATCTTAATGAAATTATTGGAAATGGTAAAATATTGAATGAGAATAATTTCCTATGATTAGATGTGGTGTCTATTATAAGGGGTTATATTGATATAAATCCTATGGAAATACCTAGATATCTATTTGACTGTGAATTTTTCTTTATTTATTGATCTTATCCCTAATGTAAACCCCATATTGAATCCTATTTACAGAATGGATCTGATGAAATTGTTAGAATTAAAGAAATGATATAAATAGTTGAGTGATAAATAATTTTTATTCCCTAGGGTTTCAAAATGGTAAGAAAATATCATATTTATGAAAAATAAGAATGGTTTTATGATATTTTTCATTGATTATAGATAAATCAATGACATTAATATACATAACAAGTCCCCTTTTCCTCACATTGATTATCTGTTTGATTAACTTCAATGGGATTATTGAATCTAAAAGATCAATCTATATTCTGGTTACCATCAACTAAAATTAAATAAGGATGATATAATAAAGAGGTATTTATGTACATCGTATGGGTATTACGAGTTAATGTCAATATCTTATGGATTAAAAAATTCAACCTCATTTTCATCGATCTAACGTATAATGTTTTCAAGAATTATCTTGTTAATTTTTTTGTGGTTTTATTTATGATATATTGATATTCTCTATGTTCAATAAAAGGAATGAATACCATTTATTTATTGTCCTTGAGACACTAAGGGATAAAGAGATATATGTGAATTTCATTAAGTGTGAATGTTGGCAACAATGATTTTTTTCTTAGCTATATCCTCTCTAAGGATAGAATATCATTCAACCATACAAATATAATGGTTATTAAATAATGGACCACAAAAACAAATATAAAAAATATATGTAGTTTCCTTGGTTTATCTAGTGACTATCAGTGATTGGTTGGAATTTTTTTTGATTATCTTATCTATTAATAAAGTTGAAACATAAATGGGTTAAATTCACATGACATGTAATAACCCAAACTTTTATAAATGAAATTCCCTTTTTAATGAATAAATTCATTATCAAGTAATTTAGTTATATAAAACACATGCACTTAATTTAGTTGTTTTAAATCCTATAAGTTATATCATTTAAAACACCCTTAATAATTATAAACTTTTATAAAAAATAAATTATACAGTGACAACTAGGATTTTTATATTAAGTGTTATGATAAATTCCAATTAACATATATGGATGAAGTGATGGCCATGACCAGAAGAATCATACCATATGAAACCCATTTATGAGAGCTTAGAAGGGATATAATATCACTGATATTTACCCTTGACCAAAACTAATATGAGATTCAACACCTAAAGAACAAATGAGACTATTTATGGGATATGTTCAATCTCATTGAGATTATGGCCCAAACCATGTATGCTGAACTAACCTAAGAAAATATCATCATAAAAATTCCAATCATTAAGGTATTCAATGGTC
The DNA here is from genome assembly GCA_963277665.1 of Viscum album. Classification (NCBI taxonomy): domain Eukaryota; kingdom Viridiplantae; phylum Streptophyta; class Magnoliopsida; order Santalales; family Viscaceae; genus Viscum; species Viscum album. The sequence continues at coordinate 1,982,740,372 of OY728131.1, forward strand.
TAATAAAGAGGAGAGAATATAGAACCTAACAATATGAATTTTTATATTTTCTTTTTAATAAAACATTTTTTTTATATTTATCCCTTTTTAATATTACTTTTAAAATTTCAAAATAATGAGTTTCATAAAAATTGGATTTTGATAAGATGAAATACAAATTATTTTTTTAAATGTATAGTTTCAATCCAGACAAACTTTTTTATAAACTTAATAAATTTTAAAATAAAGAATATTTTAATAAATTATTATTATTAAATAATATTTATTAATATAAATTATAACATAATTGTATTAAGTCAAATATAAATTTTATAAACGTTAACAAACTGTTATTGTCAAAAAAGTCGATATTTTTTAATAAATGTGGGTTTCTTATTTTAATGTTTAAATTGTCATATTTATAGAATTATCTTGATAAAATAAATAGTTTTTTTAAATAATATGATCAAAATTAAACAAGGGTTATTTTTTCATTACTTTCTAAGACAAATGGACTTCAAGATAAAAAGTAAATACAATATAATTATATAGTATGTATTATGACATCATAATGACCCAAAAGTGATATAATATTTGTCATAAAAGGTATCCAAGACCAAATATATATATATATATCCCCTTTAAAATAAATTATTTTTTGTTTATTTGAATAATTTTATATACCCTTAATGAATATTGCAATACTTTTATTATATTGTAAGGCCTTAAAAAAATTATTTATAAACATGACCCACTTACACATCACCAAGGGTATTATTTTAATGAGTTAGATTATTATAATTATAAAATAATAAAATTTAATCCTATTTTTTATAAACCTTAAGAAAAATAACTTTGGAAGGTTTGTGGTTTTTATTACTTTATCATATTGAGTATAAAACCTATTTTTAAAAATTAATAAATTACTCTTTATTTTTTTATATGAACCAACATGGACTCTCACTAATATTTACTAAAAACCATTAGATCCAGAAATTAATATTTCCTTACCTCTTTATATTCCTCATAAGGTCCCTTTAATCTCTTAAGATGACCCTTCCATGCTTTTATAAGGGACCTCTCAAGGTAAGGGATCCTCTCCATATCCTCTTTATTCAAGCACATTCTTTATGTAATGTATTTTTCTTTCATATTTTTAAAGTTTGAATATGCTTTTACACATCCCTATTACAATACTTATCATTCCAAATTAAATATAGACCTCTTTTTCTCTCATTTATCCCTTATATAAACCTTTATGTACACCTATTATGTTGTCAGAATTATCCAATGATTTTTCATTCCCATAATTTATGTAGTGACTACTCATCTCCATTTACACTCAAGGATATTACCCTAGTTGTAAATATCATTAATTCATTATGTATTTACATTTATATAACCTAAAATCCATAATATTATGGTTAAAATTTATGAAATAAATCCTTATGTTGTATAATCTATGTGGCACACTATATACTGCACATGATATGAAAATGATGGGTGGGGATGGAATTATATATCCTTCCAATGAATTGGGTAATGATTTTATCTCATGATATGTCATGTATTGTGGATGTAGGGTTATAATAAGTATACTATGTTATTTTCCTTGTTTTTTATCCTTGAATTAATAATATGATATCATTTTTTATGTTGTTTCCACATTCCCATGTCTCCTTTATGTCATCATGTTATATCATGCCTCATTATTCAATATTATGATTATCACCCCGTTTATGATACCTTGATATTTATCTTTTTTAACATGTACTACATTCCATTATGTTATGATTTTATTAATCTCTTATTATACTTCATATCTCATCTATTTCATTTATACACCCCTAGGTTAACCCTTGAAGTTTTAGAAGAAAGATGGAATTTTATAAGAATCTTCAGAAAGGTTTCAACAAATTATTTGTACATATATTGAAAGTTGTTATGTCATGTTCCTAATTTCAAAATAGAACTAGGCCTTGGAATATTTTGGGTTGTGAAAAGTGTGTATTTATCTAATAATTAAATAAATAATGTTTTTGAAATTATTTTTTTTCATAGTTTATATCAGAGGAATGCCAAGTTTTTTTTGGGATTAAGTTTAAAAAACTATTGTGAAATCCTTCAGGATAATGATAAATATATGAAAACATCCCCAAATTTTGGTAAAGTATAGACTATGTTGTTTCCAAGAAAATAAATCTATGTCTAGATATTATAAGTCGGTGTGGATGTCATGCAAAGGTAACTAGGGGTATTAAACCTGAAAATAGTGCATTGAGATGGTATCAATAATCACCCCATGCAAAAAAATGACCCCTTATGCTCACTTGGTTTTACAATCATGTGGGATATTATTTAGTAAATTCAAAATCACCTTATGAACCATTATTAAGGTAATAAAAATTTCATTATGATTTTATCTTATAAAATAGAAAATGGGTAACCGAGATTAAAAGATAAAAATTCATTAGATAAAGATTATATAACAATTATCAGATACCCCTTTAATGTTCATAGTTTCCCTTTTATGTGTTTAATCTTAAAAAAAATAAATCAATAATTTTCCCTTTATTATTACTCAATGTATGAAAATAGGAGAAATCAAGAAAAAAAGTAAATGTGAGGGGCAATGTGATGAATTCTAAAATGACATACCCAACCCGATTGGAGTGGTAACCATAAACTTTGTGAAAATAATTTCTTAGTAAAACCATGTTTTAAACCAAAACATGAATCTAGAAGAATTCCAAAATCCCCCTAATAGATAAAATGTTTCAATTAAAAAATTTATTCAAAAAATTCCCCCTAATTTATGCAGATATTCCAATACCTAATCATAGATAAATGGATTATCTCCATTCAAATTATCTTCTCTATACATGAATTCTATGAGAAATAGAAGTTCATGGTGGTTGTTTATCATATGGAGAAAGAATCTTTTCAAAGGTGTATTTTGGTCAAAAATATGAATCCTGAGGAGGAAAAGATCCAATGGAGTGGAAGTAATTTTGGACAATTTTTTCAAAAAATATTTTCCTGGCACTATTTGACTTAAAATGGAGTGGTATTTTCATTTCTTCAAGTAAAATGATGATGAATCAATCATGTATTTCAAGGATAACTTCACAAGACTTACATGATACACCTCCATATTTTTCATTACCATTGAAAGTAAAGTAAACCACATATTTTTTGGGATAAATCCAAGTCTATGAAAAGACTTATCCATTCAAGAATTTTATAGCTATGAGAAAATTGTTTTATGTTCTATCAAATTATAAATAGAGATCAATGAATATCAAGGTTCCCATGTGGATAAAAAAGATTAAAAATGATTTTACTTCTGGTGCTATGATGGAGAAATAAAATAATTATAAGAAATTCCAACATATCACATTTCAAAATTTTAGGATGAAACATCTCGAGAATTGCCTAAGGGGATAAGAAATTCTTTAGGATCAGTAATGAATAACACAAAACTATCCATTTATGATGGGATACACCCACCAATGTGATAAAATAAAATAATTATATGATCAACCCTTAGCTTATTGTCCAATGTTTCAAATATAAGAAACAATGACACTATGTGATTCAGTACCCTAATCCATGTGTTTTTAATGACAACTGATGACAACAACCTCCAAGGCCTAGAGAGGAAGGGTGATATTTTTCCACTACAAACACTGATGTGGATCCCAAAAATGAATCGGTAATAGTTACACAAGTAATTCATTCAAGAATAGCAGGTTTACTTTTTGATTTTGGTGTTATGACTTATTTCGTATCACACAAGTTTAGTAGAACTATTCAAACAAAACCACAAAATAAGAAAGTTAGGTTTTCATTGAATATGGAAAATGGTCCAATTATTGCATCAAAATCATATACTTCACCCCCTATCCAAATATGTGAGATAAATTTCTTGGAAAAACTTTTGATACTCTCCTTAGTGGAATTATATTCTATTCTATGCATAAATTGACTTTCCTTTTCAAGATTAAATATAAATTTATGAGAGAAGGAAATGAATCTTCATATCTAAAATTTCCCTAACATTATATACAAGTTTAAGGAGGAGGATTAATCTCCTTTTCTATTATAATCTCATGAAATGATATTATTTCCTTATGAGGAAGTGCATAGAAACTAAGGAAGAATTTTATCCTTAATGACATTCCCATTTTGTGGGATTATTTTAATGTGTTTCTCAAATAATTGACTGATATCCCTTCTAAATGAGTAGTCAAGTTCTAAATCAAACTTATACTTTAACCAAGTGACATTACTAGGGAATTCTATCACCGAAAAAGGAATATTTATAGATCCTTTAAAAACATAGGCAATTTTTGGATAGACCAGACTAACATCTGTGATGGAAATCTTTATTTTCCTTGGATTAGCTAGGTACTATCATTGATTTGTGTGAATGTTATCAACATTTTCAATACTAATAACATAGATTACTCATAGTGGAGTCAATTTTGTATAAACTGATTAACTAAAAGAAATATTTAATAATCTAATGAAGAGGGTAAAAATTGCATCTGTGCACTCATTACCCACCATTGGGGAAGTATTTGTTATCTACAGTGATGCATTTAAAAAATGTCTTAGGTTGTGTACTCATGAAATATTACAAAGTGAAATCCTATTCTTCACTCCTATTAAATATCCATGAGAATAAATAACCACTGTGTGATCTATCATTGGTAGCAATGATCTTTTCATTGATGATTTGGTGACATTATCTCTATAGGGAAAAGTATAGAATATATACAGATCATAAAATCCAAAAATATACATTCACACAAAAAGAGATTAATATTATCCAATGAAGGTGTTAGATATGATCAGTTATTATGATTTTTCAATCCATTACCATCATTGGAAATACAAAAATTGGCAACTTGAATAATTGGAAAGGATCCTATAACCCTATCCATGATAAGGATTTAAAGGTATCTAATATTTTTTTACATGAAAAATATGGGAAGGGGAATAAAAAAAAGATATCCATACAACCACGATTAGATAACTTCATATCCAACCATTATTGATAGGATAAAGGAGGCTTATAAATATGATTAGTTTATAGAGAAGAAGGTAGTAAATATTCAAGAGTTCAAATTTTCTAAATATAGAGTTATAAGATTTGGAACTTAGATATGTGTCCCATAAAATCTATAACTAAAAGGGAACTCTTGGATGATGTGAATAACTCATCCTTCTCTATTCATCTAGGAAGAAATAAAATGTATATATATTTTATAAAATCCTATAGTGTGATTACATAAAGAAGGATATTACAATGTTTGTATCTCAATTCATGGTATGAAAAAAAAAATTCAAGGCTGAATAAAATAATTATAAGGGTATGATGAAAGCATTTCATATACCATCATAAAAATGGGATAACATAATCATTGATTTCATTGTAGGATTCCCAAAGACTCCTAATGATCATAATTACATTTGGGTGTTTTTTAATCACCTTCACAAGTTAGTTAATTTTATTTTTATCAAATAATATTCACTCTTGAACAACTCTCCATGATATACATAAGGGAAGTGGTAAGACTGCATGGATATCCACTCTCTATTATACCTGATCAGGATCTTAGGTTTAACTTAAGGTTCTGGATAAGCCTTCATCAAGGGTTGGATATATTAATGATATTCATAATTTCATATCACCCTCAAGTGGATGGTCATTCTGAAATAAACACTCAAACTTTGAAGGATATGCTGAGATCATGTTCTATGGTTTTCCAAGGATGTTGGGATGAAAACATTCCCCTATCATAGTTATCATATACTAAAAGTTTACATTATATAATTCTAATGGAACCTTTTGAGGATCTATATAGGAAGAGGTTTTAGATAGTAAAATTATGGGATAAATTTTTAGAGTGAAAGATAATAGGACCCAATATTATGCATGATATGATAGATAAGGTTCAAACCATTCAGAATCCTATGAAATCTGCCCAAATTTGATAGAAAATCTATGAATAAAATCATGGATATTACCTTTAATTTTATGTTAGATATAAAGTGTACCTTTATATATCAATGTGGAATAATTTCATGAGGTTTTTTAAGAATTTAAAGCTTCTTCCTAGAAACATCATCCCCTTTTAAATCCTTGATCAAATTGAAGAAGTGTTCTATCGACTATAACTCCCCCCAATATATCTAAAGTTCATGATGTATTCAATGTATACCTATTAATAAAGTTCATACCATACCCCTCACGTTTATTGAATCCAAAGGCCATACCATCAGAGAATTATTTTTTTATATGATGACAAGTCAGTGAAAATCCTAGATTAATGAAAAAATGTTCTATGAAATAAGACAAATCACCTAGTCAAAGTGTTGTGAAAAACTATAAGTTTGAGTAAGAAACATGGGAAATAAATGAGGTAATGAAATAGATATACCCTTATAGTTTTAATACATTAAATGAAAAATTATAGGTTTAAATTTATGAAGGGGTAATAATGTATCATCCTGAACTTTTATAAGAGAAATTTATTTTTTAAATTAATAATTGTCTTATCACGTAATTTAGTTATATAAAATGCATGAACATACTTTAATTATTTTGGACTACTATAAGTTATATCATCTAAAAGAGCATTAATAATCATAAACATTCATAATAGATCCATTTAATGGTGTCCATTAATATTATTATATTAAGGATTATGATAAAGTCCAAGTGACACAGATGGAAGAAGCGGTGACCTCGATTAGTAGAATCATACCCGATGAATCACATTTATCAAAGCTTCTAATGGATACAGAATCACTAATATTTTACCATGAAAAATATAAATACTATATTTTAAAAATGAATCATTAATGAAACTTTTTATGAGTAATGTTCAATATTCTCAAGATTATGTCCCACACCATATACATCATACCAACCATAGAAAATCTCACCATCAAACATCTCACACTTAGGGAATTTACCGATGCAATAAAGGGATATGTATCAAAAACCTGATAGTATGAATGAGTATATTTTGTTTTTGATAAAAATTGATTATATTTATTTCATTTTAATATTAATCTTTAAATTATTAAGTAATTTTTTTAATAAAAATTGGATTTTGATTTTATGAAACACAGAATTGTATTTTTTGGACATGTATAGTTTAAATTAAGACACTCTTTTTGATAAATTCATTTTTTTGAAATAAGTCATATTTTAATAAAATATTATTATTAAATAATATTTATTAAATATAATTTACAATATCATTTTATATAGTCAAATATATTTTTTATAAGGATTAGAAAACTCTTATTGGGAAAAAAATTAAATATTTTTCAATAAATGGATATATTTAATTTAAATGTTTACATTATAATATTTAGATAATTATTTTGATAAAATAAATACCATTTTTTAAATTATAATATCTAAATTAAATAATGGTTATTTTTTTCATAATTTTCTGACACAATTAATTTTTTGGGTAAATATTAAATATAGTACAATTATTTAGTATGTATTATGACATCATAATGACCCAAAAGTGATTTAATATATTTCTTAAAAGGTCTCCACGAAAAAATATATATTTACCCATTAAAATAATGGTTTTTTTGGTAATTTGGTTAATTTTTTAAACCCTTAATAAATTCTCCAAAACCTATATTATATTTTATGGTTTTAAAATCAATTCTTTATAAACATGACTCACTTCCACATCACCAGGGGTATTGTTTTAATGGTTTAGGTCCATATACTTATAAAATAATTAAAACCACCCCATGTTGGTAGAAATAATAGGAAAATGCATTCAATGTTTTGTGTTTTTTATTAATTTATCATATAGAGTCCAAAACCTATGTTTGGAAATTAATAAAGAATCATCCTCTCTTTTTCTATATTAACCCACCAAAACTATCTTTACACTTCAATAAAAACCATTATATCAATAAATTAATCTTACTTCCCCTATCTATATTCCTCTAAGAATTCCACATATCTCTTAAGATACTCTTTCTAACTTTTTATAAGCATCTTATCTAGGCAAGGGATCCTCTACTCCTCTTTATTCAAGAACCTTATTTATGTCATTCCTTTAGATTACAAATTTTTCAAGTTTTGATATGTTTTTAAACATTACTATTATTTTACTTATGATTCCAAAGTAATGAGAGACCAATTTATCTCTCATTCATCCCTTATATAATCCTTTATGTAAACCCATTTTGCTACCAAAATTATCCTCCAATTGTTCGAAATAAAACATTTTGTAGTGAATACTCGTCTCCATTTCCACTCAATGATATTAAAATAGATATAATTATCCATAATTTATTGTGGATTTACATTTATATATATCCTATAATCCTTAATAGTGGGGTTAAAATTGATTGAATGAATACTTATGTTGTATAATATATGTGGCACACTTAGGTATGTACATGATATGAAAGTGACTGGTGGGACCATGATTATATAGCCCTCCAATGAATTGGGTAATGCTATTATATCATGGTATTCTATGTATGGTTCATGACAGGTTATCATAAGAATACAATTTTATGTTTTATTAGTGGTTATCCTTGACTTATTTTTATGATTTCAGGTTTTATGTTGTTTCCACATTACCATTTTTCCATTATAATATCATGGCATTCCATGCCTTATTGTCCAATATTATGATTCTTTATCCTTTTATAAAACCTTTACGTGACTCTTGAATAACATATAATTATTTAGATTATGTTATTCCTTTTTTATTACCATACCAGGCTTTATAGATCACTTTTTTTTGTACATCCCTAGGTTATCCAGTGCATTTTTAGAAGAATGATGGAATTCTAGGAGCATGTTAAGGATGTTTTTAATAATGTTTTTGTACTTCTGTTGCAAGTTCTTAGGTTTTTTTACCAAATATATAAAATACAATAGTCATTGTTGTCTTCTAAGTTGTACTAATTATATATATATATGTAATAATTCATGAAATAAAGTGTATTGAAATATGGGTTACCATATAACCTGAGAAAGGTGAAGAATGAATTTTGGAATTAAAAAAGATATTGATCAATGTACTGGTATTGAACTAACCATTTATAAATGAAGGATTTGTTAAATAAAGTGATACATAAAATAAAGGAATATTTTGTTCCTTGAGAAAAATGATATAGTTGTTTCTTTTGTATTAAGGCTATAAAATACCCATGAAAAAACTATAAAACTCATTATCTTGAGATGGGTGTTGTAATAATTTTTTTTAAAATGTGAAGGCACTATCATTATATGGAAATATGTAAAATATATATCAATCAAAAAATTTATAAGTATATATTCACTCATAAATATCTCAACATGAGAAAATGGAGATAGTTGTAATTACACAAGGGCTATGATTGTGCAATACACTACCAACCTGGGAATGTGAAAATTGTGGTTGATGCATTGAAGATAAAGGATAATGGAGTTTTATCCCTGATGATGATGGATAAGGATCCTATATTCATGTATTTTTAAAGTGATACATGTAAATTATTAATGAAAGGAAAACAAAAATCATTTTTTAAATAATTCCCCAACCATATTTACAGGAGAAGATAGAGATGTATCAATAAGATGACAAGGGTCTATAAAAGAAAATAAAATCCATAAATTATGGGAGATTAATATAATTCATCTAGGAAGTTGGTGTGTTGATATTTGGAAATAGACTATTTTACATTAGTACCATATATAAAGAGGTCATTACCATAATAAGATCATAAGTCAAACTTTTTTTACACTCTAGTAGTACTAATAAGTAGATGGATTTAAAAGAGAAATTCTAGTGGTAAAAAAATCAATGAGAAATTGAATACTATCTTTAAATATGAATGGAATTCTAAAAATTAATGTATAAGAGAAAAAATTACAATGGGTATCATGAAAATTCTACTTATACCAACATAGAAGTGTGTAAACATTATAGTAGACATTATTACTGTACTGCTTATGAAATCTAAGAATAATGATTTTATATAGTTAATTGTAGGTAGAATTACCAATTACACACATTTTTTAGAAAAAATGGAGGATATAACCATTTAATTTCATTCATGAGACTATATAAACAGGCTTATAATACTTCATGATTCACCATTATCAATTTTATCTGTTCAGGACCATCATTTCACATCATAATTTTAGATATGGATCCAAAAACCATTGGACACCAATATACATTTGAGCATCGAATATAATCCTCTAATTTATGGGTAGTATAATAATACTATCCAAACCTTATAGTACATTATGAGGTTTTTTTCACTTGAATTACAAGGAACATATTACCAATACCTACCTATGGTGGAATTTGTGTCTAACAATATATTGCATTAAAGCATTTGAATGGATCTGCATGTGGCCATATATGGAAAATGATTTCATACTCCAAACTATTGGGATTGATTTGGGTAAATGAGGATAGTTGGTATAAGAATAATTTAGGAAAAAACTTACAAGGTGTGAGCTATCTAGAATCTTATCAAGACATCTTAGAGAAGATAGAAAATATGCGTTCATAATCATGGGACAAACTTGGAATTCTAGTAAGAGATCATGTCATCTTAAAAGTGTCACTACAGAAGGGGGTTATAAGGATTGGCAAGAAGTGTAAGCTACATTAAAGGTCCATTGGGGATTTTTAGATTTCAGATATAATTGTAATTATTTCTTATCATTTAATTTTTTCAAAAAACCGCTCTTAAGTGCATGTGCCTTCCATGTTTTGGTGTTAAGGAAGTACATGTTAGAACTTAATCATGTGCTCAGCATTGATGAAATAGAGTTATAACTAGAAATTTCATATAATCAATAGCCTTTCTAGATTCCTTACCTTAGACAGAAATTGTTATAGAATTGGAAAACCTGAGTGTGAAAGTTATTTAGTGGAATAAAAAGTTGGAAGAAGCATAATTGCAACTTAAGGGAGTAATTAGGAATAATTACCTTCATTTGTAAATGTGTAGATGTATACCCCAAAATTATGGGAATAAAAAAATTTAATTTGGGAGAATGTACTAATTGATATTCTACTATATCCTGTAAATTTTTTATCACAAAAATTTTTGTATAATGAAAATTGTATTTTTTTCATAGTAGTACAATGAATTATAATAAAATATAAAACTAGAAAATTTCATTTACAAAAAATCTAAACCTGTACCATATAATAATTTGATAATAATATAATTAATAATTAATAATATATATTCATTGATGATATACATGTGTCTAAGGATATAAAAGAAAAGGGTTTTCAAATTCTAGTTTCCAAATTATTGATTTGGAAATGCACAAGTTTTTTATTTAATAATTGAAATTTCATAAATATATAGAGATAATTATTTTCATAAAAAGAATTTAAATTTAGAATCATCATGTAAAATTTTTCCGATAATTAATTTTTCATAATTTTTTGAAATATTTGAATTTTTAGGTAAAGAGTAAAATACACTATAAATATACCATAAGTGTTATGACATCATAATGACTTAAAATTATTTAATGATTAATTTAATGGATTTGTTGAAAAAAATTATTTTATTAATTAAAATATTGTATTTTAAATTAATAAAATTATTTTCTAAAAAATATAAATAATCATCCAAAACCTAAAGTATATTCTAAAGATTTTGAAAAACAATTCATTTTGAATAAGAATCTTGTTCATTTCCAAAAATATATAATTTGAAGGATTTAATTTATTGAACAATTTAAAGCCAAAAACTAAGCCCCGATGTCAAATATCATGGGATAAAACTAGGTAAAGGCCAATGGTTTTCTTTTTATGATTAACCTAGGGTCCAAGTTCTATAGTTTTGAATTAATAAAAAAATCCTCCTCATTCACTATAAATACCCACTCATCTACCCAACCATATTTACACCAAATTTAGTGATCATGGATCTCCTATTTTCTCTCACTTAAGACTCTCTCCAATGAGTTTTTAAGGTTCTAAGGCACTCCTTTAGAGCTTTAAAAAGATACCTTTCAAGGTAATGGTTCCCAATCATCTTTTTTCCTTTTAAATTGCAATAATTTTTTTATGATATCATCTAGGTTCCTTTTCATAGATTTTCATGATTGTAATTCCATGGGACTTTGACTGATATAAGGTTTCTGTTATAACCAAGTTAAAAGTGTTACTTTCTAATATATATATATATATATAATTTAAAATAAGAAAAATGGTATTATCATCTGTTCAATATATTATTAGTTATAAATTCCTTATTCCCTCTCATTATAGACTTTTCTTAACCTGTTATTATGCTAATATAAGGGTCTCAAATCCCTTATTATACTTTATTTGTGTAATCCTATATAGTTAATTTTAATTTAAATATTAAATGTTATTATTCTTCATCACTAAGATTTTTTTTCATATTTTTAATGATATATAACTATTATTATTTCATTATATTATATTTTTAAGTCTTTATAATGCTAAAAAATCAGTGGAAACACAATGGATGATTCTAAAACATCATACAATTTTGGTAAAATAAATAGAATGTGGTCTCCTAGAAATGAAATCCCTGTCTAGATACTAAAAGTGTTTATAGGATATGGCTCAGATATAGGGTAATAACCCTTAAAATATTGATAAGTTATTAACTTGATATCCACTCAATGCACAAAAAATGGTCATAGCTACACACCTAGTTTGATACTCCAATGGGATATGATTTGGATGATTCAAAAACTATTTAAAAATAACAATAAATGATTTTAATATATTTTTATAGATTACATGATAATGATTTCCTTGATTTATTAATGTACCCTACACCATAATTTCATTATTATTCCATTGATTATGGTGCCTTACATTACATTGAAAATGTATTATATATTCTAATTTTATTTCTATATATTCACCAAGAAATCCATATTATTCTATAAAATTGTGAAATATTGACATTAAGTATAGTTATTTTTATATTGGTATACCAATTTACTACTTAGCTATGATTAAGTATAAGGAATTTTAGGGAACATTATGATATTTATTTTTTAACCATTTTATTAAAAAGATGGATGCATTGTACTTAATCATTGGTGAGTGGGGACCATAATTATATAGACTATGGAAGCATAAATTGGTCCAATGAGACAAAATAGTTGGGTATTTGGCATAATCCTTACTAGTTTATGTATAGTTTCACAGCACATGGACTCGAAGTTATATTTATGATGTCCAACTTTATACATTCCATCACTATGAGATTATTTATTCTTAACTAGTAATTTATTTATAGTTATGTAATCCATGATATATTATTCAACAGATCTAATTGTTATGGAATTTATTTATTCATATCATCTTACTTATTCAATTTTTATGTATGATATCTTCTGTTGTAGAATATACCTTACTATGCATCTGATATCACTCCTTTATATTTTTCTCACTTCCCTATGTAACCATAAATTATTATTCATGTGACTTATGGATTTTATAGGGGAAAAAGTATCTTTTCATATATTTAGTTTATGTACCTTAATTTTTCACTATAATATATTGTTTTTTTATATATCTAGTTTTTTTAAACTAAAAAATGTTGAGATCCTATTTATTCTGATATATTCATTCTATACCATTGTAAGAAAATAACCAATAGATCTATGCTATTGGAGTCAGGATGTTAAGTTAATTATTTAAACCATAAATAATTATTCATAGATAAAGATCCAGGAGTTATAAGCATTGTAACCTAAGAAAATTTTATGAAAGGTTTTTTTTTAAAAGATAAAAACTTGGTTTCCATGTATAATAATTCTATAATCTATATAAATGGGTTCATAAATTTTTATGTGTGTTGTTGTGATTCATATATCGAAGACACTATGAAATTTCCTATGTCAAATCACTCTTTATCTCATTATCTTTATCCTTTAATATCAAGGTTCTAGTAGAACATATATAAGTGAAGATATTTCCAATGTGTTTTGATATAGACATATACCATGGATACCCTTGGAGAAAGGTGTATATTGGAATATTCTTAGGGATCATAATCAAGTTATTTTGGAAGATCTTGGATAGATTTGTATCATCTAAAGAAAATAGAACATAATTATTTAATATTTTTTATTTTAAAATAATATCTCTTATTAGATAAGTTGATAGGGAACCCTTACATAACCAAGAGGATTAAAATACATGACCTAAAGGGATAGAGAAATAAAGTAAATACACATTTTGACTTCACTTCATAGAAACGAGTCCTCCATAGAACCCCTTCAATGCTTGTTCCTAGATCAAAAACGGAAGATGTAATTAACTTTTTCTTTCCCTATACAAAGATACACAATGCCTAAACCTATTATTGTTTCTTACATGTCCCTCCTCTATCTAATGTCCTATTATCTCTTCCTATTGACTTCTCATACTCCAATATATCACCTAAGTATGATCTAGTATAGTCAAAATACCCTACATTTATGGCCCATAAGAAAAATACATGGTCTGAAATTCCAAATAAATGGATTGATCTTTTGGATTTATAGGTTTTGGTTTATTTTAATCACTATGTTCAGATAATTTTTATCCCACTAAAACCCATAATCTTATTGGGTATGGTTTATTATTAATTTTTGGAAGTTATGTTAATAGTTTATAAAAAGGTTAATTGAGTTGTATTTTTTACTTTATATTTATTTTCAATGATGTAATTTGTTTTGGGATGATTTTGTATAAATTTTAAAGGGGTGTTATAACTACTAAATTCATAAGGTTAGAATACTGGGTAAGGTTTTTTTGGAATTTTTACAATTCCGGTGAAATTTTTTGAAAAATAAAATGTGATTTTCAATTGTCTTTGCAAGATTAAAATGTTTCATATAGATAGTGAAATGGGAAGGTGTTTGTTAAAAAAATTATAAATTATTCTCAAAGGGTTTTTAGATTTTATAGGTTATTAATGTGTTTGTTAAAGACTTGTGTGGTATGATAATTTTATTTTTATTTATTATGATATTTTGATATTATAAATGTTATTTTCCAAAGTCCATAACATAAACTATGATATAGGGGAAGCTATTAATTTTTATTTTTGGATAATTTATGGGTTTCTCTATAAATTAAATTTGGACATGTGTTTGGCTATGTTACACATTAATCTAAGAGTTTTGAAATAAAGATAGATGATCCATGTGTTTAGGTGATTATGTGTTTGTCTACATTGAGAGTTTAGACATTCATTTCTCTATAGAGTGTCCTTATAAAAATACCAATTATCCACCAAAAATAGAATAGTTGGTTAAACAAGGTGTAAAGGTAACTTTGTATGTTTATTTTTTAATTGTGTTAAAATGATCAATTTCCATTGCATTTTACACATATGATCATGTTAAAATCTTTAATATTATTGGGGTCAACTGGTGTTATCCTAATATGTTTATTCTAAAACCATGTACATACACATATAATGTATGTATATATTAAATTTTTCATATTTTAGGAAGGGAAAGGTCTCTATGTATCATAGAGTTGATGATCCAGATCATATTGATTATTTCAAGAAGGGTTTGAAGAATATGAAATAGGGATATCGTATATACTTTATTTGTGTTATTTATATTTTATTACATATTGATTCAATTATTTTAAAGAATATTTTTATTATGTTTGACTATATCACATGTATCAGAAAATATGGGATTATATGGGAGTTTTTATAATGTATTTGATTATATTTTCCTTGATTTTTCGAGATTTATTTGATATATTAATGTTATTTTTTAATTATGATCTATTAGAGAGTAAATCACTCCCTAAGTGATATTTTGATACCCTTGATACTAATCATCATCATCTGAAGATCACAGAGTGAACCTAAGTCCGTTTTAGGTTTTTATTAGATGGAACAATCACGCCGGTGTGGGAAATTACAAAATAGAATCCAAGAAATTTTCATTTGGTTTATATGTTTTAAACATTTGGAATAATTGGAAAGAAAGATCTTTTTGTGTCATAAAATCAGTGTTATTCTATAAATATGTTTTTCTAATATATTTATAGTGGAAGAATGGGTTTCTATAGTGGTTATAGATATGCTTTTTGTTGACTTATTTATTTTTTTATTTGAATTATAGATTTTATCTTAGAAATATATTGAGAGAAAATGAATTCATGTGTCATATGAGGCATATAGTATGGTATGAAATGTGATTTCATGGGTATCTATATACCATGTTAGTTTATATGAATTAAATTTAATTTTTATATAAGTGAGTTATGATTTAATAAATACATCACTTAAAATATTTTATCTTTTTTAAAGTTGTTATATGTAGTGGGTTAATTAATCAATATTGGATGATTGTTTTTTATAAACACATTTCATGATGTAGATATTTATTTTTATGATTATTTAATGTGTAGCATATCGAATTAGTTGTATTTTATTATATGTTTTTCATGGTTATTTATAATTCATAAATATATTATTAAAAGATTATTAACTGAGTAATTAATGTTGAATTAATTAATTAGGATTAAATAAAAATCTAAATGGATACCTTATCAAGTCAGATATGCACCACAAATGAGTTCTTAATGATGAGTTAAATATATTGATTGGTGATGGATTAATGAATTTGGATAGGATTCATTCATTATTGAATATACTGGTAAAAAAATTATTTATTTTTTTACTTTATCATACTGTGATATTTGTAACCCAATATTGTTATTATAGTAGTAGAAAATCATATTTATCATTAAAGTAAATTTATATTGTGAATTAAAGAGTGATTATTCTATATATATTGTGATTTTATGATTGAAACACGATGAATGGGGAAAATATTTTTTTATTGATAAATGATAACTAAAAGCTAAAAAACACCATATTTTGAGGGTATGTTGTTTTAAAAACGAATATTATCATGTAAAATGATATAT
This sequence comes from Viscum album, assembly GCA_963277665.1. Taxonomy (NCBI): domain Eukaryota; kingdom Viridiplantae; phylum Streptophyta; class Magnoliopsida; order Santalales; family Viscaceae; genus Viscum; species Viscum album. The sequence continues at coordinate 1,982,757,312 of OY728131.1, forward strand.
TAATGTTTTTTTAAAAGCATTTTAACCAATAATATGATAATATTTTGTAGAAATAATTTATCAATGTGCTAGGTCACATTGATTAAAATTAATAGTTATGGAATTCTATGAAATAGGTAATGATATTGGTGATTTTAATGTTTTGTGGGTATGTTGATTTGATTATCTAAAAGAGAATTGGTATAAAATTATGAGGAATGATTAAATAAATAGAATATATATCAAAATAATAAATTATATTTGGGTATTTTGGTTTTGATGGATTGGGTATAATGTGTGATTACATGTGATATGAATTTTTAGAGTGGAGATGATTTTTTTACCTCGATTGTGTAATTTTAAGGTACCTACAGCTAGAGAGCCTATAGACAATTATCTATAGATCTTGTTTGACTCCTCAATGATGGGGATTCAAACCCTAGTTCAAATTTCTTTACTCTCCCATTTTTAGGTGGGTGTATTTTTATTATATGAATGACTATGGGGAAATATGTGGGCTCCTCTCAATGAATATTTCTCTCCCACAAATAAATTTTGATCATCGTGTTTTCCCCCATACCTCCCTCCAAAGCCTTTAAATATATTTTTCCCACTTTCATGTCCATATCCACCTATCAAGGATTATTTCTCACATATAGATGAATTTTGATCATAACATTTTATCATTCCCTCAATCTAAATCACATAATGATCATCACCACCCTCTGACATTTCCACTGCAACCATACAAGATCAAGTAAATATTGACCTTTAAAAACTATCCCAATGATTCTAAACCCATAAAAAACAAAATTTACAAATTCCAAATAAAATCCCACTATCACTAAAAGTAAAAAAGTCCACACCCACAACCAAAAATCACAAAAATTCATTATAGTGACACTAACCCCATAAAATAATGATAATATACATTTCTAAATATCATGATAACTTATTGAACACCACACTCATTTGATGTTTCAAAATAATTTTTCTCCTCAAATGATTTAATATTATGTGACGCTTATATCCCTCAAATGATTAAATATAACAAAGAAGTGGTTTTTAGGCACTCTTTATAAAAAATACTGCATGGATCTATGATCTGATTTTAGTATTATAATATTTTATAATACCTAAATAGAATATGTGTTTTTGAATAAAGGTTAAATATAAAGATGTTTTGATAAAAATAAGAAAAATAAGTTTGTAATTATGAAATAAGGATGATAAAATAAGATAAACTAAAACAAAAAGGTGGGAATTTTTTTATACTAATTTATCATGTTCTTACTTTGATTATTCCTAATTATACTTAAGTTAAAATGAATAGTAATTATTTTTTTCTGGATTAGGGTTTAGTTTTTGTGTGATAATAATCATTTAATGGATTATAAATATTATATCTTATTGGAAACTTAATTTAAATAGGAAAAAAATATATTTTACACCTAAGGTCTAGTTTTGGTTTGTCCTTAATGATTAAAAGATATTTTCCCTAATTGAAAAAGTTATTATCCATGGTTTAAACATTATTTAGGTGTTTAAAGTTTATAAATTGATTTTTAGGTCATTATTACTTGGGGTTTTTAAAAATGATGTTGTTTTTAAATTCTAAAATATATATTTTTCTTTGAGAACTTTTTTTAAATGAATAATGGTCCTTCTTTGATAATTAGAGCTCTATTTGATTGATCCTTAATGTGTTAAAAGTTGTTTTTATTTGGTAAAATTTATTTTTTATTATTTTTATCCTTTTTTATTATGTTTAATTATTAACCTACATTTATGGAATGTTGTGTATTTGTTATTTATTATTAATGGATATTAAATGATTTATTATCATGAATGAATGATTATATAAGTGAAACAGTTATAATATTTGACATTGTGATAGATATAATTGTAGAGTAAGTACATGTAATATTTAAAGGGGTAATATGATAATGATTTTATAAAATTAATGATATTATTTAACCATTTATTAAAATATTAATCAAGCGTGAGGTTAGACCATGATTGTACATGACCTATGTAAAAATATTAATATTCATGATTTTTTTAAATTAATGTTATTAACATATAAATATATGGGTGAGTGAATGTTAAATATTGAAAATCATGTAATAACTACTTGATATTGTTAAATCCATGGTAGAATTGAGTATTGTTCTTTTTTTTTGGAATTACATAAAATACATTTCATTTCTTAAAGTCTTGAGAATATGATGATTTGAATTTTATTATCTCAGTGTGTATACAAACATATTATTTATTTTTTTGTGATCCTTATAATTTCAATTGATAAATAATATTAATTAATTAGAAGGTATGAATTGGTATAAAAAGGTTAAAATTTCAGTGAACATATTGGGTTTTTAATTAATGAATTAATCATGTTATTTTAATGAATAACAGTTTATGTTCTGTTAAAAAAGTTATTTTAAATATTTTTATACTAATGATTTGTTAAAGAGAATATAAAAGTTAAATTTTAATTGTAAAATAATTACATTTTTTGGAAATTTTATTCATTTTTATGAAAATCATATTTTATTTATTCATATCATATTGTAAGTTAAATTGAGAATTATCTTTTATTAATTAGTTAAAATAAATATGATTCTAAAAAATAAGGGGAATTATATTTAAAAAAGTTATGTTGTTTGTAATGCATGGTGGGTGTTATTTCAGTTGTTTATAAAAGATGTTATGTTAGAGAATGAATAAATAAAATGGAATTTTTTGTTGTGAATACATGATAAAATAAATTTAAAATTTGTTTCAAAATCATAGAATATTCAAAATCCAATTTTACTTTGGGGAAATTATAACAAAAGATTGTAAATAATCTAAAGAAATATATTAATTGGTATTTGATATATTTGTATATTATTTTTAGATTTAGGAACTATATTGAGAGAATTAATAAATTTTAGTTATTAATTATATTTTTTAGAATATATTTCTTTTTATTGAAATATTGAATATTTTGTTTTTTAATAAAACAACTTTTTTTTATCATTGATATCTGTGAGTTGATATAAATAGGGTTTAAATTGAAATGTGTATAGTGTCTAATTATCTTTCAAATTGACATAATAAATATGTTCATGAATTTGATATATTGTTTAAATATTATGATTATATGATATTGAAATGTTTTTTAGTTAAATTGTTATGTAAACATTTATAAATATGGAAATGGAGATAAAGTTATCATAATGGGATATTGATTTCAGAATAAGAACCCTGAAGGAGAGGCATATCATGAGCATTTTCATTAGTGTGGGAATTTTTTGAAATGTGAAATGGGAACTAGGGAGAAAGGGTAAAATGGTGAGATGTTATTTTAGTTATCAAATTTCAGATATAATATAGACTTGGGTTCGAGTTTTTTTATTTCATAGTGTAATTTAACATGAGATTAAGTCGGGGAGTACTATAGATGGTCTCAGAGGTATGAATGATACCCCAAATTTCACCTAGGATGTTTTTTAGTGATTAGTATCTTTTATTGTGGGGAGTTTATAGTGAACTTGGTTATTAAGTGACTCATTTTAGTTGAATTTATATATTTATATATTTTATTAAATATTTCATAATCTATCAATATAATTTTTTTATAAATTTTTCACAATTTTTATTATTATTAGAATTAATAATAATAATATTTTTTTGTTATTATATATTAAAAATAAAATTAAAGTGTGATTAGTTTGAGAGGGCATGAGGGGAGTGGGTTGTGTGTGTTGGATATAGTACGAGATCCGAGTAAACTAGGGTCATCACCCCCCGATCTGGTTATTAGGTAAACCTAGTGGGTCACCACCAAACTTCTTTACAAAAATTTTCATTTAAAAATAAAATAGATGATATGGGAGGTAAAGACACAAGATTTTTAAATTTTGAGGTACAATGGGGTGCACACACAAGCTATAGTAGCCCCCTACTTCCCCCCTTTTCTATTATTTTCTCTCACTCTTTCTAAAATTCAATTCCTTTTTCTTCTCTTGACCACTGTATTCTAAGAGTCTTTTAAATATGTCTATAGTGTTAGAGAGATATCATTGATTATAAAGTAATCCTTGATTATTTTCTATCATTTTCCACTACTTTGATTCTTATTTCAATATTTTTTTGTTTTCCATATAGTTCATAGAATTTCCTAAGAAGATGGTTGATTCACTTGGATTTAGTCAAAATTTCAACGAGTTAATATTTTTATTAGGAATAACTAGGTGTCCCCAATATTCTTCTATAGTTTCATTAAATTTTTAATGTGTAACATGTTAAATAGATGTGTGATTCTATCATTATATTAGATAATTGATGTAGAGATGGAATTTAATTCTTAATAAAAACAATTAAATAGAATGTTAAGGGTGAAAGGGATATATAAAATTAGAAGAATATTTTAAATGTGATATTAATGAAAAAATGATTATTATCCTATGAAATTAAGAGATATTAAATAATGAATTTTTGTCACAACTTGTAACAATGGAGTAAAATGATGAGAAGTGTGTTGGAATTGATTATTGATCATTTATGTTATTTATATTTTTTTAAAAAATAATGTTTCAAAATTGATGATAATATATTGGTTTTAAATAATTTAAAGGAACATTTAATAGGAATTTTATAAAAAAATATTTGTTTTCATGTAATAGACTTTTTGATATGATTTTCCAGTGAAATGTTTTGAAGGTTTTGGGACTATTTAGGATTCAAAATAGTTTATTTTGTTTTTTTATAATATAATAGAAAATGTAAACGTTTTTTACATGGTATGGTTTTTATTAATCCTTTAAAATTATGTTAATGATTTATAAAAAGGATAATTAGTGATGTTTTAGTTTGGCATTGATTTGAAATGATGCTATACAATGACCTAAAAATTTTATATTTGGTAGTTTGTAAAAATATTTATGTTATTTTGATATTTTTGAGTATAAAGTATATAATGTAAAATTTATCAGTGTCAAAATTAAATTATGAGTGAGACATTGGATTTTTTATGTGATGTTAACAATTCTAGGGAGTTGATGAGCCCGTAAGGGGCTTTGTGATGCTAGGGTTTTCCCCTTTTCACTACCTTCACCTTCTCCATATCAGTATGGAAGCATTCTATCCTCAACTTTCCTACTTGGTGGCTTGTGGTGTACGGCTCGTGACATAGTGGGATCGATCTTCCAAACGATTTCACTATTTCCAGCCTCCTCCTTCCTCTATCCCTAAACCTGATAGTCTTTTTATCAGTGATGTAGTGAAGGATCGTGGTCGATTTTCGTTTTTGTGGGTTGTAGCCTTGTTTCGGTATAGTGGACGCGTTGGGAGATTACCCATGGGATTCAAGTGTGGTTTTGGAGGTAGTGATGAGATTGTGGGTTTGGCTTAAGGTGGGACCATATTTATGGAATGTTGGCATTCGAGTGGCTTGATAAGGTGTTGGATTTTAACCCTTGAGATCTTGAATCAAATTAAGGTTTTGGATTAAAATTTTCATGAGTCTTGCGGTGTGCTGTGTGATTCTTCTGTTTTGAGTCTTCTTGTCTGGAACCTGTTCTGTTTGTAATTTCATTCTTATTGAAGTGGTTGTTGTACATCTGTATATATTTATCGGGTTAGTCTGTGAGTTTGGCTGATTGTAACCTTGTTCTTGAATCTCTGGGCTTGGATGAAGACATTGTCTCTTACCTGTTGAGTTTCTCTATGAGAAAGAATAAGTGATATGTAATGGAACATGAAAATGATGAAGGATTTAATGTCTTCAGGAGTTCAATTAGAGAAGCTGTGAATGAAGATTTGGAGTCTAAAAATTGAGGTTTCATTAAGGTTCTTGATTTATTTTTTAATTTTGGATATTTTTGTACCAGCACACTACATGGATATACTTCAGATGAGGATCAGAGTAGGAAGCTTTCTCTTGAGCATTCCATTTGGATTTTGAAGTTTGAGAGGGTATGGATCTGTCATCGGTACCATGCTTGTGCATCCTTGCATGGGACAACTAGATAAACGGTCATGTGATGGTGACAGATTTTCATCACGATGTAGTCGCTAGGGAAGAGTGATTCATGTAGTCTTGATCTGGGTTATTTCTTTTCATGGTTTTAAATGGTTGTAATGTTTGGATCTTGCTATTTTTCACTTTTTCCTCAAAAGTTTTTTGATAATAAAAAAAGTTAATTTTTAGTAATTAGTATGTGATGTTTACTCTTGGATGATTTTTTTGAAAATTTTTGTGATGGTTAATGTTTTTATTAATTATCATAATTTAAAAATTTCGATTTTATTATTTATTTATTTAATAAATCCATTTATTTGGATTATTTTTTAAAAAAATTAGGTAATATTTTTTAAATGTTTCTATATAAGGAATAGTAAGGGGAAAGGGTGGGTGGATAATTTTTTTATTCAATGACATGATGTGTTGTATCATAATATATTTAATGATAAGTTTTAAGTAGGTAATTTAGTGGTGTAATTAATGGTCTATTATGTAATTACTTTTTATGGGGACTATATTTGTGGCTCATACAATATATCTTTCCACAATGAACATTTCTTTCTTTTCCTTATTATCTATGGAAATAATACTTGGGACTAATTTTTCACAATGGGTTAAATATTATTGGATGTAGAATGAGATGGGAAAATGGAGAATAATTATTAAGGATCAATCATCACTATAGAACTAAGGTAAATGATTATAAATCTGGAACAACTTATAATTTATTTCAATTTATCATTATTTTTTAAATTATGAAGGGTGTGTGATTCATGATAATCCATGATAAAAAATATAATTCTATGTTTAATATGTGATTGATGGATATATATATATATATGAATGTTTGATAATTTATGAAAGAAATTATTATATAATGGGAAGGAATTTATTATAATGTAAAGATGGTGAGTTCTGATGATATTTTTTTTAAATTTTTTGGAGGTATCATGTGCTTATAATTGATATTGGAATATTAAGTTAAGATCCATTGGTTTCATTGATCATGAATTATTAACAACTTTTTATTTTCTCTAGGTGGCTTTAAAGATCTATTTTATAACTTTTCCCATGAGTTGTGCCCATTTAGAACAAGGATCTTGAATATTTCAAAAAACTACTTAGATTATGGTTTACCCTTGGGTGAAGAGGAAGTGAGTTGCATGAGGGTCATGTAAGGTCACACAGAGGACTATTCCAAATAGTTATGAATATAAACTTTTATCTAGTGAGTTATAGTGTGGTTATGCATATTACCAAAAGAACCATGCCTATAGGTAACAAGGCCTTGTTATAAGATATGAGAATAATTAAATAAGGTGCTATTGGGGCTAAATTTTAAAAATTAATCTAAATATAGATGCTTGATCTGGATAAAAATATTTTCAAATTAATTTTAAATTAATTATAAAAAAAATAATTACTTCAATTAATTATCATGAAATTTTAATCCTACTCAAAGTTATTACCTCTAGTGATATCGACACATGATCCATGAATCTTGAGAAATCATTCTTACTCATTTTCGTTTTAGCATGAAGAACTCAGATCACTCCAAAGCCCCTAAGTTGGTCATAAAATTATCTCTTGGATACTCTATATTTCTTAATCAGTTATAGAGAATGATAATTCTCAATTCTTTGTCAAGAACCAAATTAGGGCCATCACATATAAAATCAATAGACCCTTTTGAATGACATAATGTGTTTAGGGTGTTGAATTAGGAAAATAAAAAAAATGATCCTCTCCTTTTTCTATTGAAAAACTAAAACCCATGTCATTGAAAAAAATTGAATTTATCATTAAATAATAAAAAATATTACTTAACTAATACATAAATAATTTTTGGGTTGATTAATATTTATTAAATCTATCACTTCTTAAATAAATAGTAATTTAATTTATAAAATTAAATAAATCCCATATGATAATTAATATTATTCAATAATTATATGGACATAGACCATTAACATAATCTTCCCTCTCTCCTAATAAATCAATATTCAATTTTTTAAAATCAAATAATTTATGAATAATTATTTGAAAAATTGAAATCTAACTCCCTTAACATTTGATCAAAAATACATTAGTAATGAAATATGATTGATTTAATTTGAAATTATATTTGTCTTTAAATTGAGATTATTTCTATTCTACATCCTCAATTCAACTAAACCTGATGAAATTTTTGATACACTTAGTGTGTGGATTTATAGGTCTATTTCTTAGTGGTCGTGAGTCCAACTCACATACATTGATTTTTATCTATTAACAAATCATTACCCCCATATAGAAGGTGAAAGTTGATATAAATGAAAACATTCTTATAAATAGTGACTAGATAATATAATCCATTTATCATCCAATATCTCATAATTATTTGTCTATCTTATTTTGATTTAATTATATGAGCTAACTTATTATTACCATTTAAATGGGATTAATTTAGTCCCTTTAACCTCAATCAAATGTTCAAAGTTGTCTTATTTCATAATCTGGAAGGATATAATCCTTCATGGATCATTCGATTAATATCATACCACTCAAGAAAAAACTAATGTAAGATACATTATCAAGAATATATATGTTATTTTTCTCATCATGAATCTAAGTACATGATTCATGATATACATTAATAATGATCTCAAGTCTAAGAACTATTACACACACTCACATATAGGAATTTCCTATGACACATAGTATATTTAATTACTATTAGTGTGTCTATCCCTATTAGCTCCTCTCTTAGAGATCACCATATGTGAACTTTATAAAAGTATAAATTATTATAGTTCCTAAACACCTAGTAGTTAAAAACATTCTTTGACTTATTAAACTAATATATCTATACTATAGAATACAATTTTAAGAATATTGTCAATGCATTCCACAATTCTCATTATAGCGGTAAATGGTATAAACTATCCATGAGAAAAATATTCTAAATTCATTATTACATAAGATTAACGTAAGAGTAAATAGTTTATAATAATAATAAAACATGAATATATCAAACAAAATACATTTAGTTTGATAACCAAAAGTATATATTGAAAGTCTATTTTAAGGGGACAATAAAAAAATCTCACTTTCCCTAGAGCCAATTTCTAAAAAACCCTAACCTACTTGCTCGCACAAGAGATTTATGCTTCATATGATAAAATTACATTATTCATGGGTTTCCACATTCTCTAATGTGGCTACTTTTCTAGCTAAAACTCCACCTCTTTGAATAAAATCTTAATAGAAATGATACTTTTGAATTATATTCATTTTTTTGTTATGATCTAGTCTCTTTATCAATAGTTTTTGTTTTACATTTATCACTATAATTTGTGATATAATATTTAATTCTAGGTTTTTTATAAAAATAGTAAACATTTTTTTTATTAAAACTAGTTTTTTAGTTTCCTCAGAAGTTATAATAACCTTAGAAAATGTTATAGAATTTGAAACTAAGGGTTTATTTGAGAGTCAACAGCTAATAGAATCACCCTTCGTGTAGAAAAAATCATTTTACAATGAATTAAAATATTCGTGATTGGGTTTGAAACTAACATATACCCCCCCTCAATACAGGTCCCACATATCCTCCATAAACTACGAACAAATCTTGTATGCATATCAAGTGCTTTTAGATAGTTTTAACAGCTCACCGGGGCATTTCTTCTAAATATTCATAATATCACCCCACCATACACTATGAATCCACAACATAAATCAAAGTTCAAAGCATGGATTATATAAATAATAGATCATATGGATGAATATTAGTAATTTTAATAATTATTTCTTTCTAATCATATGTTTGAGGGAACATATTATTATAGATTTATTCCATGTCATATAGGAAACAAAATTCTCTTGTATTTTTTTATATTATATTTTTTCAAAACCTTGGAAATGAATATAACTTGATTTAGTACAAGTATACTCTAAGATTTATCTCTCAATATATTTATTCTAAAACCATAGGCTACTTAACATATGTCCCTCGTGGATAAGAATTCATTTTACCACATATTAACAGAGTGTAGGAATAGTATCTCATTTTCCAATAATAATATTTTATTAATATATATTACTAAAAAAACAATAACACAACCACTAACCTTATTATTTAAAAATGGATTAAATTAATTTTTAATGAAATTGAATTCTTTTGAAGCCTTATTTAAATTAAAATTCTTCAATATTTATTCCTTATTCATTCAATAAATCAATCACTATAACTTGAATACTTTATTATATTCATTAAATGTAACAAATAATTTTATCTGTGCCATATATAAAACCTCTATAAGTTTAACATCTAGTAATTTCTTCCTTATATCCATCTAACAAATTTAATCATCATGGTAATTTATTATGTAACTAATAATTCAACTGTATTTGAGTTAAAAAATTGTGAAATGGTTTCATAGTAGTTTATTCATTTATGTTTTCTAAAACCATTTTCAATCAATCACACTTTTAATATAACAATCTTGAATTTAAAACACATTAATTGTGGTAATTAAGGTGATAGTTTTTTCTAGGGGAGTTTTAAGGGATTTGAGCAGTGGGTGGTAGAGTTATAGCTGAAACTTCAGTTGGGGGAGGATTTTATAGCTTGGAGGATTATGTTGGGCCATATAAGGGGTGTTTGTGGCATGTAAAATATTATTGTTCTAGAAAGGTCTATTGGTGGTTGGTATATAACCATAGATAGGTAGTTTATGGCATTGAGTCCTAGGAAGTGGAGTTGTTGAGGTTCTTCCTACTTTAGTATAGTTTTGGTATTTCTTTGTGGTTGTAGCATAGAGTCTGAGAGAGGTGAGTTATTATCGTTTCATTGATTTATAGGTAATTATACCATAAAGATGAACTGTGGAATGGTCCCTTGAGTAGGGATAATGTAGAGACACAAATCTTGTCATACATGGATGTTACATTACTTTTGTAGAATATTTAATACATAACAAAAATAGACACCCAAGGATCATAATAGTTTAGTGTGTTTGGAAACTCGGAACATAATATTCTAATCATGGTGAAAGATCTCCAACATCTCCTATAAAGGTATTACCCTTTTGTTTTCTTACATAAAACCTATCATTATATCCCAGTGAAAATAAAACATAAAAATGGTGATCTCAAATGCTCAGTAAGGGTAAACATGGAGAACATAAAACAATCCATAAACATTTGAACGTAAAAACATAGACATAAAACATCAAAATACTGAGTAATGACATAAATCATGGTAGTATATAAGGAATAGATCACAAAGGAACATTAATCATGATAAAATAGCATGGGAATAAAACATATAATTGTGGAAAACCATTAATAACATGATATTATTTCCACAGTAGCCAAGACATTGCTACCAAGACCATCATAGTGGACAAATTCTATTACTGAACCGGGTTTACTTGGCGTTCCATCACTGTATTACAGAACCATATTTACTTTCCGTTCCAGCCATTTTTATATCATGAGATATAAATCTTTACCCAATTAATTGGAGGGGTATATATTTCCCACCCATCTCATATTTAAATCATTCTTATGTGTGCTACAAAACAATCATAAATCATTCATCATAACCTAAAGAATAAAATGGGTTTCATAAACATCATACCACCTTAACATAATCCATATAAAACAAATGGATATAATTTCATCATAATAAAAATAAAACCATGTAAATAATAGAGACATTATACTTGAAGCATAATCATACTAAATAATGTCCTCTAATATGGGAAATATTTTTGATAAAACACTTGAAATGAATTCTTGAGGAAAATATCCTTTCTTCTTCAAAATCATTTTCTTTTCAAAAAATGCCACGTAATTTTAAAAGAAAATTATTTTGTTGAAAATAATCATGAAATCAGATAGAGGAATCTTCATGAAAATAAGGCGTTATGAAACTGTAAAAATTTGTTCATGCCGTATAAGTTAAAAAAACATTCTCCTCATACTTTTGTTGAAAAAGTAAAAAAGTACCTTGTATGGTAAACAAAAGAAAGATTCATTCCATACAATGTGGTAAAACTCAACAAAGGTTAAAAATGAATTTAAACATACATGGAAGAATATTATACATATTATGAAACAATTTTGAGAAAACATGGACATGGATGATAAACATAACCCCATTAAATACTTACGAATAAACAATCTTGGATAAGAATGAGATTGGAATAATTATCCATTACCTTATGTTCAATTTCTTCTGTATGTGTCTGAGACTCCAGTATAGTGGGTTTAAACATATTATTAACTTATAATAGAACCATAATAATATTTATGATATCATATATGATTCACTTAGGTCTTTATATTATTCGTTCATTTGTCAATTCCATGTTAAAGCAACGTTTTGGGTAATAATCGTTTCATTTATCGTACGTGTTTGGACTTGTTGTTCTTGATATTATTACTTATATAATTATTTCCTTACTTCCAGAATGTAAAAAATGATTTATATATCATATATATTCAGTATATATATAACATATAGATAAATGAAATGAAATACACCGTTCATGGAGACGGTAGGCCGTACGTACGCATGAACGTTGTTTTCTTTTCCTTATTGACTTGAATGGAATTAAGTAGATAACATATATATATATACATAAATCCAGTAGCATTATTATGTCATATATTTCATGATTACTTATTATATATACTTTATAATCATTCTTGAATGGTTAACATGTAGAATGAATTTCATCGCATCGTGGAGACGGTAATCCGTACGTACGCACGAGCCATCATATCATTACAATAATTATTGAATGGAATTGGAGTGGATGATATAATATATAATAATTAGTATTAAGTTATAATAATCATATATATTTATTATTTCCACCATTATACCCATCCATGTAAGGTGGTGGTGGAAAAATAGATTACACCACGACGTGGAGACGGTATTTCGTACGTACGCACACGTGGTGATTTCTATTTCCATAGGATGGATAGAAGGTGAAATGGGGTTGTTTCATATTTATAATAAAATATCAGTATATGAGTGATATTGATGTTATTAATTTATAAAGAAACAAGTAAATAATAGGAAGTACAGGAAGAAATAAATTTGAAAGAATCGGTAAAGGATACTACCTCTTCTTTGACGCGCCTCTTCTAAACCTCCTCTTAGGGCACTAAAGTTGGTCTATGAATAATACCAGGACCTCTAGTATGTTTCTAGGGAAGTGGAGAAGAGAAATGGACAGGGTTTTACTGATCATGAAGGCTCAAAATTTTGTGAAGAGGAGAGGGAGGAGGTGCCCTTTTATAAGAGAGGAGAGGGGCACTTTTGGAAACCTCTAAAATATAAATTTATAATATACCCAAAACCCACTTAAAAACTTCCAAAATGACTCAAATTCGAAAATTATATGATATAGGGTTGTAATATAACCAGAAAACAAAATTTATACATGTTTAGAATTTATTTTAAACCTTTTCAACTTAATTTATCCTTATTTAATCTATTTAATTTAATTTGTGGTAATAATATTCTAAATTTTAAATTGTTATAAATAATTACTTATGTGTTGTGAATTGTCCATAATTGGATACTTTATGACATTTTCGACCATATAAATTTCAATTTATAATTTTTAAATATTTTTGTAATTTTTAAACAATTAAATAATATGTTATTTTTATAAAATAACAATAGCGTCAATTTTGACACTATTCATTTATTTGAATTTAAATAAAATCCACACAGAGGCTATATTCGAAAGAAATATTTAATAGATTCATAAAATGTCATATTTATCTAGAAAATTCATTGATAACATTAAATAGTTCATATAATATTTATTTTAATATTTTTAAAAACCATTTATTTGATATTTCAATCAATAATATAATTTATACATCACTATTGTGTCATCATTAATGATAATTATTTAATATCTAAAAATTACAAATAAATTAACATGATGTAGATAATTTTAATATATTTTTGGAGACTATTTATGTTTGAAGTTTTATAAATTTTATCAGTAAATTAAAATTATTACACTTATAAGATATAAGAGAGTGACATGTTGTCACTTTCTTTGGTTTTAATAATAATTACATAATTTTCATTGTAAAAAGTCCATTAAATGAATCTATTCTGACCCTTAGGTGATATGGGTTTACTTTTATTCATCCAATAGAATTTTTGCAGGTGTTAAAGTAATTTTATAATCTTATTTTTACCCTTAATTAACTGATTTACCATTAACTATAGTAAATAAAATTTACCGTAGTTACTATTCATAATGTCTAAAAAAAGTAGCCTATTAAAATAATTTTAACCTACTGATTCCAAATATTGAATCCATTTTTTAAAATTCAAAACACAGAAGTTGCAGTATTTAATTTAAAATTAATCCTGCTGTTGAGAAAATAGGTTTTAAAAGTTAAAACATTGGAAAAGATTGAAATGTTTTTACCTATGAACTCAATGTAAAATTAATGATAATGGCATAAATTATATTAAATGGTAAAAATATATTATATTTATACTTTTAAACCATTCAATATTACAATTTAACCATATAAATTATCTTGATGAAAAAAAGTTGTTTTTAATTAAAATTTAGCGTATTTTTACTCTTCATCAAAATACGAAAGTTAACAGAAAAATATTAAAAATTTATCCAAAGTAAACTTTTATATACTTATTGCAATTAATAAGTTTATTTTTTCAAATTTAACTTATAAACGTTTGAAAAACTAGATTTAAAGTGGGTGCGCCATCAAAAGGTGACAAAACTGCATTTTTTGAAAAATACTTATTTTACCTGAAAAAATTATTTTGTTCTCATACCAGGTTCTAGATAATGTTTATGATGAATTATAATATTATAAAATTCAAAATTTGGTTAATACTATTCATAACGGCTAGTTCATAATAATATTATAATAATATATCGTTGTTTAGTGAAACTCGGTATTGCATACAACACACGCTATTGAAGAAGGTCACTCTTGCGTGTAACACAAGCCAAGAATAGTGTTTTCATATACTAAAAGCTAATATGGTGTTGTGTATAGTGCCAGATAATCTTGGTGTATCATACAACACAAGACATCAAAAAAAAATTAAAAATAATATTTTTCATAAAATATCAGGGTGTTACATTCTACCCTCCTTAAAATGAATTTCACCCTCGAAATTGATCGGGGTTATAAATCATTTACTAATTGAATGTTTCTTTCATTGAAACCCACATTGTAAAAAGGAATACTAAAAATTAATTTTAAAAAGTAAAGAAAGAAATGTAACAGTTACCTCAATTAAGTCATCACTGGGTTTCCACATAGGAGAACATTGCTGAAAACATGGATATGGAAGAGAAATATAACAATCAAGTTATGATGGATAGTGGTAGAGAAAATGCCTATGAAAAAGACAACAATCACAAATCCATAAATTTTTGATGATCTAAGGTACCATCTAATTCATCAGATATGAGGGTACTAGGACAATGTTTTTTGTTTTCAAGATAATTTCCCTAAAGTTGATGAATTTTTGCATAAGGATAAATACTTACTTGATTTCAGTGTAATATCATTGTTGGTCATTCCATGAAAAATTTACAATTCATATCTTATTTAATGAAATGAAGTTTAATTTTTCCTTCTTGAAATGTTAGAAGATCATGAGATAGAATGATAGGTTATTAAATCTATCTCAAAAAGTTATCAAAAGTTATTAAATATACATAAGTCCATATATGGTGAGATTAACCATATATGATTCTAAAAATGGACTTATAATTCAACTATCATACCTCTTAATAAAATAAAACTAATTTATACTACCAGCGACTTCTTGTAGGCCACTAGTAGGTGATAAAGTCCTATCTCACTTCAGTTGTGGGTTTTATTCCCGCAACCTTGTCCGACGTGATAGTTTGTCACTCATCCTACATGTTGTCCATTTTCTAAAACCATACTATTATAACATTTCAGAAATAATATAAAAAAGTTCTATCCTTAAACAATACCATCTAACTTAATCTATTCCAATCTTTAAGTTTATCCAAAATACTTCTATCCAATATCATAGTATAATGAAAAAGATTACTAGAGAGGTCATATACAAAGCATGCGATTACCATTATTTATCCCCCATATATCATAAGATATATCTTTTTTTTGGTCACGTTCTAAACATGAGAAAAACTTAATCATGTCTTCTCTTGAAAAATGAATACCCATTGAACTTTAGTAAAAACATGAATGCTGTCAAAAGTTAACTCTTTCCACATACCAAAATCCCAAAATTTCTATATATTCAAACCATTATGTCACTTTGTCCTTATATTAGTCATGTGATCATTAATAATATCAAACATATTATTTTCCCCTTATCTTTTCATTATGCACATATCATCTTCTTTTCAAAAACATTTCAATCACTTTTCATGGTTACTAGTACCATTCTACATATACTTTCAAATACTCAAGGAAAAACAATAGTGTAACAATCCTTATATTTTTCATTATTCCATAGTACCATATATTATTCTTGAAAAACATGCAATTATTCTACTACCATCTTAAACCATTGACCGAGCTTCATCATTTTATTCCTCAACACTTCTTTCATCTCATATATCATTTGTAGTCTCTTCATCTTCAGAAACATAAATACTACCCATAAGACCATGATGATTCTCCTCATGAGATTTTCCCTTAGGGCATCGATTTTCATAATGCCCATACATTCCACATTTAAAACATTTAACTATTTTTGATGTCTTATCAATACCATTATCCTTGTTCATAGTGTTAACTGAACCTTTTTCTTTGCAATTACTGGCTTTGTGTCCTTCTTTTCCACACCCAAAGCATCTTATAGTTCCTTTGAAACATTCTCCCTGATTCCTCTTACCACATGATTTACATGAGGGAAATTGAACTTTCTTTCTTCTATGGTCATCATGAAACTCCATATTTCTCTTATTAGCTGAGTCAGGAAACATACCAAAGTTGAGATTATTGATCATATTATGAGATTTATGGTTAGGAATAATAACAATGTTTAGACTTCTAAATCCCATTTCATTTGGTTTCTCATGAAGAATATCATTCCATTGTCCATAATATCCTACATTATCATGAATCTTCCTGTTTCCAACCATTTTCTAAAACCCAAAAAGAATAGTGTGAGAGACAAAAATCATACTAGGAAAAGAACATAATCAAGGGGAGTACATTCAATCTCTAACATATTAGGTTTAATCCTAGGTTATTCATGATCGTTATATTAATTCTAGGATTTTAACCTATACTTTATACTTAACCTTACAGACATCCCTAGACATACCTTAGAAATATCTCTAGGGATCTGACTAAAGTTTTCGTATCCTAGTTTCCAAAGGTTAACTAAAACTTTCCTTTGATACCAACTTTAGATACCCAAATATTGACATACATGGACGTTAAATTACTTTTGTGGAATATTTAATACATAACAAAAATAGACGCCCAAGGACCGTAATAGTTTAGTGTCTTTGGAAACTCGGAACATAATGTTCTAATCATGGTGAAAGATCTTCAACATCTCCCATAAAGATCTTCCCCTTTTGTTTTCTTACCTAAAACCTTTCTTTATATCTCAGGGAAAAGAAAACATAAAAAGGGTGACCTAAAATGCTCATTAAGTGTAAACATGGAGAACATAAAACAATCCATAAACATTTGAACGTAAAAACATGAACATAAAACATCAAAATCCTGAGTAATGACATAAATCTTGGCAGTACATAAGGCATAGATCACAAAGGAACATTAATCATAATAAAATAGCATGGTAATAAAACATGTAATTGTGGAAAACCATTAACCACATGATATTATTTACATAGTAGCCAACACATTGTTCCCAAGACTATCGTAGTGGACAAATTCCATTACTGAATTGGGTTTACTTGTTGTTACAACCCTGTATTACTGGACCTGATTTACTTGCCATTCCATCCATGTTTATCTCATGATATATAAATCTTTAACCAATGAATTGGAGGGATATATAGGTCCCAACCATCTCATATTAAAATCATTCTTACATGTGCCACAAAACAATCATAAATCATTCATCATAACCCAAAGAATAAAATGGGTTTCATAAACATCATCCCATCTTAACACAATCCATATAAAACAAATGGATATCATTTCATCATAAGAAAAATAAAACCATGTAAATAATAGAGTCATTATACTTGAAACATAATTTTACGAAATAATTTCATCTTAGATGGGAAATAGTTTTGACAAAACACTTGAAATGAATTCTTGAGGAAAATATCCTTTCTTATTCAAAATAATTTTCTTTTCACAAAATGACATGTAATTTTAAAAGAAAAATATTTTTTTGAAAATAATCATGGAATCATATAGATTAATCTTCATTAAAATAATAAGTTATGAAATTGTGAAAATATGTTCATTCCGTATAATTTAAAAAAACATTCTCCTCGTACTTTTGTCAGAAAAGTCAAAAAGTACCATGTATGCTAAACAAAAGAAAGATTCCTTCCATACAATGTGGTAAAATTAAAAAAAGGGTAAAAATGAATAAAAACATACATGGAATAATAGTAAACATTTTATGAAAATATTTTTAGAAAACATGGATATGGATGATAAACATAACCCTAGTAAATACTTACAAATAAACAGTCTCGGATAAGTACGAGATTGGAATAATTATCCCTTACCTTATGTCCAATTTTTTCTGTATGTGTCTGAGACTCCTGTATAGTGGGTTTAAACATATTATTAACTTGTAGAAGAGACATAATAATATTTATTATATCATATATGATTCACTTAGGTCCTTATATTATTCGTTCATTTGTCAATTCCATGTTAAAGCAACATTTTGGGTAATAATCGTTTCATTTATCGTACATGTTTGGACATTTTGTTCTTGATATTATTACTTATATCATAATTTATTTACTTTTATAATGTAAAAAATGATTTATATATCATATATATTCAGTATATATATATATAATAAATAGATAAATGAAATTAAATACACCATTCATGGAGACGGTAGGCTGTACGTATGCATGAACGTTGTTTTCCTTTCCTTATTGACTTGAATGGAAGTAAGTAGATGACATATGTATATATATATATATATACATAAATCTAGTATCAATATTATATCATATATTTCATTATTACTTATTATATATACTTTATAATCATTCTTGAATGGTTAACATGGAGAATGAATCCCATCACATTGTGGAGACGATAATCCGTAAGTACGCACGAGAAATGATATCATTCCCATAATTATTGAATGGAATTGGAGTGGATGATATAATATTTAAGAATTATTATTATGTTATAATAATCATATATAGTTATTATTTCCACTATTATACCCATCCAAGTAAGGTGGTGTGGAAATTAGATTACACCACGACATGGAGACGGTATTCTGTACATATGCACGCACGGTGATTTCATTTTCCATAGGATGGATGGAATGTGAAATGGGGATTCTTCATATTTATAATAACATATCAGTATATTAGTGATACTGATTATATTACTTTATAATGAAACAAATAAATAAGAGGAAGTAAAAGAAGAAATAAATTTGAAAGAATCATTAAAAGATATTACCTCTTCTTTGACGCGCCTCTTATAAACCTCCTCTTAGGGCACTAAAGTTGGTATTTGAAGAAGACCAGGACCTCTAGTATGTTTATAGGTAAGTGTATAAGATAAAAGGACTGGGTTTTACCGAGCTTTAAGGCTAAAATTTTTTTGAATAGGAGAGGGAGGAGGTGCACTTTTATAAGAGAGGAGAGGGGCACTTTTGGAAACCTCTAAAATATTAATTTATAATAAACCCAAAACCCACTTAAAAACTTCTAAAATGACTCAAATTATAATATGAGATTATATATGGTTTTAATATCATCATCCAATAAAATTTATACATGTTGGGAATTTATTTTAAACCTTATCAACTTGATTTATCCTTATTTAATCTATTTAATTTTATTTGTGGTAATAATATTATAAATTTTAAATTGTTATAAATAATTACTTATGTGTTGTTAATTGTCCATAATTGGATACTTTATGACATTTTCTACCATAAAAATTTCAATTTATAATTTTTAAATATTTTTGTGATTTTTAAACAATTAAATAATATGATATTTTTATAAAATAACAATAATGTCAATTTTGACACTATTCATTTATTTGATTTTAAATAAAATCCACACAGAGGATATATTATAAAAAAAATATTTATTAGATTAATAACATGTCATATTCATCTAGAAAATTCGTGAATCACATTAAATAGTTCATATAATATTTATTTTAATATTTTTAAAACCATTTATTTGATATTTCAATCAATAAAATAATTTATAAATCACTATTGTGTCATCATTAATGATAATTATTTAATCCCTAAATTTTTTAAATAAATTAACATGATGTGTATAATTTTATTATACTTCTGGAGAATATCTATGTTTGATGTTTTATGAAGTTTATCACTAAATTAAAATTATTACACTTATAAGATATAAGAGAGTGACATGTTGTCACTTTCTTTGGTTTTAAAAATAATTACATCATTTTCATGGTCAAAAGTCCATGAAATGAATCTATTCTGACCCTTAGGTGATATGGGTCAACTTTTATTCACCCAATAGAATTTTGGCAAGTGTTAGGGTAATTTTATAATCTTATTTTTACCCTTAATTACCCGATTTACCATTAACTGTAGTAAATACAATTTACCATAGTTACTATTCATAATGTCTAAAAATAAAAATTATCCTATTAACAAAATTTGTACATACTAATTCAAAATATGGAATCCATTTTTCCAAATTCAAAACACATAATGTGCATTATTTAATTTAAAATTAATCCCGCTATTGTGAAAATGGGTTTTAAAAGTTAAAACATTTTACAAAAGATTGAAATGTTTTTACCAATGAATTCAATGTAAATTAATGATAATGAAATAAATTATATTAAATGGTAAAAATATATTCTATTTATACTTTAAAACCATTAAATATTATAATTTAACCATATAAATTATCTTGATGAAAAAAATTTGTTTTTAATTAAAATTTAGAGTATTTTTACTATTAATCAAAATATGAAAGTTAGCAGAAAAATATTAAAAATTTATCCAAAGTAAATTTTTATATACTTATTGCAATTAATAAGTTTATTTTGTCAAATTTAACTTATAAAAGTTTCAAAAACTATATTTAATGTGGGTGCTCCATCAAAAGACGACAAAACTGTATTTTTTGAAAAATACTTATTTTACCCGAAAAATTTATTTTGTTCTCATACCCTGTTCTAGATAATGTGTAAGATGAATTATAATGTTATAAAATTCAAAATTTTGTTAATACTATTCATAAATTCTAGTTCGTAATAATATTATAACAATATATCATTGTTTAGTGAAACTCGGAATTGCGTACAATACAAGCTATAGAGGAAGTTCGCTATTGCGTGAAACACAAGCCAAGAATAGTGTTTGTGTATACTAAAATATAATACGGTGTTGTGTATAATTAAATATATTCTTTGTGTATCGTACAACACAAGACATAAAAGAAATTAAAAAGAATATTTCTCATAAAATCTCAGGGTGTTACAGATAATCTACTTACTATGTAGAGATTCCCTTGTTTCATGGTCCTTATCCTAGTTTATAAGATCCATAGTGTGGGCCACACCATGTTTCTAAATAATTGTTTTGACCATCCCCATTATTTTGTACCACATTCCTTTATGATATAGCTTTATCCTATGTTATCATCTTTGCGTCGTAGTGTTGGTTTTTGCATTGTGGTATTATAATTCTCAGCTTCCCTATAAACATCATACCCCAATCAAAATCTATCTTCCTTTAGTATTTTCTCTTGATTCTTGATCAACACTCAGGAGATTCTATTATCCTTTCATATAAAAACCCATATTTTAATACAATTTATTCATGATTTATTACCTAAAGATACACTTAATAAAATGACACAATATCATGAGGCCAAGTTTATTTAAGTAATTACATACATAACATAACAACTTGAAGAATAAATACAAAAACGTTATTTAATAACTATATAACATTATATTATATTCCATAGATCTTCTAAAATGATATAGGATATCCTGGAATGTACATAAGAAAGGGGTGAGCTATAAGTCTTAGTAAGTGAATAATCAAAGCACAACTTGATGAAAGTAATAAATTTTAGTGAATAGGAATACCAACGAGACATAAAAGTTGTGAGATTCATAATAATTAATAATGATTCATGATATAAAATGATAATATCAAGGAGACATAGCAATTTTAAAACAAAATAAAGCATGGAATAATCATAAATCAAGTCTAACTACCAAGGAAATATCACATGGAAGAAAAGGCACCATAATGGATTATGTTCACTCCCTAATCCCATACATAATGTCTCATGAGGAAAAAACATTATCTAATGCATTTTAGGGCTATATAATTATGGGAATTCATTTCACATTAATATCATGTACATGCATAAGTGTGAAACATTGATCATTCAAAATAGGATCATATTTCATAAACTTTTAACCCATTATTAAGGATATTTGGTAACAAAAATTTAAGTATCCCATAAATGAATAATGGGTAAATCTATGTGGATACCATTGATTGGAAATTTGGATGATTATTAACTACCCAATTGTTTATTGTGAAAATTTATAGGATAATTTCATCAGCCTAATGGTAGTACATAAATATTCCTAAGAGGGATTAATGAGAGTTAAAGGGGTATATACTCAATTGGAAATCATAATTAAAATATGAAGTATTTTTAATAATATATCCCAACAAGAAAAATTGGAAATTAAAAGGAATAATATAAGGATGGTTCTCAACTAAATAGGGGAAAGAGATAATCCCTTACCTTTTGAGGGGTGCCTTAATTTTTGGGATAAGCCTCTTACGATCTTGGGGGAACCTTAATGGGGCTCTAGAGATTTAAGGTTAGAGTAAATTCCTAATTTAAGATTTTTGTGTGATGAGGAATGGGAGGTTGGGTAGGTTTATATATAAAAAATAGGGAAATTCTTTATTAATTTCTAAACATAGGTTTTGGAATCCATATAATAAAATACTCAAAACCAAAAAACATCACATGATTTTTTCGAAAGATAATTGGTTTCAAATATTTTATAAGGCCAATAAAAAATCATTAATATAATACTATTGGTGATGTATAATTGATTCATGTTTGTAAATAATTGATTTTAAAACCTTAAAATATAATATAGTTTTTGGAGGATACGTTAAGGATTTATAAAATTACTAAAATAAACTCATGATAACATTATTTTAAATTTAAAACATAATTTTTTTCTTTTATACATTTCATGGAATATATTAAATCACTTTTTTTTCATTATTATGTCATAATAGATACCATATATTTATATAAAATTTATTGTTTACAAATAAAATTGGTTGTCTTAGAAAATTATGAGAAATTAACCCTTGTATAATTTCAATGTGTTGGTTTAAAAAATGATATTTATTTTATTAAAATATTTCTCTATATATGATAGTTTACAATTTTAAATAAAATGACCCATTTATTGAAAAATACTAGATTTTTTACCATAATATTTTTTCTATCTTTTATAAAAAATACATTTGATTTTATAAAATTATATTATCATTTATATTTAATAATTACTATTTAGTATTAAAATTTTATTAATATATAATTTAGGTCAAAATCCATGATTTCATTAAAAAGAATGTCTTGATTAAAACTATATATTTCCAAAAAATATAATTTTTGTTTCATTTTTTTAAAATATAATTTTTATGAAACTCCTTATTTAATAATTTAAAAATTAATATAAAAATCGATAAATGTAAAAAAAATTATTAAAAGTAAAATATTAAAATTCATATAATTCGGGTCTAGATACATATCACTTTATTACATAAGTGAATGTCCTAATGGTAAGGTGTGTGATGATGAGATTTTCATGGGGTGATTGGACGAACATGGTTTGGGTCATGATCTCTGTGAGATTAAACTTCTCTAATAAATGTTTTCTCTCATGAATCAGTTATTTAATCTCATCATGGGCTTGGTCAGGGGAAAATCATTATGATTTTATCACCCTCATAAGCTCTGATAAATGGGATTCATAGGGTGTTATCTTACTAGTTGAGGTCATCACTCCTTCCATATATATAAATTGGAATTTATCATAAAACTTAATATATAAAAATCATGAAATAACTGAATAATGACTATAGTATGAATGGTTATGATGCTTAATGTTTTTTAAATTTAATAGTTTGTAACTTATAATGGTTAAAAATAACCAATCAGTGTATGTGTTTTCTATTACTTCATTACATAATAATGAATTTATTCCTTTAAAAAGTGACTTTAATTTATAAAAGTTTGGGTCATTACATTTCACCCTCTACTTGTGGTATTGCATTCATGGCATCTGGATATCAATTTTCTCCATTACAAGGTGATTCCTCTATTTTACATCTCTTTTTCCTTATTCAGCATTATGGAGAAGGTTGTGCTTGTGGATATGGATGGTTTTGGTGATGTGGTGGAAAGAGATTGATAGAGGGTTTTGTGTTATAGGTTTTTGATCTATCCTTAGTGAGGTATTATTCATGAGGATATCCATTCTTTATTCCATACTTTCATAGTGATTTTGAAATCATTGTTTTAGGTAGGATATGCTCATTCACTCTTTTTTTAGTTTATGAGTGGGTATTGCATGCATTTGAAATCCAATGTGTGTACATTAAGGGTCATATTAATAAATATAACCCATTTGTTTCAAAAAAATTAAAGGTAATGGGGTGTAATCACATGTGTTTACTTATTATGATACATGATTGATTTTATTTTTGAACATAACAATTTTTGGGAACAATGTTTGCATTGTGATTACTATGAACAATGAGTAACTTATTATTATTCTTTGATTGAGCTCCCCATTCATGACAATTATAATCACTTATATATGGTTAATGAACTGGTTACCCATGGAAATATAGAATTGTGTGTAATACACATTCTAAAGAAGATGTAATATTTTGGAATCCCTTGAACGGAAATTATAGTCGATGTGAATGCTAAATTGTGTTTCTACATGTTGATGTTCTTATTGGGTTATCTTGTGTGATGTGTGGTAAAAATTTAGTGATTTTACTAATGATAGTAGGGATTTGGTTTGAGGTGGGATATGGTTTCCATGATGCCAAATTCTTTGGAATCTGAACTGATGAGGGATGATGTGAAGTGGTTAATTATGAATTTTTTTCACGTAGTTCTTTTGGTGAGGTGTTTGGGTTGTGGTGATGGATTGGAATATATTGTGACATGGTGTTAGTTGACGTGGTATAGATGAGATGTTGTGAATTGTAGTTGTGTTAGTTTATTGGTTATCCAGGGAATGAGTTTGAAATACTAAAACTGAAATATCATGTGCTCGATTTAAATAAGAATCTGATAAAATTGATGTGTGGTAACTGTATTAAGGGAATTAAATGATAAATTAAATGGTTATTTTAATTTCAAAATGAATTGAATTAGTAAAAGAGTTTAATTGAAACTCATTAGTTTTAGAAATGGTTTGAATTGAAATTGAAAAGTGTGTTTGATTGGATTGTTTGTGGTGGTTGTGTGGTGTGATGAATTAGTTGTGGTAGTGGATAATAGAAGAGGTTTTGATATATTATGGTGGTTTAATGAGAAAAGTTTTTGGTACTGTTATGAACCCATATATTGGTCTTTTTTGTTTCCCATTAATCATGTATTTGACGTTATTTCTATACATGGCCCACCTGAGTTGGATAACCTAAGAAACACCTAAATGTTTTGTGTTTTGGGTGATTTTATCAACAACCAAGATGGTGCTGAATCAGATGGTGGGGTGACACATCTTATTTATTCTTCCATCAGAAGTAGTGATTATGATGGTTTGGAGTTAGATATTTCCTAGTGATGACCGGTTGGTGTTTAAGATTACATATTGATGAAGGGTTGGTGTTGTAAATCACCCATTGATGAAGAGAAAGTGATATGTGGGGGGGGGGGGGGGTCATGCATTGTAGGATGAGAGCATGATGTTGATTTCCTTCAAGTTCATGATACACTACTCTTGTGGATATGATATGTGTGATTTTATGAGGTTGTGATGTGTGGTCATTGATTGATTCCAATATGATATGATGGGCCCTTCAAAAGGTTGGGTTACCTAGGTTTGTATACCAACCTACATCAAATGTGGAATGATATATAATATGATGGCATGGAATGGATGGAACTTATGAAATTTGACATTGGGGTGTGAGAGTGGAAAATAAGTGGGTAATTTTTAGTGTGGAACCTTTTTTTATATTAATTTAATGATATGATACTATACTTGGATGTTAATTTTAGTGATAGTGTCATGGTGAGGTTGAGAAATGTAAATGACTAGTTTAGGTGCATGTTGGTTCTTTTTTTATTCATTGGTTCATTTTTATGCTCTCTTCACATGTGCACAAGAGACCTTATGTATTATCCTATAGAGTATATATGTTATTATCACCCTATATATATTAAAACTATTTTTCATCCTTCCAGGAGGATTTTAGGGATTGATATAAAAATTACTAGCTTAAGTATTAGAGCTACTATTGAGTCTCTATTACAAGGCATGTATTCTTATTGTTCACATAGAGAATTTTATTTTATTTTTTGATATTTTTCACACGTTGTGGGGTGTTTTTTTATCTTTTTATATTATGTGGTGGAGATTGTTTTTTGGTTATTAGTTATACTCAATATATTATATTCATTATTGAGGGTAATTCCCTCCATATATTAGATTTTTATACCCTCTGTGCTAGTCACTAAACTAGTTCCTTATAAAGGTGGGGATAAGTGGAAATTGTCTCTCTTCCTTCACTACTAATTTAGGAGGGATACTTTTAGGGTTTCGTGACTGAGTGGTACTCAAGTTTTAGGATGAAAATGTGATGCTACTTGGATTAAGGAACATGTATGAACTACATGTGTTGGTTGAGAAATTGTACCAGTGAAGCTTGATGCGTGATATAGATAAGGGATACTAGCTAGGACATAGGATTTTATCCTCACCCTCCCATGATCTAATTCAAGTATTTTTATCTTATTGAAATATGCGGTGAATTGTTGTCTCTTACATTCTAGAGACCTAGGTGAGGTATATTCATCATGCTTTTTTTATTGAACAAAGTAGTTTTGGAGAAGTTAAAAATGAATTAAATTAAATAAATCTTGAAGTGGAATGCAATAGAGATTGGGGATACCCATGTATTTTGAATAATAACCATTGGTCAAAGTCTAAACACTATCCAGACATTGGAGGTTCAGTAGGGTAATCTCACTGATCGTTATAGGGTAAATCTGATAGAGAAAGATAAGGCATGGTAGAGATACTTATATGATTTTTAGTGGAAGAGTCTATAAAAGTCCAAGGGATCATCTATTACCTATATATAGAGCATTGTATGGAGGTTATTGAGATCACCTTTGGTCTAATAAAATCCTAGTAAAGGTTATGGGTTATATTAGTGGTTAGTCAAGTGTGAGGGTTGGTATTCTAGTGGTTGAAATTTTATCTCGATGATCCAAAGGAAGTGTATATCTCTTAAGATTACTTTTGGAAGGAGTTTCAACAAGAGTTTTTTCATAAATGATGAAGGTATAAAATAGGGTGGAGAAACTCTCCCTTCATCAAGCGATATTGAGTAGATGGGAGCTGGATATTAAGTTTAAGAAAATTTTATGTTTCTCTACCAACCTCTTTACAAATGATGAGTCTATAACATGGTATCTAGATGAGGAATTGTTCCCCGATATTGGATATACATCCACAACATTTATACTTCCTATATTTTGTACACTGTAAATGAAATAGTATGTGATTGAGTAGATTTTCTCTTAGGGGGGAGATCCGAGATAAGTAGGCTAGCAGGGTATCTCGAGTAGTATAGATTCATGTAGTGGATCGTAGATTTCAAAGAAGTCGATATTACAACCAGTAGGGAGCCAATCACAGTAGACTACTTCATACATTTTGAAGGCCAATGCTTCTCAAAGATATGTTAGAATCTTCCTATTTTCATGTTATGACCTTGGGGGTTATGGTCACCAATAATATTAGTGCCTAAATGATCAAGGAGGTTGGTTTGGTTTGGTCATCCAGACCACCTCTCCAGCCACAGTAGGTGAAGAGGACATCATAATTTACTCAGTTAAAGGGAGGCGTGGATGGAAGAGGTTATCCCCATAATGGTGCTCATCCTTAGATAACCATACTATATTATGGTCATGGGGACTGTTAGTAGTGAGGAATAGGAGTTGGGCATGGTAAGATATATGCTATGGAGGTTCTACTTCCAATAGGACCAGAAATTGTTCAATATATTATATTTTATTGTTTACCATAGTTTCTTCCTTATTTTATTATATATCATCACAATCCATCATTACTTATACTTTGGACCAAGTTATAGTAATATAGGTGGAGAGGCTTCCAAGTCCCCTAGTGTTATCTATGCTAGTTGGTAGTTTGGCCAATTTTTTTTATGTGTTTAAGGTATGTCGACTAATGATGGGGTAGAACCAGTCATTGGGGACTTCTTATTATTTTAGATATATCCATATAATGTTTTCCTTGAAAAGGATGGGTTTTATTATTTGCATGTAGTTATTTATTAATTACAAAGGATAGATTTTTTTCTAACATGGAAGGCTAGCAAGTGGTGTTTGTTGGAGAGAGAATAAATTGATTTGGGGGAAGGAGAGTAGAACCAATTTTGTCTTAGTTGGTAGATATGCAGGTGGCAGCTCAAGTGGCAGATGATCTTAAGGTTATTAAGTGGTTTTTATATGTCTTCCTAGTTGAGGTTGTGAAACTACCCACTCGATGTGATGTTGAGTTTGGAATAGAGTTACAATCAGTAACATCTCTTATTTTGGTGGATCCTTATCAGATAGAACCCACATAGTTATGAGAGTTTAGGATCCAATTTGATGATATAATAAAGAAGGGTTTCATACTACCTAGTGTATCCCCATGTGGTGATCCAATGTTTTATGTCCAAGAAGGTCTATGGTGGTATGAGGTTTTGTATAGACTACTTGAGGATGAATTAGGTAATGGTCAATAACAGTTACCCTTTTTTCAAATTTATGACCTATTTTCTTAGTTGAATGAATCCATCTTATTTTTTTATGATAAACCTATGGTTCAGATATCATCAGACAAGGGTAAAGGATGATGATATCCTAAATACTTCCTTTAAATGTAGGTATGGGAATATAAAATTCATGGACATGTTGTTCATCACCATGAACACACTAATTGTACTCATGGGACTCATCAAATATATGTTTCATAAGTTTCTAGAAAATTTTGTGTTCTTGTTTACTAATGACATCCTTATCTAATTGAGATCATAAGAGGTTCATGTCGAACATCTAAGAGTTGTCCTATGGGTCCTTTAACACCAACAATTATATGGAAATTTATCCAAGAGAAAATTTTGGAGGTGTAAAGTGAATTTCCTTGGTTATTTTGTGTCCTAGAAATTTGTGTTTATAGACCCACCAATGTTATAAGTTAATGCTTATTTGGTACTACACGAGAATGTGGAAGAGGTTTGAAGCTTCCTTTGTCTTTCAGGCTATTTCTAGAGTTTTATTTCTAACTTTTCTTGGATTGTAGCCCTATTAAATACTTTGACTTAGATGGAATACTATTTTATTAAGATTGATCAACATAATATAGATTTTTATTACTTAAAGGATAAGATGATCAGTACTCCAACGCTTCAGTTTCCTAAGGAAAGGGGTCATGTTTGAGGTATTTTATAATTATTTTTTTCTAGTCTTTATATAGGTATTAATATAGAAAAGCTTATGATCACCTATGTGTCTAAATGTTTTCATCCCCATTAGTGTAACTATTCCACCCATGATCTAGATTTGGAAGTAATAGTGTATTCCATTAAATTGTAGAAACATTAACTCATCAAAGAGAGCTTTATGTTCATAACATATTATAAGGGAATAAAGTATGTATTTTATCAGTGATATCTAAATATTTAGTATCATAGGTGGATGGAGTTTATCTAGGATTTTGATTTGGAGATCTACTACACCCATAAAAAAGGAAAAATTGTGGCTTATACACTAAGTAGGTATTCATGAGGAGATTTCATTTGAGAGTCTAGTGAAACTTGGAGAGGGATGGAAGAGTTTTAGGACAGACATCTCTATGTAGTGAAAATTAGTGGTATAGGTTTTCTTTATTATATGCCCATGGGAACACCTTTTATGTGGTAGGTGGAGAAGTCTTAGTGGAGATACTTAGAGGTTTAGGTGATGAATAACTATGTTGGTTGTGGTGATTATCTAGAGGGGTGGTCAAAGGATATATAGAACCAAATAATATTTCGAGTGAGGTTGATCATTTCATTGAAGATGTGTGAGGAATTACTCCATTATTTTTAGAGCTAACATTTAGTGGTATGTTACAGTGTGACTAAGATTCATGAAATTTTGTATGGTTTTCAGAAGGTTAAATCCAATAAAAGTGTTCCTGGAAGTTTTTTGTAGCCCTTGGATATCCCTAAGTGGAAGTGGGAGGAAAATTCATTGGAATTCATCAATCGGTTAACCAATGTTATTGGTGGATCAGATACAGTTTGGTTGATCATTAACTATCTGAAAAATTCATCACTTTTTTTGGACATTCATGAGTCATCTATTGTGGATGTTCTAGAAAGGTGGTATATGGATTATTTGATTAGGATTCATGGTGTTCTAGGGACTATTATTTCTGATTAGGATCCTCAATTTATATTTTTAGCATTGAGAGATGGCTCCTAATTTCACTTTATCACTACTTTTCATCCCCATACCGTTGGGTTGACAGAGTGAACTATCCTTACATTGGAGGATATTTTTTTTTCTTTCATTAAATATTTGGGGAGATAATAGTTAAAGTAATTTTATTTGGTGGATTTCAACTATAGAAAAATATATCACACATACATTGGTATAAATCCATTTTATTTTTTTTATAGTTTTCCATGTCATTCACCATTTTACTAGACTGAGGTTGGAGAGTCGGTAGTTATTTTTCCCATGTGGTTTTGACCATATAGAGAAAGATCAAGATTGTTTAAGATTGGATGAAGGTGGTGTAGGATCACTAGAAATTTGTTGATGATCATATTTGGAGGAAACTATAGTTTGTGGTTGGATACCATGTGTTCTTAAGGTTTTCCCCTCATCAAGTGTAAAAAAATTGTTTTGGGAGTAAGTATTCTACCTAGTTCTTCAGTTCTTTTGAGGTGTTAGAGCATGTTGGCATGATGGATTATTAGTTGGTGATCCCAAAAAAATTAGACAAGATACACGAAGTCTTCCATGTGTCATAGCTCTATTAGTATCTTTATAATGACTCTCACATTATCAACTGGGGATATCTCGATATCGAGTATGATGTAGAATTTTTGGAGTGACCAATAGTGATCTAATATATTTGATAAAAATATATGCATAGACAAACCATTCCATTGTATTATGTGTTTTGGATGCATGTTAACAAAAGGAGAGTACGTGGGGGGGCTTGAGATGCAAATAATTTATGAAATGCCTGAATATTGTTAGTTTCTATGATATTATTTTCCCTTCTATTAGTGTGCTTAACTGATGGTAGTGTTTCAGTTATAATGATGTCCTTAAGAGGTATATCATTGGGTGGTTCTTAAAAAACCTTATTTTCCTTCTTCTAGGTTTGATTTTTATTATCGATGATGATAATTGTTTTAGAGGTATCTAATTTAATTTTCTGGGAATCCTAACCCATTACATAGTGTAAATTCATATGAAAGTGGTGTCTATGAGATATGTTTTAGGGAGTTAAGGAATGGATGGTGGATTTATAGTTTTTATTTCATCTGGGATATAGTTTAATGGTGCGGGGGTTATATTTCATCATAGAGGGGGTGTTTGCAGTGTGGAAAATAGTGTTTCATCTTGGAGTTATATTAGAGGTCGGTATAGTGGTGTAGAGAGGTCTATTGTAGCATACTGTACTAGGAAGTTTACTTATAGAGGTTCTTACTTTTTCCTCTTATCTATGTAATGGATTCACGGTTAAAAAATAGAGTCCCATAAAAGTTAGTTTTAGTGGGTTTTTTAATTTTAGGTTCATTTTACCATGGATCTAAGCTATAGAATGGTCCCTTACATAGGGCTAATCTTATGGAAGTGTGCAGATTTTCTTACATCGTGGTCCTTCATTTGGTTTATAGGGTCTACGGAATGGACCACACTATGTTTCTTAGATGTGTTTTTGATTATAACCTTTGAGGAATGGGACCTACATTTCCACCAATGCATTTTTTATGTGATAACCTTTGCACCATAGTGCATGTTATTGTTTCATGGTCTATCAATTATCCTATGGTCAATAAATTATAGACCCCCATCAAAACATATCTTCCTCCATTATTTTCAATTAACTCTTTTGTGAATCCTAGGTAACTTTAGGATGACTATCTCTATCTCCTTTTTTGATTTTATTCTTGGCATATAAATATTATGCATTAGAAATTACAAGGTGATTCCTATTTTTATTTCTCAATTTCTCCCTTGTTATTTATTTTGAAGAAGTTTTTTATTGGGGAGATTGATGGTTTGGGTGATGTGGTTGCTGGATATTGATATAGGGTGTTATGGTCTAGGTTTTTATTATATCCTTGATGCTATATAAGTAATTAGGATGTGTTTTATTTATTTAATCCTTTTATAGTGATTTAGAAATCCTTTTTTGAGGTATGGGATCCTTGGTCTCTTACTTTTTTGGAGAATGTGTTGGGATTTCATGATTTTGAAATCCAATCGGTGTGTGGTAAGGGTAATAATATTGAATATATTGAATTTTTTTAACTAATGTTTATAGTGATGTATATTAATCACATCTATTTACTATATTTGTGAAATTTATTATCATGATACTTGCGTGTTACTATTTCTAAAAATAGATGTAGTTGGGAAAAAAATTTTCACTATATTTTTGGTGAATTATAAGACCCTTATTGTGATTATTTTATTGATAAAACCACATATAAAAAATAATAATCACTTATATATGGGTAATGAATCATTTTCCAATGTAAATATTTAATTTCATGATAATAACCATGACAAAGAATGTGCGATTCTATGAAATCCCCTGAAATGAAATATGATTCAACATGGAAATGGGATAATACCCATGAGGGTTGATGTGTTGTGATTAATTTATGAAGTTGATGTCGTGTGATTATTACAGTGTGATACTTGGGTTGTGGGAATGTCTTGAAATATGATTCTAAATGGATTTGTTTAATGTGGAGAGGATGTGATTTGGTGTAATGTGGTTGCATTAGATTTCCACTTATCCATGGAATGAATTTGAAATACTAAAACTATGATATCATGGGTTGGATTTAACTAATTAGGTGATACAAGTTACATGTGGTAATCACATTAAATGGATTGAAGTATAAATAAATTGGATGTGTTAATGTGAAATGAATTGAATTAGTTAAAGGGATTCATTAGAATCTCATTAATTTTGGAAATGGTGGGGCATGAAATTGGATAGTGGGTTTTAATTTCTTGTGTGTGGTGGTGGTGTGGTGTGATGAATACTGATGGAAGTAGATAGTGGAAGATGTTATGAGGAATTTTATAGATGTTATGAGACATGTCAGTTCTTTTGTAATGTAATCATATATTTGGATTCTATGTTATGTATATATCATATATTTAATGTTATTTCTATATGTTCCCCATCCTAATTGGATAACCTTACTAATTCCCAAATGTTTTAGGTTATGGGTGTTTTCCCCAACATCTAGGATGGTGGTGAATCATATGGGTGGTGACCCCATCTTCCGTGATATTCATTCAAAATTAGTGATGATGATGGGTTTGTGTTGGATATCACTCAATGATGATGGGTTTATTTCATATATATCTCAGTGATGATTGATTAGTGTTGGAGATCACACATTGATGATAAATATGGGATGTGTGGTGGGTTCATGTGTATTAGGATGCGGGAATGAGTTTTATGTCCTTCATTTTCATAACACCCTAATTATTTGGATATGAGACAAAATGATGTGGTGATGTCCTGATATGTGGATAGTGAATGATGCTACCAAGAGATGTTGGGCCCTGTAAGAGGATAGTGTAGAAAGGAATGAGTCCATTCCCACATTAGAGATATATTGATATGTGATGTGATAACATGAACATGATGGGATCACAAGAAGTTTGAAATTGGGGCTTGATAACATAAAATCACTGGGTAATTGGATTTGGGGTACCTTTTCTTATATTATTTTTCTGATATGTTATTATACTTGGATTTTTTATTTTTCAAGAGTTTCATGGGTGTATGGTATGGATAGATGACCTATTGAGGTGAATTTCGGTTATGTTGATTGTTCACTGGTGCATTAGCATACTCTTTTCACATGTTCCTGAGAGACAATGGATATGATCCTACTGAGTATACATATTAAACTCACCCTATGTATGTGAAAACTATTTTAAATATTTCTAAGGGGTCTTTGGGGACTAAATTGGACATTACTATCTTGAATATTAGAGATACTATTGAGAAACTATCATAGAACTTATGTTTTTGTTATTCACTTGGATAATTTTATTATATATTTTGACATTATTCATGAATTTTGGGATGGAAGGTTTTATATTTATATATTGTGTGGTAGAGTTTCTTATTGTTTATTCATTCTATATCCCAATCCTATAAACATTATTATGTGTAATGATTTCCATATGTGATATTTTTATACCTTTGGTTCTAGTCACCAACCTATGACCTACTAATGGTGGGACTCAAATGAAATTATATCTCTCCCTTTATTATAGACTTAGGAGGGGTACCTTTTGAGGGATATGGTTGTGAAATTGAAGTTCTTAAATTTATTATGCATGCTTATTTGATTCTTTAATATCCATTCAAACCCAATGGGATTTAATATAACTAGATATTTATCAAAATACTACACTTTATTTTGGTACATTGAATCGATTTTTGAATTTTTTGATTCTTTTTATTGGGTATCTTCTAAGTAATATACAATATTCTTATATGGAAGGGGTTCATCATCCACTATAAATAATGTTTCACCTTCCTCAATTACTATAAATCCATTTCTATCCATTTTCATAAATTTAATTATTGATCTACACTCTAATCATGTATCTAGAATAACCACTTCCAATGGGTATTGTTGATTTTATTCACGTGCGAAAAAAATCACCATGAGCTTATTAAGGCACCTCTTTATCAAATTTTATCATTATCCCACAATCATATCTATATATTTCATCTCTATTAATAATTATTGGTTATCATTCAAATATATAAATTTTACCTAAGATATTTTATATAAAATATCATTTTATTTCTGAAGGATATTCTATAAAGATCACTACATTCTTTGTGATGCATGTTTGTTTCTCATATTAGCCATGACAAATGAGTTTCATCCCTATAAATGAATATGTGATTACATGTATTTATTTCTATTACATAACTCATATGATACTCTATATGTCACCATAATTGGATCATTTTTATGCGTGGGTATTGTTTCTTATATTTCAAATCCATAAAATTTTAATGAATCTCATAATTTTGGGTAGATATTCTAATTTAATTTTGGTTTTTAATTTCTTTAAATGTTGGATTTGGGAATTATAAAGGATTTAAGGTGAAGTGTAATAATGTTAGAGGAAAATTATGGAGGAAGAGAGATGACAACATAGTACAATAGGACACCAAAATCCATATGTTGTCCAGTAGGAATTTTTAGTAATTGTGGAGGCCACTAGAAGTTCATTCAATACCCACTAGGATTTCAATTGTTTTTAGTATAATTTTATTAAAATAGGGTAAAATGGTCTTTTATATTTTATCCTAAAAATTAATTAAACTAAATCTTCCTAGGTATTTCTTCATTCCAATCATCTTAACCATTCCCTCTAAAGTTATCTAATGACCCTTCTTCCATCCAAGGGGATACTTGACCAAGGTGGGTCTGTATCTTCTACAAATATGTAAAAATTCTATTATAAGAAGACCTAAATAAATCCCATAATATCATTTTCTATATTTTAGCAAGATTTTTCTTTTTTTGACCCATTAATCCTTTGTTTCTTCTATATTTTGAAAATGACCATTTTCATTGGTCTTTCTACCTCCATAGGGTAGTGTCTTAAACCCCTATGTTTATATAATATAGGTTTCCCAAACCATTAATAGGTGTTGTATCTAATATATCCAAGCTTGGGTTTTGGGTTTAAAAAAAATTATGTTAGGATAATATTCCTTTTCACTTATACTACCATTATTTATTTTATTATAGTGACATGGGTCAAAGTGAAAGACAATCTGATAAATTTATTTCCTTAATAATACATTGAAAAAATGGTTTTCCTTCATCATAAACTTGATTATTGGCTATAAATTCATGATTTATTGAGTGATATATATTTATTATGCTCAATTAGTAACTTACATATTCATTAATGATATAAAAATACATGTTAATAGTTTCTACATATGTTTAGTATTGATTATATTATGTATACGAGCTTCTATATATGTTATTAAATGAATAGATAAAGTTCACATGTTGATATGTATAAATTTTTTTAGTTATGTAATTATTAGATGTTTCAATAAATTATTATTATTATTATTCTATGATAGAGATCATTGAACATGCTTAGTGACATCATTTTTATATCATGAGGATTCCACTTGGGTTTAGTGATATTTATGACATGTATTGATGTTTCCATACATAATTATCATTCTTATAATCTAGTTTGTTATTGTTTACCATGATGTGGAAAATTTGAATCCATGGTTTTATTGTATAATGAATATGTAAGTATTTGAGACCCTATTATTCATATATTTTAATAATATGTTTATTCCAACAATATATAGAGATTTTAAAATAACTATCCTCATATCTAAGATCCCTCTTATCGTAGAAAAGAATGTAAATTGACATATTTTTTTCCCATATATATACATATCCAACATGATTGGAAAGTATGAATATCTTGTGTATCTAATAGTTTTTTTGATAAGTTTCTTCTTTTTGTTTCATTAATTATATGATTTTTATTACTTATATGAATGCTTAGTATTATGAAATACATATGGAATTATAGTAGTGACCTCCTACTCGATACATTTTACTCATACCCTACTAGTGTTCTACTATAATATATGTAGACCCTATCAAACATGATCCATGTAAAGGAAAATAACTTATTTATGACAGATAATGGATGAAAGAGTTAATATTCATGACACTTTATAGTTAATGGTGGTCATCCTGTTTGGTGATGATTTTAAGTAATTTTTATGTATCTTTTGATGCCATGTCTTGGGATACCATGCCTTTATGTCTAGGGTGGGCTTCTATTTTTTTTTCTTTGTGAAACTAGGTTTTCATTTTCTTTTAGATTTTAATGTTGAATGATTTTATATTTTTCTGATTTTATGATTCTTTGGAATTATATAACTATAGGTATCAATATATGTAATTATCCAAGTAAAATAGGTACCTTTGGTACATAGGTGTTCTCTTTGATGAATACTTTTTATTTTTCCTTATATCCAAAATCTAAATAGTACATCTAGATTTATTGAAATATTTTTCATGTCATATTTAATAACCAAATTGGTTAAATTACTTCCAAATATTTTTTATTAACCATGGAAATTTACACAATCCTCTAGTGATCAATAAGTGTGCCAGAGGTATTATGGAATTCTTCCTTGGGTAATCTTAGGATATCTAATGGATTTATTAAATAATTGTATCTAAGTCCTATCTAGGGTAGTGGGATTAATAGTATCCATGTGATAGGATTATTAGGACTCTAAAATTAACCTATATTTTTTTTGGATAGTATAAATATGGAAGTTGATTGAGTTATTATAGTTATAATGGGTTTTAATTAATTTATTTTTTAATTAGATTTATAACCTTTGGGTATCATTAATTTTGAAAAGGTTTTTATAGGAATATACTTTCAGGGTAGAATGGAATATCGTATTGTTGTGTGTTCTTGTTTGGTATACTATTTAAATCATTTAAAATCATATTTTTCTTGAAAATAATTAATAGATAAATAATCTGTTCTTAATTTTCTATTGGTGGTGATTATACTAATATGGTGATTCAAGAGATTTAATTTTTTATTAATTTTATATCTATTTTATTCTAAAAAAATATTTTCTTAAAATATTTTTTTTTATTTTATGTAAAAATATTTTAGGAACATGTTAAATGGGATTGAATGAGATAGAAGTGGGGCTTTCATCCTAACCATTAATTCATTTATATTGATTTAGGATTATGTGGATCTTGAAAAATTTTAAATGGTATCTCTTCTATTCTCCTTTAATCATTTAGAAATATATATTTTTCTTTGATAAATAATATTGTTGATTTACATCTTAGGTCCTATATATTAATAAATAGGTTTAATTAACTATAAATAATTGATTTGATATTCAATATTTGTTAAATAGTTAAATGTGGGGTGAAGTAATTAACCCAAATATATATGAAAAATTTAGATAATTTCTATTGGTTTTTTTATTTTTTATTTTCATTGACATATTAATTGGTTAATTTATTATAGGATAAGTAATTTACTATAGGTATAATAATTATATGATATTTTTATGGAATAAATGACTATGTTAATCAGGGATTTGTTTAGATATTATGAAGTTTTTGTATGAGAAATTTTTTATACCTAAAATTAAGATTTCCATTATTTTTTTAACAATGCCTTAATTAGTTGGATTACTAGTTGAACTAATGAATCTTAGTCAAAAATTTGATTTTGAACATCATGTTGGAAGATAATATCATTTTAATAGCATCAAGGGATATTGATATTTTGAAGAAAAAAATTATAACCAATTTTAAAGGATGTTGTGTTTAATGAAAATTTTAATGAGATATTATATAATATATATTGTTGGGTCAATAATTTTTTTTAATGGATTTTAATTGATTCCTTTATTTTTTTTATTTTAATTTTAAAAATAATAGGGAATTATTTAGTTATTCTTATGTTGTTTTAATCAATCTGGTTGGTGTTTGAAAATTTACATTGTTCAATGTCTTTAGATAGATTTTTGGGATAATATTATAAGTTATATTTTTTTCGATGAATTTCAATTTGATAAATGTTTTAGGAACATATTATATTATAGTTACTTCTTTATCAAAATCATAACCTCTATATTTGATTTTATAATTTAATCCTATATGATTTTTTTAAAAAGGCCCTTCTTACTAGTTATGGGAATTGGAATGGGGTAATTTCTTTAAAATATTATAAACCTATAATGTTAATGTATTCTTTGAAAATATATATGATCTTTAACTTAAATTTACAATTTTTAAGGATTTATTAAGATTTGTTTTTCTTTTTAAATGATTTTGAATTGTGGTATTATGATTTAACATCAATAAACATTATTTTTTAAATTTTAATTAACACATTACCTTGCTGAAACTAGTTTTTGTTAATAGTTATTTCTATCATATACTACTATATAGAAGGGATTTATTAATTTTTTCATATTGGGAACCTATTTTGGATGCTTATAATAATGCATATAACAAGAATGCTCAGTCAGAGGAAAGCCTCTGACTATTTATTAATTAAAGAAAAAGCTTTAAGCAATTACAACAATTTAGAAAAAACGACTACATATCATAGAAGTAATACCTGTCACCACCTCTAATATAGATTTTTTCCTCTACGGTAGCTGATTTCCACTATGATCTTTCATAGTGCTTAATAACCTTGGCATATTTCTTTATAAGATTTAACTTCTCCAAGGATAGAAACTCCTTCGAGGATTGCATTTCCCAACATTCCTTCCCTATAGAAGACCTGGTAGACACCGAATTTGCAAGATAATAATAGTATTTTATCGGTCTTAGTCTTGGTGGTTCAGTCCTAGCATCCCTTTGCAACTCCATCCCTTCACCCTGAACAACATCACTGTAGGAAGGCCGGACCATGCCACTATCATTTTCCTTGTCACTTTCCAAAATGTCTCCCCACTTTCCCAAGACTTTAACCTTTTGATAACCCTCCTCCAATCCACATTCATGATGAACCTGAATATTAGAATTAATAATAGCAAGGCAGTGTGGCAGATCCACAAGGTTCTATATAACTCCTTCCCTGGTTGTAGCATCCTTCTGGGAAAAAGAAAGCTCCAAGATTCCTCCTTCCTGCCTTGTAGTATCCTACTCTTCATGAAATTCCTCCTCATTTTATAGACCTAGGAATCTAT
This sequence comes from Viscum album, assembly GCA_963277665.1. Taxonomy (NCBI): domain Eukaryota; kingdom Viridiplantae; phylum Streptophyta; class Magnoliopsida; order Santalales; family Viscaceae; genus Viscum; species Viscum album. The sequence goes on from OY728131.1 coordinate 1,982,797,858, forward strand.
TTCCAGTATAGACCATGATAACCATTCCTACAACATCATCCTACACTATTTGAAGACAAGCATCAACATCCACTGAGATAGGAAAAACCGAGTCCAAAAGATGTTCAGTCATAGTCTCTACTCGCAATGAATTTCAAGCCAAAGAATTACCCACTGTATCTGCATTTACAAGACCAAGGTCAAACTTTAAGTGATAAAAAACATGCTTAACTATCAGGTCCCATGGTCTATTTTCCACCTTCTTCATAAGATTACCTAGAACTGTGATCTTAGGGCCAGTATGCACAACATCCTCAGCCACATCCTGTCTAGTGTAAAATTCTTGCTCAAAGCCTTTAGTAGGATCACACCTTATACTCCTAGATAGGTCCTTCGCCAATAGTAATGCTAAACCCAAAGAATCAAATCCATCAGTACCCAAACCCAAAACCCCCAGAGTATCTCCAGCTAAACCTTTACTAAAACAAATCGATTTCGTATGCCCAAAACGTGCAAAGTTAACACAAAACAACATCCATTATTCAAATCATACATCCTTATTCCACCAAAACTCTTTCCCATTCATGATCCAGACATAATTCACATGCAACCTCACAACATCAATCTCCACACTAATCTGTGGACATATAGGATGACAAACAACCTTCATTCATTGATCAGAACACAAATATCGACCAATAATGTTCCCAATAGCACTCAAAATAGAGGGATTTTGAAATGAGAGTGGAAGACCAGGGATAATCACCTATGTCGCCATCATCGAGGGATCACTCTGCATGTAAAAGTCGAAGCTCCATCGAAACAAGTAAAATGGAATTCTGTCGAACTTCAAGGGGATCTAGACTAGGCGGTGATGAATTAATCTTACTTCTCAAATCGAATCATTAGATGTATTATATAAATTAATCTGATTATCACGTTCTCTTGAAGAACCCATGAATTGAACAAAAAATGGTCAAACTCATCAACCAAAGGACGTTGATGAAAAAATCGATCCACCAAAGTTAAATTACATAAATTAGTTGCACCATTGAGCTCTTCCAAAGATAGAAGGAGTTGAGGCACTCCTTGGAAAAGATCAGGTACTTTCAGTGAGAGATGGATCCTCAGAAAAGAAGGAAGATAATCCGGATTAGTGAATAGTAAGAAGATGTTACCTCCTCTATGAGATTGAGATCATAGACCTCCCCACTCCAATTGTGAGGGGGGGGGGGGGGGCATAGCTCTGAGTCATTAGGGTTATGACATTGCTGAGGAATAAGGTATTTTCATGGGATGATCAAATCTCCAAAAACATATAATAATGAATATATATTTTTGGTCAAACAGTATAGAATTTTTCCTTAAATGTAAATAAATGTTTATTTCTATATATTCTTTATTATGATGTTTAAAATATAATTTTAATTTCAGGTTACGTAGTTTTCTTATGTTTACGTAAATAATTGAAATGAATTTGGTTGAAATATTGAAATAAGTTGTTAAACCATCATTTTTTTAAAATGTTATTGAAAACTGATGTTTTGAGGTATGATGGATTTTAAAATATTTAGAAAAAATTATTTAGTTAACCAACTATATATGTGATAAAGTTAATGAAATCTCATATTATTTGGGTGCGAGATGAAAATATAATTTAATAAATGGAGAATTCAAGTGAATCTATGTTTTTTTAAAGGCAATGTCTTGGTCAATGACCAAGAGAGAAAATATTATTATAAAAGGAAGGGAAAATTACAAGATTCTGAATGAGGAAATTTTATTACAATATTTTTCATAATAAGGAAGGAGCTCAACCGGTAAATCCTCACTTCACGTAATGTCCTGGTTGATACCCTTGTTGGCTAGACCATTAGCCACCATGTTTGCTTCATGATAGGTATGTGTGGCAATGTATCTAATCTCCTGGAGTGAGCTAAGACAATTATTCCAACTCATTGTAAGAGACCAAGCAAGGTGAACCACACCATTCCAAATATCTTGGATAATGGTGGTGGAATCACTTTCAATCCAAATATTATTCCAAAATTTAAGTTTAACGAAGTTGACCGCATGAATCACCACCATCATCTCGACCTCCAGGGCGGAGGTAGATCCACAAACACCAAACAAGCAGCCATGAATATGCCCATGAGAGTCCCTGAAGATGGCCCCACAACCTGAGGGACCTAGATTTCCTTTATAAGCACTATAAACGTTGATTTTAATCCAGCCAAGAATCAGAGTTTTCCAGAAAACTTCAAAGAAGCTCTTCAGTTGATTGTAGATCCCGTTGACTCTAAGCCGACGAAGGATGACAAAGTCACCAACCGAGTTAGCGCATGAGGCTTTCTGAAGGGTGGACACGTCCCTGATAGCAATAAGAATTATCTCCCGACCTAAAACAAGATTGAGTGAGGCTTTATTGTGGATAATATCATTTCTATCATACCAGATAATATGGATGAGCTCTAAAACTGCGGATATAAAGAGAATTTTAATCTGAGGTGAGAGATCCAGCTTCACACAACATTTGAGTAAAGAGAAAATAGAGTCAGAAAATAATCATCAGCAATCAAAAATTTCAGTAACAAAACTCCAAAGAGCAGTGGCTGTGGCACAAGACAAAAATAAGTGATTGATGTACTCTCTATGTTGATGACATATGTGACATCTATAGCTGAGTTGGATACCAAAGGTTTGACGGCAAACCTCCATAGGTAAGAACTTGTGAGAAATACGCCAGACAAGATTAAGTCTGGATGGTTTGATCCAAGGTTTATCAAAAGGCTTCAACCAATAAAAATTAGACTTAGAGGAGGAGAAAAAATGATTGTAATAACTTTTGGAATCAAGGATTCCATTGTGAGATGGTTCCCAAATAAGACTGTCATCATCATTCGAAAAGATGTAGTCATAAACTACATGTTTTATATGACCAGGGAGGTCTAAGTGGGGGGAGTAAATTACTTCTTTTATGGTACAATTAATAGAATCCGGAACGACATTTGAAGGAAGCATAGAATTGAGGGGAACTCCAGCCTAGTTGTCAAGCTAGAATTTTAGGGTTGATTCAGAGTTAACCATCCATCTGGAGTTGTGCATGATATTGAAAAAGGAGTTTCTAATGGACGACCATAAGGAAGAATTCACATAAGTCAAATTATGGGACTTGAGCTTATCCAGGAAATAATTTTTAAGAAAATAAATAGAGTCAGATTTGTTATTTCTTAGATTCCAAGCGAGTCTGGCCTGAAGGGCTTCATTAAAATACTTGAGATTTTTTATTCCAAGTCTTACTTTATCGAGGGGTTTTTAGCATATAGCATCCCGTATTTTTATAACATAACTTTCATTTCATTACACGGAACTGAGGATCGTTAAGGTTTAGTGTCTTGGAAACAAGGAACATAATACATGAAAAAAACATAAAACATTCTTCTTAAACACTTGAAAGTATTCTCCTTTAGTTCATCATAGGTTCATTTCTTCATCTCATAACCTGGGGACATACATCAAAAGAAAGGGTGAGCAGAAGGCCCAGTAAGGGAAACAAGAGAAACATTTTTCATGTGAACTTGAGATACTTCAATAAGGACATGAAAAGAACTTTAAGGCATGAGAAAGAAATCATGAGATACATCATAATAAAAATAACATTTTTCATAACTTGAAGATGTGGCTACAATATTTAATATTGACAATCGTTTCGTCTCACCAAGGTCCATCCCTAAGGTGTCGTTAAAAATTACCAAGGTTATTCACCAAGGCGTCGTTAAAATGGTCATCTCTAGAGATTAAGTCTTTACCCAATGCATTGGAGCGCTATCAGGGCGCACCCTTAAATTTTCCTTTATTATAATGTGATCCACATATATCATCATCAAAAATTTCATAAATAACCCATATAGCATAAAATAAATGGGTTTCATTTCATAATCACAACGTTTTAAAAACTGCTTTAAATACATGATCTTTACGTTACTTTAAACCCACGGAAAGGGAAAGCGGGTATCATGTATGTAAGTACCAGAATTTAAAATAGAAAATTTTGATATATATGTGAATAACCCTGTAGAAATAAGAGATTTGAGTATTCACTTTATAACATAAAATAATTTTGAGAAAAGAGAGGCATTTTGAGACGAAAATTCTGCAGCATAACGGCTATGTTACAAGGTTTTAGAAAACTTTGAAAAGAGAGGGAACATAGGTCGAACAATAATAATTGACCCATAAAACAGTAGAGGGACAGAATAAGAAGGATATATGGAAATGGTGATGCAGTTTCAAGGACATACCATTTGAAATGAAAAACATGGAAGGAAGACAAAAAATTTGATTTCTCTTATGAAAATTCGGCAGCCTAACAGCATCACTTAAAATTCAACAAAAATGAATTGAACAGATCAAATAGGGTCTCTCATCATATGATCATAAGAGATCAGTATGATAGATATATAGATCATACCCCAAAATAATAAAAAGGAACTTGAAAGATTTAACATGAAAAGCAAACTTGAAAAATGAGAAGGGTGAAAGAATCACTTAAAAATTCGGCAGCCTAACGACGTCACTTAAACTTTCATAAAACGAAATTATGAGAGTAAGAGGGGATCTCTCATCATATAAACATGAAAGGGCAGTAAGAGTAATATAAAAGAACATCCTCTCACATAATAACATGGAGCATAAAAGGAATTACATAAAAGATATTACATGAAAAGAAAGAGAGAGGTCGGATCCCTTACCTTAAAACGCGACTCTTGAAACTCAAAGTTTTGGACCTTGAGGGCTTGGGGGCACCTTGGGAGGACTCCTTGGGAGGTAAGGAGACCAGAACTTCGTTGGGGGAGAGTTGGGAGTGAAAACTAAAGGAGAAAAGGGTGGGTATTTATAGGGAAAGTGAGGGGACAAGGCATTAATGGCCAAGGGACACCTCATTAGTGGTTTTGAAAAAACCATGGGATTGACCATGGTATTTGCCCATGGTATTGGCCACTTGGGACACCTCATACCGCATCTTACTATTCATAATTCGACCATATTGAATATATACTTAATACATCATTTAATGATGTCATTAAACACCCGTAACTTAAAAACTATATTTTCACTATTCATCGAAAATTCAACTTTCTCAGAATAATCCCAAAATTTCACCTTAACCGAATATCAATGCTCTGATTTTAAAAATGAAATCCATTTTATAAAAATAATTTTCTAAATATTTTTAATTTAATTTTTAAATAAAAACACTATTCATCGAGAATTTATTTATTTTTTTCAGAAAAATCCCCAAAAATTACCTTAACATAATATCGATGCTCTGAGTTCAAAAATAAAGTCCTTTTTATAAAAATAATTTTCTAATTATTTTTAATTAAAATTTTAATTAAAAAACACTATTCACCCAAAAAAACTAATACTTGACTAATAATTTATGAAACCATTATTTACCCATTTTATTGAATCACATTACTTAATCTAGGTGTCTAAATTATATTGAAACTTTCTTTGAGTGAAATTACTAATCCATTTGGTCACATTACTAATCCTAAGCGTAAAATCACTATTCATAATTTACTATTCATCAAAAATTAAGTTGATCTTATTAGACTCCAAATTCCTTACTGAACACTTTTGTAGAAGACCATTTTTTGAAAATCATTACACATCATTAATTATTTATGGTTTACATAAATATTTTAAAATATCTTTTTTTAAAAAAACCATCAATAAAATATATCCTGAAATTATCCGGAAAAAAGAAATTCCACAAACATCACTAAAGGAAGAGATCTCAATTTATTCACCCGAAAGGATTACACAAGGAAGCTAGGGTCTCGTCACATAGCCCCTTATAACACCGGCATAAGACCTAAGTGTAAGGTGTGCTATGGTGAGAGAATCTGAGGGAGGCTCAGATAACATTGCCCTAGTAGTAATCTCTACTAACTTGAACTTCTCCCGTAGGCGTTTCCGTTCAAGCTTGACACGCTGGAGTTCGGCTTGGGCTTGGTCCAAGGCGAAGGCCACATATGCTACCTCCTTCCCAAGCTCTGATAAGTGGGATTCATAAGGGTCGAGTCTACTGGATGAAGCCATCGACTCCTCTTTCTGCATTAACCATTAACATCTTATTAAATCATTAAGAGTAAGTTAATATAATACTCAAAAATATTGGGTCGTTACATTCTTCCCCCCTTAAGAAATTTTGTCCCCGAAATTTATACTTGAGGCCTAGTCGAAAAGGTGAGGGTACTTTTACTTCATTGTTTCCTCAGGCTCCCAAGTCGCTTCTTCATATTTATGATTCCTCCACAACACTTTCACAAGGTGGGTAGTCTTGTTTCATAGGACCTTGTCTCTACAGTCCAAGATCTCCACTGGATGCTCCTCATAAGAGAGGTCATGTTCTAGTTGTACCACCTCTGGGTTCAGTACATGCGAAGGGTCGGGTATGTAATTCCTTAAGAGAGATACATGGAAGACATCATGAACTTGAGCTAGGTTCGGTGGAAGTTCTAGACGATAGGCCACTGCTCCTATGCGATCAAGGATTTCATAGGGGCCAATGTACCTAGGGATGAACTTCCCTTTCTTCCCAAACCGCATGAATCTCTTCCAGGGAGAAATTCAAAGGAAGACTTTGTCACCAACACCAATCTCCAAGTCCCTTCGACGATTGTCAGCATAGCTCTTCTGCCGACTCTGAGCAGCCTTTATGTGTTGTTGGATGGAATGAACCTGTTCTGTCATCTCTTTCACAAGATCAGGCCCAAGAATCTTTCTCTCACCAGTTTCATCCCAACAAGTGGGAGTTCTACATCTCTTTCCATACAAAGCTTCATAGGGTGCCATCTGAATACTCTAATGGAAGATGTTGTTATAGGAGAACTCAACTAATGGGAGGTGTTGATCCCATCCACCTTTAAATTCCATTGAGCATAATCTCAGCATGTCTTTGAGTGTCTGAATAGTCCTTTCAGATTGGCCATCAGTTTGAGGATGATAGGCCGTACTAAAATTCAATTCAGTATTCAGAGCATGTTGAAGACTTCTCCAGAATTTTGATGTGAATCTTGGGCCATGATCAGAAATGATGGATAGTGGTACCCCATGCAGCCTTACCACTTCCTTCACGTATATCTTGGCAAGCTGATCCAGAGATAAATCTTCCCGAATAGAGATAAAATGGGCTGTCTTGGTGAGACGGTCCACAATAACCCATATCGCATTGTTTCCTTTGGATGTTTTTGGGAGACCAGTTACAAAGTCCATAGTGATATTATCCCACTTCCATACTGGTATGGGTAGCGGTTGTAATACCCCCTTAGGAAGTTGTCGTTCTGCCTTTACTTTCTGACACACCAGGCACCTTGTAGTGTAATCAGCAATCTTCCTCTTCATGTTATCCCACCAATAATGATCACGAAGGTCTCTATACATCTTAGTGCTTCCCGGATGTATAGAGAAAGTGGAGCTATGAGCTTCATCCATCAGTTCTTTATTTATCTCCGGAATAGATGGAACACATAGTCTTGTACGAAATTTCAATACACCTTCTTGATCAATATTGAAATCAGGTAACTTCCCATCTTTTACAGCCTCCAACTTCTCCTGCAGCAAAGGATCTTCTTTTTGAGCCATCTTGATCTTCTCTAGTAATGAAGGTTGAGAAATCATTTGGGATAGGGTTGATGATGTCCCTTTCCTTATAATTCCCATGTCCAGTTTTACTAGATCTTTAATCAAGGGATCTCCTAGGATCCTCATTGTCGCCAGAACAACAGGATCTTTCCTGCTTAACGCATCTGTGACTTTGTTTGCTCTTCCAGGGTGATAATGAATTGAACAATCATAGTCTTTAATAAGCTCCAACCATCTCCTTTGTCTCATGTTCAATTCTTTCTGTGTGAAAATATACTTTAGACTTTGGTGGTCAGTGTATATATCACATTTCTCCCCATAAAGATAGTGCCTCCATATCTTTAGAGCAAAAAAAAACTACCGCCAACTCTAGATCATGCGTAGGATAATTCTTCTCATGAATCTTCAGCTGTCGAGATGCATAAGCAATTACCTTGTCATTTTGCATGAGGACGCACCCAAGCCCTTTCAGAGATGCATCGCTAAAAATAACGAATCCTTCTCTGATAGAGGGTATTGTTAACACAGGTGCAGTAACCAATCTCTTCTTCAGCTATTGGAAACTTTCCTCACATTCCTTTGTCCAGATGAACTTAACCCCTTTTCGAGTCAACTTGGTTAGTGGATTAGAAAGCTGTGAAAAGTTTTTCACAAACCTCCTATAATATCCCACTAAACCAAGGAAACTACGAATCTCAGTTACTATTGTGGGTTGAGGCCACTCCTCCACAACCATTGTCTTTGCAGGGTCAACCGAGATTCCTTCATTGGTTACGATGTGCCCCAAGAAAGCCACTTGTTGTAACCAAAACTCACACTTGCTGAACTTCCCAAAGAGCCTCTCCTTCCGCAAAGTTTTCAATATAACCCTTAGATGATCTTCATGCTCCTCACGACTTTTTGAATATATCAAAATATCATCAATAAAAACTACCACAAAGTTATCAAGGTAGTCCTTAAAGACTCTATTCATCAAATCCATGAAAATAGCAGGATCATTAGTCAAGCCGAAGGGCATAACAGTAAACTCATAATGCCCATATCTTGATCGGAAGGAAGTCTTTGGAATATCTTCCTTCTTCACCCTCAGTTGATGATAACCCGATCGAAGGTCAATCTTAGAGAATAATTGAGCCCCGCGAAGTTCGTCAAATAAATCATCAATTCTTGGAAGAGGATATATTTTCTTCACGGTGATCCCGTTCAGTTCTCTATAATCAATGCATAGCCGCATTGATCCATGCTTCTTCTTCACAAAGAGAACTGGTGCTCCCCAAGGAGACACACTCGGTCAGATAAACCCCTTCCCCAACAAGTATTGGAGTTGTTTCTTTCACTCTTCTAGCTCCACATTTTCAATTCTATACGGAGTCTTTGATATCGGTTGAGACCCAGGTATGAGATCAATGGAGAACTCTACCTCTCTTTCTGGGGGAGGTCCAGGTAACTCCTCAGGAAATACATCCATGTATTCTTGAACAATCGGAACATCTTCTATTTGTATGATCCCTTTTTCTTCTTCATCATCACCGATTAAATCCATAAAGAAAGCTATAGGAGGTGCTTCTAGATAGGGAACAGTTCGGGATATCTCTCCTCGGAAGATAACTGTAGGTCGTTCATTCAAGACTACTGAGATTTCCTTACTTCTGCATTTGATCTTAGAATTATACTTTGAGAGCCAGTCCATCCCTAGTATAATGTCGAATTCCATCATGGGAATGACTACTAGATTTGAGATAAGATTGTGCTCACCAAAGTAAACACTAGAGTCTCTAAATACTGTTGATGCAAGGATAATCCCACTTGGAGTCTTGACTGACAACTCTACCTCTAGCAGTTCGGGGATTGATTCTATATTCCTTGCAAACTTGGAGGAAATAAAGGAATGCGTAGAACCAGAATCAAATAAAGTACTTGCTAGTTTTGGGAGGACAATAAGAGTACCTGCTACCACATCGTTCGGAACTTCAACTTCAGTTGTTGTGATAGCGAAAGCACGACCTTTCTCCCTTGGCCTCTGCTGAGGTTGATGGTGATTCCCCTCCACCGCCCTCGGATTTGGACATTGGTTAGAAAAGTTCCCAAGCTGTCCACACTTGAAGCATGTGACTTCGGGTAGGGCCAGAACCATCTTTCCTCTGTCGTTAGTGTTGGGAAGCTGAGGCATCACCTCACTATGACAATTCCGAGCAATATGGCCTCCTCTTCCACACTTGTAGCACTTTACACTTCCGTTCAAGCAGTTCCCCAGATGATTCTTCCCACATTTATTGCATGTGGTAAGTTTCATTTGCTTTCCACCTCTTCCCTGATCAAAAGACTTCCCTAAACTGGGCTCCAACGATCTCTTCTTTTCATTTGGTTTGTGAGACCACTGTGTCTCACCAAACTCCAGCTCGACTTTCATAGCACTTCGAACTATTTCTTCATAGCTATCATAGTCCCTGTTGGATAGATTCTTCCGCAGATGAGGTCGTAGTCCACCAAAGAATCTATCAACCTTCCCATTAGGGTCCATGACAAAGCTTGAGGTATAACAGGAAAGCCTTGTGAAGTTCATCCCATAGCTTCCGACATATTCGTTCTCCTTCTGCTTCAGCTCGAGAAACTCTTTCTCCATTATCGTTCTCATGGAATGAGGGAAATACTTGTTAAAGAAAATTCCCCGAAATTATTCCCACTCCATAGCTTCCATCTCTCCTCGTGGCTTCGTGTTTTTGATCAGTGACCACCACTGATCAGCTTCTCCCTCTAGGCGGTAAACAGAAAGGGTGACTTTTTCTTGTTCCGAACAATGAAGTACAGAAAAGATCTTTTCAATGGAGCTTATCCATTGTTCCGCAACCAATGGGTCAGTAGATCCACTGAATGTTGGTAGTTGTTGACGCATGAAGGACTCAACATAGTGTTGTTCCCATCGTGGTGAGGTCGGCCTCTCAGCTTGATTCAAGTTATTACTCATAACTTGAGTCAGTTGGTTCATCATTCGCATCAATGTTTCCACTCCGGCTTCCATCGGAGGGCAGTCAGAACATGGTGCATTGCGGTCACCATCGGCACGGTTCCTCCTATTTCCCGCCATTTTCTAAAAGAATAAAACCTTAGTAAGAAACTTATTTTATTTATGAATCTTTTAACTAAGACTTCATGCATAGACAATTACACTTTTCTATAATTCCTTCATAATGATTCATAAAAGCTTGTGATTAACCAAACATATCCCCCGGGAGTGTCGTAACCAAGAGTGCAGCAAGGCCCGTTATTGTGCACCAGTTCCCGTTCGAGTCTAGCTCAAAGCGGTTTTTTCGGGTTTTACCCCTATGTACATCTGTGCCAGAGCCGCCTCTACCTGCTCGTATCCAGACATGGATGTATTTTTTTGATAAACCACTTACTCAATACTTACCAAAATACCAGGAAGTTTTCCTATATTTAAAGTTTTCTATAGGGTTATTCCTAAAGTTTTTATATCCTAATTTCCACAAATAACTAAACCATCCTTTGATACCAACTATAGCATCCCGTCTTTTTATAACATAACTTTCATTTCATTACACGGAACTGAGGATCGTTAAGGTTTAGTGTCTTGGAAACAAGGAACATAATACATGAAAAAACATAAAACATTCTTCTTAAACACTTGAAAGGCTTCTCCTTTAGTTCATCCTTGGTTCATTACTGCATCTCATAACCTGGGGACATACATCAAAAGAAAGGGTGAGCAGAAGGCCCAGTAAGGGAAACAAGAGAAACATTTTTCATGTGAACTTGAGATACTTCAATAAGGACATGAAAAGAACTTTAAGGCATGAGAAAGAAATCATGAGATAAATCATAATAAAAATAACATTTTTCATAACTTGAAGATGTGGCTGCAACATTTAATATTGATAATTGTTTCGTTTCACCAAGGTCCATCCCCAAGGTGTCGTTAAAAATTACCAAGGTTATTCACCAAGGCGTCGTTAAAATGGTCATCTCTAGAGATTAAGTCTTTACCCAATGCATTGGAGCGCTATCCGGGCGCACCCTTAAATTTTCCTTTATTATCATGTGAGACACATATATCATCATCAAACATTTCATAAATAACCCATATAGCATAAAATAAATGGGTTTCATTTCATAATCATAACGTTTTAAAAATTGCTTTAAAGACATGATCTTTACGTTACTTTAAACCCACAGAAAGGGAAAGCGGGTATCATGTATGTAAATCCCAGAATTTAAAATAGAAAATTTTGATATATATGTGAATACCCCTATAGAAATAAGAGATTTGAGTATTCACTTTATAACATAAAATAATTTTGAGAAAAGAGAGGCATTTTGAGACGAAAATTCTGCAGCATAACGACTATGTTACAAGGTTTTAGAAAACTTTGAAAAGAGAGGGAACATGGGTCGAACAATAATAATTGACCCATAAAACAGTAGAGGGATAGAATAAGAAGGATATATGGACATGGTGATGTGGTTTCAAGGACATACCATTTGAAATGAAAAACATGGAAGGAAGACAAAAAATTTGATTTCTCTTATGAAAATTCGGCAGCCTAACGGCGTCACTTAAACTTCAACAAAAATGAATTGAACAGATCAAATAGGGTCTCTCATCATATGATCATAAGAGATAAGTATGATAGATATAGATATCATACCCCAACATAATAAAAAGGAACTTGAAAGATTTGACATGAAAATCGAACTTGAAAAATGAGAAGGGTGAAAGAATCACTTAAAAATTCGACAGCCTAACAGCGTCACTTAAACTTTCATAAAACGAAATGATGAGAGTAAGAGGGTATCTCTAATCATATAAACATGAAAGGGGAGTAAGAGGAATATAAAAGAACATCCTCTTACATAATAACATGGAGCATAAAAGGAATGACATAAAAGAGATTACATGAAAAGAAAGAGAGAGGTCAGATCCCTTACTTTAAAACGTGACTCTTGAAACTCAACGTTTTGGACCTTGAGGGCTTGGGGGAACCTTGGGAGGACTCCTTGGGAGGTAAGGAGACCAGAACTTCGTTGGGGGAGAGTTGGGAGTGAAAACTAAAGGAGTAAAGGGTGGGTATTTATAGGGAAAGTGAGGGAACAAGACATTAATGGCCAAGGGACACCTCATTAGTGGTTTTGGCAAAACCATGGGCTTGCCCATGGTATTTTCCCATGGTATTGGCCACTTGGGAAACCTCATACCTTATCTTACTATTCATAATTCGACCATATTGAATATATACTTAATACATCATTTAATGATGTCATTAAACACCCGTAACCTAAAAACTATATTTTCACTATTCATCGAAAATTCAACTTTCTCAGAATAATCCCAAAATTTCACCTTAACCAAATATCAATGCTCTGATTTCAAAAATGAAATCCATTTTATAAAAATAATTTTCTAAATATTTTTAATTTAATTTTTAAATAAAATCACTATTCATCGAGAATTCATTTTTTTCAGAAAAATCCCCAAAAATTACCTTAACATAATATCGATGCTCTGAGTTCAAAAATAAAGTCCTTTTTATAAAAATAATTTTCTAATTATTTTTAATTAAATTTTTAATTAAAAAACACTATTCACCCGAAAAAACTAATACTTGACTAATAATTTATGAAACCGTTATTTACCCATTTTATTGAATCACATTACTTAATCTAGGTGTCTAAATTATATTAAAACTTTCTTTGAGTGAAATTACTAATCCATTTGGTCACATTACTAATCCTAAGCGTAAAATCACTATTCATAATTTACTATTCATCAAAAATTAAGTTGATCTTATTAGACTCCAAATTCCTTACTGAACACTTTTGTAGAAGACCATTTTTTGAAAATCATTACACATCATTAATTATTTATGGTTTACATAAATAATTTAAAATATATTTTTTTAAAAAAAACATCAATAAAATATATCCTAAAATTATCCGGAAAAAAGAAATTCCACAAACATCACTAAAGGAAGAGATCTCAATTTATTCACCCGAAAGGATTACACAAGGAAGCTAGGGTCTCGTCACATAGCCCCTTATAACACCGGCATAAGACCTAAGTGTAAGGTGTGCTATGGTGAGAGAATCTGAGGGAGGCTCAGATAACATTGCCCTAGTAGTAATCTCTACTAACTTGAACTTCTCCTGTAGGCATTTCCGTTCAAGCTTGACACGCTGGAGTTCGGCTTGGGCTTGGTCCAAGGCAAAGCCCACAGATGCTACCTCCTTCCCAAGCTCTGATAAGTGGGCTTCATAAGGGTCGAGTCTACTGGATGAAGCCATCGACTCCTCTTTCTGTATTAACCATTAACATCTTATTAAATCATTAAGAGTAAGTTAATATACTACTCAAAAAGATTGGGTCGTTACATAGCATTTAGACTAGGAAACAGTGACAAGATTCCTATCAAGGATACTCCCCATCCAGAAAAAGTTTTTGATATTGGTATTGATTTTATTGAGGAGACTGGCCGACCATCTGTAAATCATCAGCGGGTAAACCATTTTGGAGATAACAAAAGATTTCACCAGGTAGACTCTACCAGCCATAGAAAGAGATTTTCCTTTCCAAGAGGAAATATGATCAATAATTTGATCAAGTAGATCATTAAAATACGAAGATCTAGGCCTACCCCAAAAGATAGGAGCCACTAAGTAAGTAAAAGGAAAGGACCCTTCTTTAATACCAAGACTCTCAATGATGTTTTTTTTCTAGAAATGGGGGAATTTTTACCAAAGAAGATAAAGGATTTGTTCCAACCAATGGATTAACCAAAGATCTCTTCATAGTGAGATAAGGCAACTTTGAGATTGGTAATGTTGCGTTTGCCACCATTTAGGAAAAGAATAATATCATCTGCATAGAGTAAGTGGGTCGGGACATTAAGGTTACAGGCAGCTTGGATGGGCTTGATTTTGTTTTGAAGCACAAGATAGGCGAGGAGACGACTAAGGTAATATTCGGCAATAGAAAAAAGGATGGTAGAGAGGGGATCACCCTATCAAAATCCTTTCGAACATTTGAAATATCCCTTAGGGGAGCCATTAAGAAGGATGAAAATAGATGCCAAGTTAAAAAGAGAGTTGATCCTGCTAATAAAGACATCATTGAATCCAAAGCCCTGAAGGACCTTAAAAATGAAACCCCAGTCGATAGTATCAAAGGCTTTCCTAATGTCAAGTTTAATAGTAATGTTGCCTCTTCTGAAGTTTTTATTAAGAGCATTGTTGGATTCAGAAGCAAGGAAGATGCAGTCCTGAATTGACCACCCCTTGATGAATCCAAATTGGTTCCAAGATATAATTATGTTACATAAAAATGAGAGCCTATTATCCAAAAGCCTGGTAATAATTTTATAGAGGGAGTTGATAAGATCAAGAGGTCGAAAAAGGTGTATTTAAGAGGCATTGTGAATCTTAGGTATTAGAGTTAGGAATTGGGCATTGATATCATGAGGAAGGAACCCATTAGAGAAAAAAGTCTTGAAAAGATTACAGACATCCTTTTTAATAACATTCTAGTGATACTGAAAGAAACCATTGTTGAAACAATCAGGTCCTGGGGCACTGTTAGGGTTGAGGATAAAGACAGTGTCCTTAATTTCATGGTCAAGGGTAGTGCACATGAAAAAATTATTGTCTTCATCCTAGACCATGGATGGGATGATCCCAGGGAGGAGGTCCTTGTTAATACGAGCCCCATTGAAGATATTCTCAAATTAATAAACCACATGAGAAGTAATAGAGGCATCAGAGTCCAAGAGGAAGTCATTGTATTTTAAGAAGGAGAGCGAACAACAAACTTTCCTAACCCTTTGCAGAGTATTGTAGAATTTGGTGTTACGATGACCATCAGAGAGCCACTTAGTTTTGAAAACTTGATTGTAGATGTTATCCTTAAGAACTAACAAGGAATTGAGATTCATAGAAATGTTGATCTCTTGCTAAGGATTAGAGGAAAAGTTAGAATGGGTGACATTATTTTGTAATTGATTGAGTTTAGTCTCAAGAGTGGATATGTCCCTATCGATTTTCTTCGATTTAGCTGTACACCAACCCTTAAGGCAATGTTTTAGATTCTTAAGGTTTATATAATAAGAGAAAGCATCTGAGTTCTGACTCATCGAATTCCAGCAATTTTGAATAATCTTGGAACACTCTATGTCACCTGACTAAGCATTGTTAAATTTGAAGGGAATATTGTGCTTGGCACACTTAGAGTGAAAGTTAACCAAAATAGGATGATGGTCCATGCAAAGTCTATGTAAGGTGATGCCAGAAATGGTGTCCCAGGCATCGAGAGCCAGAAGATTCACGATGGCCCTATCAAGTTTACTAGTGACCATCCTATTATAATTCCTTATACACCAAGTAAACTTGGAACCAGTGAGGTTAACTTCAACCAGATTACAGTTTTCAATAGAGGATCTAAACTCCATGGTAGATATTTGAGAATGCGAAGGACCAAGTTTTTTACAAGGGGAAAGGATAACATTAAAATCTCCAATAACTAACCAGGGGTCGGAGATAGAATTATCTAATAGTAATAGGTCATTCCAAAGGGGCCGATGATCCTGGTAGCAATTCTTATCAAAGAAAAAAGTGGAGTACATAAGGATTTTATCAAAAAAATAATCACAAGTGAGAATTTGATCAGTAGAGTTTTGAACTTTGAAATATTTCAGAGAAGAGTGATAAAAGATCCAGAGGAATTCAATAATATTGTTATTATTACAAGAACCTAAGAAATTATATCTAGAGGAAGAAAAGTGCATAAATTTCAAAGATAAATTCACTTTTGGTTCAGCAAGTGCAAAAAAATTTGGTTTATGAGTCAAGATAGCTCTTTTAAGAACAGAAATAGTGCCAGAGTTAGCTATACCCTGACAATTCCAAAAGATAACATCCATTAAAACCTGTGTTTGGATCCTTGGATCATTTTTTTCTTCTTGGAACCACTCGATCCTTGGTTTCTCTTCGATCTCCTAGGTTTGGAGGAAGAGGCCGGAGTAGTCTTTAAAACCTATTTGATCATTGGGGAATCAAAAAAAATATTATCATCATCAGGAATAACACTTTCATTTATTTTGGTGCAAGACTTAGTGAATTTATCATTGATCCCAGAGGGATAAAAAATCTCGTGTGGAGATTGATATTGGGGAACATAAGACAAAACAGGAGTGGAATGCATGTCTACTGTCCCTGTCAAATATAAATAAATATCCTTATCATTTTGAGAAGATGATATAATGCACAAGGATGAAATTTTAGGATCAGAGAATTTAATTGGATGAGTAGTGATGCAAACTAGAACTTCCATGAGATTCATACCTTGAGGGGCATCCTGGGCAGTGAGCGCGAAAGAGCCATTTACAAGGGAGGCTATCTTTGGTTCTGTAACCATCGGGATAACACATGAAGAATCATCCTGGGGTGTGGGCGTGGAAAACCCATCGGAAAGAGCAGCTTCCTTTGATATTGAATCCTCTGGAACATCATGTGAATCCTTGGAAAAATCCACCATGGGATCAGCATGCTCTTGAACCGACAAAGACACCTTATCCTTCGATGAGGAATGTAGAGGAATCTTGTAGATGCCCAAAATCATCTATTGAATCTCTTCCAAGATTTCAAGGTCGAATTTAGTGACTTCCTCTACTTCGACCTGCTCTGACTAGGTAGCTGCCAAGCTCTCACCCGAAAAATTATCTTTCTTGACCCAAACTTCTGAGTGCATTTTTTGAGCATTAGGTATCATCAGAGCCGAGACTTTATTATTCTTCTTATGACTAACTTCCGTCCATCCATAATTAACGATATGGGCAACTTGGCTTTGCACCACCCAACACTTTCTAATATAGTGGCCGACGATCTTACTGTACTCACAGTATGACGGCATTCGTTCAGTTTGATCGGTGTCAGTTTAGAACCCTATATCTAAAATTATCCAATGGTGGGGATCCTAAAATTCTCTTTTATTTTAATGTTAGTATTTCCTGATATTGTATCCCCAATTTTTTTTGTTTTTCATGCTAATGTTTTTAGATGCTAATCAAGGATGAGGAGTCCAATAGTGGGGAGTTTATAATGATTCTGATCATTTCAAGTTAGCATTATAGTTTTCTTATGGTATTTTAATTTTTAAAATATTTTATTTGGGATTTAATAAAATAACCCAGATAAACTTACTGCATCATTCAAGTTGTCCCATCACATGTCCTAAGGTGTATTTATGATCGCTAAAAACTAGTGACAAGCATCAAGGGTATCACCTACAACAATTCAGAATGATTCCACCGAATCAAATCAGTGATCAATGAAATATAATCTAACCTAGGATCAATATGGGGTACCCATACATTGGTCAATTACGGAAAAAGAATAATTAGTTTTATAAATAGAAATAATTCAATCAAAGTGTAATTAATGAAGATCAAAATATGCATCCAATCATATATTTATATCAATGAAATAAAAGTGATACATAAAGTTTCAATATAAAAAATATATAAAAAATGAGAAATTAGTTGATGTGGTTGGTACATCATATATTCAAAAAGAAATATGAAAACCCCAAAATGAAACTCAACCCATATATCATGACTTAAGGTCACAACCCATGCACCACCATCGCAAAACAAGAATAAAGAGACTATAGAAGAAAAATAAAGAAGTATGAACCTTCACCTTTTAATTCATCATATAAAACTAAGTCAATATATTTGTAATAATTTATATTTAGGGTGTGATTAATCACCCAGTAGATACCACCAAGAATCTTTAGAAAACATTTTCTGTATCAAAATCTAAGAAAAAAAATTAAAATATCACTATAAATTTTCTTTTTTCTATTCAAAAATAAGAAAAAAATATCACACTTTATTTCCCCTTATAAATAAGTAGAAGCTATAAAACATGTTAGAAAGTCCCACAAAACCATATGAATAACCATAAATAGAGAAATCAGATAAAAAATAAATCATAACATAGATATAATTCAACACGGGATATCATCCTTTTGTCTAATGGGATAACCTAGGACCTTGCTAGATTGAGATCCACTTATCATTCTATGATGATTTATTAATAGACATGGAACTTGACTTATAGTCTTCATCCTTCTTTTCTAGAAACCCCATAGTTAGGCCGTGAACTATACTAGGGGATACAAGTCAGTTCATAATATAATTTAGTGTAGCACTAAACCCAATTACCAATATAAACACCCAATATTCCCATTTGAAACTATTCATATTTGAATCCCATAATAACCATTGTCAATATATAAACATTAATAATTATGTCAAAAACAAGGAATATTAGTAAAGTGAGTTATGATAACCAATCACACTCATAGTTCAAATCATACCTTTATAAGATATAAAATATTAAAAAACCATGAAACACCTTTTATAAAAGATATACAACCTTTTAAAAATTATTTAATAATATATTATAACAATGAAAATACTAATATAAAATTTCAAAACACCATGTGTAGATGAATATTTTTATTTGAAATATGACATGTAAGTACCATTGAAATCCCCTCTTTTTAAATATAAATTCAAATAAACTATAAAGAAGAAATATAAATAATTAAAAGGAAATTTATATGAGTATTATATTGGTAGGAATTAGACTTTGAAAATACAATAACCATGATTATATAAGATAAAATTAGGTTATATAGAAACAATTATATCTCACCAAGGAGACTAATAAGCCTTATTTGAAAAGTAATATATTATTTCTAAATAAGACCTTAACAAACCCAAGAAACCAAAATCCCTCTTTTTAGATTAACCATAACATTAGATTTAGAAATCTTGGCTAGTTAGGGTAAATAATAATGAATATTTTAGAATTAGTAAATAAGGTGAAATATAGGAAAAATAAATAATTATATAGAGAGAGTTTACCAAGGAGGATTACTTAAGAAAGAGAGGAGGATCACCAATTACCATAAAGGAGGATATAATGATAGTTGGTTATCCCTTATATTTTTTCATAGAATCCATTAATATAAATTATAGGAAAATTTTAGAAATGGGATATAAAAATATCTGTTTTTAGCAACATTAATGGTAAAACCATGCACCTTTTCATCATGTGAAATTTTATGGGAATTTAAATTTTGATTTTGTGGGAAGTTCGTTTTGAGAATCATGACTCAAACTGGGGTTATGATGGTTTTAAATCCTATCGAGGGTGTTATTGGACCTTTTTTGAGGTTTCTTGGACACCCTAGGGTTTTTGGAGAGCATTAGTGGAAAGAAAGAATGTTAATCTACTGGAATTACAGAGCTGTCGGACATTCATGCCATGAATAAGGGATTCACAACAAGAATTTTTAGGGTAGAGGCGATATCCTCCCACTCAAATGTGGTTCATAGAATGGAACATGTTCAAGTCATGAATAGTGTGGGAGGCCATTCAAAAAATAAAATTTGGTTCTATCCCACTATGGTTTTGGTCAAATAGGAATGCATGTTGGAGGGGTCAAATGGTCATCTCTCCCTTACCTTTGGTTCCCCCTTGAGAGGGGATAATTTAGATGGGATTTTATAGTGAATATGTGTAAAAAATTCCCCTTGTTATTTTTTTCTTTAGTAGAAACTTAAATTGGTACTTTTTTAGAGTTAAGTTATGATTCCACTAGCGCCCGGTGGAATCAACTAATTAGATGGGACTTTTTATCAGCTTGTATAGAAGATGTTCTGTGATGTTGATTTTACTTAATTTCACACAATTTTGATGAATGTGTGTATCTGTATGATTTTTAAGAGGGGTTTTTAGTTATTTTATTTTATTTGGTGAAGTAATTGATGCTGAATGCTGAAGATTTATCATGGATTAACTTTGGGGGTTCCAGGAGTGGTTTAAGGAATTTTTTGACCCTTTTGGTGAACAGAAGATACCTTATATGTTTTGGAGAATTATCACAAGTTGGATTAAATGTTTTAATCAATTATATATAATTAAGTTAATTTTAATAATTAGTTATTTTGTAATTATTTTTTTGATGTTATGTTTAGAGTTAGGTCCTCAAGTGTACAGACCATGGTTGTTGGAAATGGACAAGCTTAGGTGATATTTTTTAGGCAATGATCTAATGGAATAAATATAGATTGAGGTAGGTAGTATTTATGAATAACATATAGTGTTATTCACTATAGTTATGGAATGTGATTTATGGTGTCACCACTTTTTTCTGATGAACCATTTAAAATTAAGTAATTTTTTTAATATAAATGGATTCCCTTGAATGAGACGAACAAAGTGATAAGACCATGAGTATAAGGCCCCAGCCTTAAACCTTACTTAATCTTGAGTTATTACAAGATTACACATTGAGGATCTTTTCGGGTTTAGAGTTTTAGAGAATTAGATCATAAAACTTGCATTACATTCCACATATAAACAAAGTGGTTACATAAAGATAGTATTCTTCATTCCCATCAATGGAAACACATTTAAAATAAAACATGGATTATTTCTTGACACATCCTTGACTCTATCATCTT
This sequence comes from Viscum album, assembly GCA_963277665.1. NCBI lineage: Eukaryota > Viridiplantae > Streptophyta > Magnoliopsida > Santalales > Viscaceae > Viscum > Viscum album. The sequence continues at coordinate 1,982,819,031 of OY728131.1, forward strand.
ATCATGTACCTTTCCCTTGACCTGTGAAAAAAATTTCAAAAACTTGGGATGAGCATAAAAACTCAGTATGGGTTATAAAAAAAAACATGGAAAGGAAACATGAGTTCATATATACATAAGAATGAAATCATACTTTACCCATAAAACATAGGCACTTTAACATACCTCATAAAATCATGAATAAATAATAGAAATCATAAGACATAAAGGTAACTTGAGGCATTCATAACATTCTTACGTAGGGAGTAAACCTCTTGGTTACGTTTGGAATACCCATCACAGTATATTCCCTAAAATCTCTTCGGATAAACCTTAACGTTTCACTCCTTCGCGTTACCCAATGCATTGGAGAGCTATAACGGGCTCACCCGCCCTTAGTTTATCACGGAACCACCCGTCTTCGTAATAATGCCCAAGAACCATAACATAATCATATCACATAAAACATGCATAAAGGAAACATAACATTTCCACATTTCAATCACGAGATATCAATACAACACATTGATATAATAAAAACATTATGAAAACCATTTTCAATACCAAAGTAAAACATGGTATTTATTTTTCGTTTTAAAAAAAAAGGTATGGCTTGTAGAGGAAGCCGAAACTCAAATAACGGTCACGACGGCGGAGAAGTCATTGTCGCCGCATACGTACGACAAAAACATTCCCTTTTGTCATTTAGTAAACGCTTCGTATAAAAAATATTCCTTTTGAATAAACGTAAAAGTCAAAGGGGTTTATACACCGTATAAAAGAAAGTTGTGTATAAAATAAAATATGCCTCAATGAAAGGAGATTGAGACGAAGTCCCATACCTCGTATCCGACTTGACCCGACCGTTCTTTAATCTCCTGAATAATAAACTTGAGTTAATATCTACTTGATTATGAATCTTTTTCAAGTTCATTATTCATTTTATACCATGTTATGAACATCATGTAATCAGTTAAGTTAATGATGTTCATTTTGTCGGTATTTGGTTCTTAAGTCAAAAACAGACTTCTTACACTTACATGTTGTTAATTTGGTCAAAGTTTCATTATATCCAGAATGGTATTCATGATTTAGATATCATATATGTCATATATATCCAGTACATACATGCATTTATAATATTACATAATTATTTAGAGGTAAGAAATGAAATGCACCGTTCATGGAGACGGTAAGCCGTACGTACGTATGAACGCTACTTTCATTTCTATTTCGTATTTTATAGAATGGAATCATAATGATATAAAGGTATATTATAATTCCAGTATAATATCATATATAATATCATAGTTCCATCCTTTATATGTCCCACATATGGTATTTAACGAATCAAATCACTTTGAGGGGGCGGTAGTCCGCACTTCCTAAAATGAAGATATCGTGTTTACCCATAATGGAAACCATAAAGGTATGCCAAAAATGAAAAAAACAGAAGCTTAAGGAAAACATAAACATATTATATATCATATATAAAAATAGTGAAATCATAATGGCCACCTTTGAAGGTGTTAAATGAGTGTTGAACAATCATCGTTTCGGGAGGCAGAATTTCGCCATCCACGGAAACCGTATGTTCTTTAACCATTTGATGTAGTTGTGTGAGAGTGTAGCTAAAATAAATCTTATAACAACATCCTAGTATATTTAAGACACTGGTGTTGTTACAAAAGAAGTAAATAAAAAGAGTTTAGGGGGTTGGAGAAGCAAAATAAAACAAATGAACATGAGAGAATGAATTACCTTAAAAAGAGTAACTCCTTTTGATTTGAGCCTAAAGGCTTCCTTTGAAAGGATTATTCCCAAAGGAAATCCTCTAGGATGAGGATAGGGATGTGGAGAGAGTAAATGGGTAGGGGTTGGCTGATCCAAAGGCTTGAGTAGTGTGTGAAATGAGGTAGAGGTGGGGGCCTTTTATAAGAGGAGAGGATGGGCACTTTTGGAAAGTAAAGATATATTACTTTATTTGAAAATGTGTTTCGGTTTCAAAAGGTACCACATTGATATAATTCGTGGATAAGGTGATAAGGCTTCTAAATCCACTCATACAATAAGTTTTTGACATGTGTAGTTCATAGATTTTACATTATCTTTCCATTTTATTTAAATCGTCAAATAATGATGTCATCACTGCATCATTATTATGTCATAAATACTTTAATTTATTTAATGTCTAAAAATCATAAAAAAAATACTATGATGTAGGAAATATTTTTAGCTTTCCAATGAATATTTATAATCAAAAATATGATCTTTATAACCCCATGTAAAAATTGTTTTCGTAAAACATCTCTTGTTTGTGTCATTTTTACTTTAATATTTAATAAAAAGTTATTTATGTCATTTCCAAACCAAAGTGTCTCCATGGGGTCCCCAATTTAACCCATGGCTTGTCTTGGTCGGACATTACACAACCAATAAGGTTGGGACATGTGTCTAGGTCATTTCATGTTATTAAAGCATTATTTATACCTTAAACTACCCTAATTACCACTAATCGCGATTAAGAACTTAATAAGTTACTATTCACCAAAAAATTATTATAATCTCATTGAACCACATTTTACTTCTTAATGAAAACCATTTATGTCGGATTTTCAAAATTCAATACACATTAGTGGTAAACTTTCATTTAACTGAAAAATCAGTTTGCTTGATTACCACTTAGTGGTTTCACTATTCATCAAAAATTGAAGTTTTTCAGAAAATTACCAAAAATTCACCCTAAGCTATATTTGATATTCCGAATTCAAAAATGAAGTCTATTTTACAAAATTAAAATCATATAAGTCACATTAATTAATTTAATAATTAATTCCCGCTGCCAGAGCAAATAGCGTGTTTTTACAAAACAATAAGTATCAAAAGATTGACACCAGTTAAAGTCTACTTTCAAAGTGAAATTGATTCCAATGACCACCATTGGATAAAATGGTAAAAATATATTCTAATTTCACTTCAAAACCAATTCAAAACATAATCTAATCATATAAATAAATTATATTAAAAAGCAGTTTTGATGTAAAATGCAGTATTTTTCACTATTCATTAAAAAATGAACATTGTCAGAAAAATACCAAAAATTCACACAAGGTAAATTTTGATGTCACAATCATAAAGGATAAGTTTATTTTGACAAACATAGTTTATAAAATTGTCAAAATATAGATTCAAAAATGGTTTTCCATCAAAAGGCAGTAAAACAATCTTTTAAGAATATTAGTGTATTCCATGCATAAGATTGTATTTATTTTCATTTTAAGCCTCTATAACACTATATTAATCATTAATAGACATAGATAAAAATATCTATTATTCATTAATTACTTGGGATGTTACATCCTTCCCCCCTTTAGAAAATTGTGTCCCCGCAATTTATTTACTTATCGAATAAATGGGGGTACTTATCCCTCATTGCATTTTCAGATTCCCATGTTGCCTCTTCAATCATGTGGTTTTTCCACAAAACCTTTACCTAGTGAATCACCTTATTCCGTAACACTTGCTCCCTGTGGTCAAGAATCTGGACTGGTTGTTCCTCATAAGATAGGTTCTCTTCCAGCTGAACTACCTCTGGGCACAAAACATGAGATGGATCTGGCATATACTTTCTCAACATCAAAACGTGAAAAACATTGTGTACCTGAGATAAACTCGGAGGTAAAGCCACTCGGTATGCAACTGATCCAACTCTCTCTAGAATTTCGTATGGTCCAATGAACCTTGGACTCAACTTTCCTTTCTTACCAAATCTCATCACACTTTTCCAAGGGGAAACCTTGAGAAAAACATGATCACCTACCTCAAAAGATAGATCCTTCCTCCGGTTATCTGCATAACTCTTCTGCCTGCTCTGAGCTGTTGTCATGTGTTTCTGAATCAGCTGAACTTTTTCTTCCATCTCTTCTACCAATTCTGGTCCCATCAACTTCCTTTCACCCACTTCATCCCAGAAAGCTGGAGTTCGACACCGCTTCCCATATAATGCCTGAAATGGTGCCATCTGTATACTGGAATGGAAACTGTTATTATATGAAAATTCAACCAAAGAAAGATGTTGGTCCCAACTTCCCTGATAATCCATAGAACAAGCTCATAGCATATCCTCCAATGTCTGAATTGTTCGTTCTAACTGCCCATCTGATTGAGGATGAAAAGCTGTACTAAAATTTAATTCAGTACCCAACGACTTCTGAAGGCCTTTCCAAAAGTTAGAAGTAAACCTTGGATCACGATCCGATACAATGGAGAGAGGAACTCCATGTAACCTGACTATCTCTTTAAGATACAAACGGGAAAGTTTATCAAGAGAGAAAGTATCTCGTATAGAAAGGAAATGAGTAGATTTGGTCAAGCGATCAACAATAACCCAGATTGCATTATTACCTCGAGATGTCTTCGGTAATCCAACAACAATGTCCATGGATATATTCTCCCATTTCCACTCTGGCACAGGTAAAGGCTGAAGCATCCCTTTCGGTAACTGCCGCTCTGCTTTAACCTGCTGACAAGTCAAACACTTCACAGTAAAATTAGCAATATCTCTTTTCATTCCATCCCACCAGTAATACTCCCGCAGATCTCTATACATCTTAGTACTGCCCGGATGAACTGAAAACGGAGAACTATGAGCTTCACATAACAGCTCTCTCTTCAACTATGAATCACAAGGCACACACAATCTCTTCCCAAATCTCAAAACACAATCATTATCAATGTTGAATTCAGGAAACTTACCTTTCTGAACCAGCTCTACCTTTTTCTGCAACTCACTATCTTGCTTCTGTGCCTACTTGATTCTATCTGATAGAGAAGATATCACTGATACCTGAAACAAAACAGAAGGACTTCCTGCACCAACAACTTCTATTCCAAAGTTCATCAAATCGTTAACCAAAGGATCACGTTCCAAACACAACATTGTTAATGAAGCATTACTTTTTCAACTCAAAGCATCTGCCACTTTATTTGCTTTTCCCGGATGGTAATGAATTGTACAATCATAATCCTTGATTAATTCCAGCCATCTCCTTTGTCTCATGTTTAACTCTTTCTGAGTGAATATATAATTTAAACTTTTGTGATCAGTATATATTTCACACTTTACTCCATACAAATGATGCCTCCAAATTTTTAAAGCAAAAACAACAGCAGCTAATTCCAAATCATGTGTAGGGTAATTTACCTCATGAGTTTTCAACTGTCGTGAAGCATAAGCAATTACCTGATCATTCTGCATTAGGACACAACCAAGTCCTTTCAATGAAGCATCACTGTATATAACAAACTCACCATTCCTGGAAGGTAGTGCCAAAACTGGAGCATTCACCAATCTTCTTTTCAATTCCTGAAAACAATCATCACATTCTTTTGTCCAGATAAACTTAACACCCTTCCGAGTTAGCTTAGTCATTGGACTAGATAACCGTGAAAAATTTCTAAAAAACCTTCGGTAATAGCCCTCCAAACCAAGGAAGCTACGAATCTCGGTTACATTTGTGGGTCTTGGCCATTCTTCCACAACTTTTGTTTTTGCAGGATCAACAGTTATTCCATCTTTAGAAACAATGTGACCAAGGAAAGAAATTTTTTGCAACCAAAACTCACACTTGCTGAATTTTCCATATAGTTTCTTTTCTTTTAAAGTTTGCAAGATAACCCTTAAATGTCTTTCATGCTCCTCTTTACTTTTAGAAAACACCAAAATATCATCAATGAAAACCACCACAAACTTATCCAAGAACTCATGGAAAATTCTATTCATTAATTCCATGAATACAGCAGGTGCATTGGTTAGCCCAAAAGGCATTACTACAAATTAATAATGGCCATATCTCGTACAGAACGCGGTCTTCGGAATATCTGCCTCCTTTACCTTCAGCTGATGGTACCCCGATCTCAGGTCAATCTTTGAAAAAAACTGAGCTCTCTGGAGCTGATCAAACAAATCATCGATATGAGGCAAATGATATTTGTTCTTAACAGTGATATTATTCAAGGCTCTATAATCAATGCAAAGTCTCATAGAACCATCTTTCTTTTTAACAAATAAAACAGGAGCACCCCATGGTGATGTGCTAGGTCTAATGAAACCTTTCTCTAATAAATCTTGCAATTGCTCCTTCAACTCTAAAAGTTCAATTTGTGCCATTCGATAAGGGGGTTTTGAAATTGGCTTAGCATCAGGAACTAATTCAACAGTAAACTCAACTTCTCGATCTGGTATTGTTCCAGGAAACTCATCAGGAAAAACATCAGGATACTCATTTACCACTGGCACATCATTAATCTGAACAGTTCCTTTATTTTCAACGACGTGTGCAAGGTAACATTCATTTCCATCTTTTACAAGTTTCTCGGCCTCTTGATATGTTATCAAAAGTAAGGGTTCATTCTTGTAAACAAACTGAAAGTCTTTCTGAAAAGAAACTTCTTTAGCTCTATAGTCAATCTTAGCATGGTAAATATAGAGCCAATCCATACCTAGGATAACATCAAACTCTACTAGAGGTAGAACAATAAGGTTTGCAAGTAGGTTCTTTCCACAGATAAGGATAGGAAGATTCTTATAAATTCTTTTTGCCTTGACACTTCCCCCATGTGTTTTTACCAAAAGTTTAGGAGTCATTTCTTGAGATGGTATTCCCATTTTACTAGAAAAGGTTTCAGAGATGAAAGAATGTGTAGACCCCGAATCAAAAAACACACTGGAATAATCTGAAAAAACAAACAAAGTACCTGATACAACTTCATTTGATGGCCCGACATCTGCTGAAGTAGTTGCAAAGGATTTCACCACCCCTTTCTGCTTGTAGTCTAACTGCTTCCCACCACTCAAGCTCTTTGTCGGACACTCGTTTGCATAGTGACCCATCTCATTTCACTTATAACATTTCACTAACTGTAAATCAAATTTGTTCTTACCTTCACCTTGATCCTTTTCAGTGCAATCACGAGCCTTATGTCCCATCTTACCACATCGGTAGCACTTCCCAGAATTCAGAAGACATTCCCCAGCATTCCTTTTTCCACATTTATCACAAACTGGAAACTTAGTTCTCTTACCATCAGACTTTTTTGAAGAATTCTTACCTTTCTCCTGCCACCTCGGTCTCTTCTTCTGCTGGTTGTTATAGAAAACTTGGTCATCGGCAAACTCCATTTCCACCTTCTCAACACATCGAAAAAGCTTTTCATAACTTTTAAACTCACGAGAAGCTAATGCCCTTCGATAATTTGGCTTTAATCCTGAGTAGAAACGATTGATTTTACTATCAAGGTCCCGGATAAAATTTGGAGCATACCTTGCCAATCGAGTGAACCTTTCTTCATAGGCAGCCACTGAGTCTTCCTCTTGCCTCAATTCCAAGAATTGATTTTCCATCCTAAGTCGAACAGCCTTAGGAAAATACTTCTCAAGAAACATACCTTTGAATTCATCCCAGTCAAGAGCATCAATCTCATCGGTGTCCCAGATATTTTTAACCATAGACCACCACTGATCTGCTTCACCCTCCAAACGGTAAATAGCAAGACTAACCTTTTGATTGTCTGAACACCCCATGACATCAAAAATCTTCTCCAGTGCTTTAATCCACCCTTCAGCTAGCACAGGGTCAGATGATCCTCTGAATGATGGTGGATGTTGCCTCATGAAATGTTCCACCACTGACATGTTCCTCTGCGGTTGATCTGGATGATCTCGTGCATGGATACCACCACCATTTATCGCTTGAGTCAACTACGCCATTACTGCAACAAACTGTTCAGTTCCAATTCCGACCATTTATAGATGCTGATTCGGAAGGTTATTTCCTTCTGTATGCCTTCCTAGCACTACTTCCCTGTTTCCTCTGCGGAAAACCATTCTGAACAAACATGTCTTAGATGAAGCAACATGGTAATCTTTAAATGCTATATCATTTCGAAAAAAATATTTTTGGATAATCATTTAATAGAATTCTAACTCCTAAAGTTATCTAAACCGACCTTTGATACCAACTATAAGGCCCCAGCCTTAAACCTTACTTAATCTTGAGTTATTACAAGATTACACATTGAGGATCTTTTCGGGTTTAGAGTTTTAGAGAATTAGATCATAAAACTTGCATTACATTCCACATATAAACAAAGTGGTTACATAAAGATAGTATTCTTCATTCCCATCAATGGAAACACATTTAAAATAAAACATGGATTATTTCTTGACACATCCTTGACTCTATCATCTTATCATGTACCTTTCCATTGACCTGTGAAAAACATTTAAAAAACTTGGGATGAGCATAAAAACTCAGTATGGGTTATAAAAAAAACATGGAAAGGAAACATGAGTTCATATATACATAAGAATGAAATCATACTTTACCCATAAAACATAGGCACTTTAACATACCTCATAAAATCATGAATAAATCATAGAAATCATAAGACATAAAGGTAACTTGAGGCATTCATAACATTATTACGTAGGGAGTAACCCTCTTGGTTACGTTTGGAATACCCATCACAGTATATTCCCTAAAATCTCTTCGGAGAAACCTTAACGTTTCACTCCTTCGTGTTACCCAATGCATTGGAGAGCTATAACGGGCTCACCCGCCCTTAGTTTATCACGGAACCACCCGTCTTCGTAATAATGCCCAAGAACCATAACATAATCATATCACATAAAACATGCATAAAGGAAACATAACATTTCCACATTTCAATCACGAGATATCAATACAACACATTGATATAATAAAAACATTATGAAAACCATTTTCAATACCAAAGTAAAACATGATATTTATTTTTCGTTTTTAAAAAAAAGGTATGGCTTGTAGAGGAAGCCGAAACTCAAATAACGGTCACGACGGCGGAGAAGTCGTTGTCGCCGCATACGTACGACAAAAACATTCCCTTTTGTCATTTAGTAAATTCTTCGTATAAAAAATATTCCTTTTGAATAAACGTAAAAGTCAAAGGGGTTTATACACCGTATAAAATAAAGTTGTGTATAAAATAAAATATGCCTCAATGAAAGGAGATTGAGACGAAGTCCCATACCTCGTATCCGACTTGACCCGACCGTTCTTTAATCTCCTGAATAATAAACTTGAGTTAATATCTACTTTATTATGAATCTTTTTCAAGTTAATTATTCCTTTTATACCATGTTATGAACATCATGTAATCAGTTAAGTTAATAATGTTCATTTTGTCAGTATTTGGTTCTTAAGTCAAAAATAGACTTCTTACACTTACATGTTGTTAATTTGGTCAAAGGTTCATTATATCCAGAATGATATTCATGATGTAGATATCATATATGTCATATATATCCAGTACATACATGAATTTATAATATTACATAATTATTTAGAGGTAAGAAATGAAATGCACCGTTCATGGAGACGGTAAGCCGTACGTACGCATGAACGCTACTTTCATTTCTATTTCGTATTTTATAGAATGGAATCATAATGATATAAAGGTATATTATAATTCCAGTATAATATCATATATAATATCATAGTTCCATCCTTTATATGTCCCACATATGGTATTTAACGAATCAAATCACTTTGAGGGGGCGGTAGTCCGCACTTCCTAAAATGAAGATATCGTGTTTACCCATAATGGAAACCATAAAGGTATGCCAAAAATTAAAAAAACAGAAGCTTAAGGAAAACCTAAACATATTAAATATCATATATAAAAATAGTGAGATCATAATGGCCACCTTTGAAGGTGTTAAATGAGTGTTGAACAATCATCGTTTCGGGAGGCAGAATTTCGCCATCCACGGAAACCGTATGTTCTTTAACCATTTGATGTAGTTGTGTGAGAGTGTAGCTCAAATAAATCTTATAACAACATCCTAGTATATTGATGATACTGGTTTTGTTACAAAAGAAGTAAATAAAAAGAGTTTAGGGGGTTGGAGAAGCAAAATAAAACAAATGAACATGAGAGAATGAATTACCTTAAAAAGAGTAACTCCTTTTGATTTGAGCCTAAAGGCTTCCTTTGAAAGAATTATGCCCAAAGGGAATCCTCTAGGATGAGGAGAGGGATGTGGAGAGATTAAATGGGCAGGTTTTGGCCGAGCAAAAGGCTTGAGTAGTGTGTGAAATGAGGTAGAGGTGGGGGCCTTTTATAAGAGGAGAGGAGGGGCACTTTTGGAAAGTAAAGATATATTACTTTATTTGAAAATGTGTTTTGGTTTCAAAAGGTCCCACATTGATATAATTCATGGATAAGGTGATACGGCTTCGAAATACACTCATCCAATAAGTTTTGGACATGTGTAGTTCATAGATTTTACATTATCTTTCCATTTTATTTAAATCGTCAAATAATGATGTCATCGCTGCATCATTATTATATCATAAATAATTTAATTTATTTAATGTCTAAAAATAATAAAAAAATACTATGATGTAGGAAATCTTTTTAGCTTTCCAATTACTATTTATAATCAAAAATCTGATCTTTATAACCCCATGTAAAAATTGTTTTTGTAAAACATCTCTTGTTTGTGTCATTTTTACTTTAACATTTAATAAAAAGTTATTTATGTCATTTCCAAACCAAAGTGTCTCCATGGGGTCCTCAATTTGACCCATGGCTTTTCTTGGTCGGCCATTACACAAACAATAAGGTTGGGACATGTGTCTAGGTCATTTCATATTATTAAAGCATTATTTATACCTTAAACTACCCTAATTACCACTAATCACGATTAAGAACTTAATAAGTTACTATTCACCAAAAAATTATTATAATCTCATTGAACCACATTTTACTTCTTAATGACAACCATGTATGTCGGATTTTCAAAATTCAATACACATTAGTGGTAAACTTTCATTTAACTGAAAAATCAGTTTGCTTGATTACCACTTAGTGGTTTCACTATTCATCAAAAATTGAAGTTTTTCAGAAAATTACCAAAAATTCACCCTAAGCTATATTTGATATTCCGAATTCAAAAATGAAGTCTATTTTAAAATATTCAAATCATATAAGTCACATTAATTAATTTAATAATTAATTCCCGCTGCCAGAGCAAATAGCGTGTTTTTACAAAACAATAAGTATCAAAAGATTGACACCAGTTAAAGTCTAATTTCAAAGTGAAATTGATTCCAATGACCACCATTGGATAAAATGGTAAAAATATATTCTAATTTCACTTCAAAACCAATTCAAAACATAATATAATCATATAAATAAATTATATTAAAATGCAGTTTTGATGTAAAATGCAGTATTTTTCACTATTCATTAAAAAATGAACATTGTCAGAAAAATACCAAAAATTCACACAAGGTAAATTTTGATGTCCCAATTATAAAGGATAAGTTTATTTTGACAAACATAGTTTATAAAATTGTCAAAATATATATTCAAAAATGGTTTGCCATCAAAAGGCAGTAAAACAATCTTGTAAGAATATTAGTGTATTCCATGCATAAGATTGTATTTATTTTCATTTTAAGCCTCTATAATGTTGGGCGGAGAAAAAGGGAGTGATGGAAAGAGGGGGGGTGAATTGCCTTTTAAAAAAAGATTAACAAATTAAAATCAAAGTAAAGAATGCAGCGGAAATAAAAGAGGCAAGACACGCAATTGATAACGGAGTTCGGCCAAAAACCCGGCCTACGTCTCCGCTCCCAACTAAACCATTGAGAGATTCTACCTCTTGCTTTTCAATGGTTTTAGCAAGAAACCCACTAGGCTTTGAGGTAGCACTAGAACCTATTACAGCTTGCTTTTGGTGGTTAAGCAAGAACCCACTTGCTTTTGATGGTTGAGCAAGAACCCACTATCCTTCTTACATGTGAAGGATAGCTGACCTATGTCTCAAGCTATTTAAAGGAAAGCTTGACAACCTCTTCACACCTTAATGGTGATGTGAAACCCAAAAGAAAGAGGGGATGATAAATAGAGTGGTTTGTAGACACAAACCCAAATTAAGCTCAAAATAGATAAACAAGAAAAACCGTATTTGAGGAAGTCTTGGGCGCCTTTGATTGATTGGAGATGTTGAAGGCCGCTTCCAAGCTTCTTTGAAGGAGCTCCTTGGATGTGGAAGTTGTTGGAGCAAGGTGGGTTCCTTGAAGGAAGTCTGCCGGAGGTTGGCCAATTGATACAAAATATGTCCGTTGGCTTGGTATATGATCCGGTAAGTGTCCGGGGCTTCCTTGGCCTTTATTTATAGGCATGGAACCCATTGGGGGCCTTCGGAGCCGTTGGAGAGGTCTTCGGAGCCGTTGGAGGCCAAAAGAGGGTTGACTGGTCAAAGCCAACGGCTAGTTTGACTGGGCTACCGGCTGGCCGGTGCAGGGCCACCGGCTGGCCGGTGCCTTGGATGTTGAGAAGGCCTTCTGCCCAGGCAGCACCGGCTGACCGGTGACAGAGCCATCGGCTGGCCGGTGGTGAGGCAGTAGCCATCACTGTTGCATCAGGTTGCCACCGGCTGGCCGGTGACAGAGCCACCGGCTGACCGGTGGAACCTGGCAGTGGGCAATGCCTCTGCCAGGTCCACCGGCCGGCCGGTGCTATCACACCGGTTGGCCGGTGGACTGAAATTTAGTCCACTTCTTATCCATTCTTTCTTGGGCCATTTTCTTGGCAACCTTGTGCCTATCATTCAAAAACACTTCAAACAATATTAGACAAATAATAAGGTGATTGTGATCATGAAAATCAAACAACGAGGGGAACGAGAGGTACAGCAATCTCCCCCTATTTTGATGATCACAATCACCAAAACAATTAAAGTAAAAACAAAAATGAAAGACATGCTTAAAGGATAAAGAAAGTAAATGCTAAGCATGATCAAAAGGATTCTCCCCCAATCAATCAAGAATTTCTCCCCCTTTGTGATTATCAAAATAGCACGGGGCATAAAACTTGATTGAGGGAAAATTGAAAATCAAGATCAATTGGAATTTTTGAAAATTGAATTGAAAAATTTGAATAACAGTTTGAATTGAAAGTTTTGAATCAAAAACCAATTGAGATTTGAAATTTGAAACCAAATGAAATTTTTGAAATTGAGAGTTTTGAATCAAAAATGAATTTAAATTGAAAAATGAATCGAAAGAGATTTTTTAAATTTAAGAAAATTTCTCCCCCTAAATAAAACAAAAGATCATCGGGGAAACGAAACTATTTTTGGCCCGGAGAGACTCGCCAAAAGGGATTTTTCAATCCAAATTTGTTTCATGGCAGGTCTTCTCCTATAAAACTCGTCCGAATAAAAAATAGATTTGGGTTGACCGTACCGGGCATTTTTGCAATCACACTCATAAATGAGGTGCCCGGGTTTTTTACAATAATTGCAAAATTTATAACTAGAGATCCCCCTTACAAAAACAGTGGGTGCATGGGAGGAGGAAGCTATATTGGTGTAGCCAAGTCCATTGGTGGTTCTAGATACTCGTTGAGAACCTAAGAGTTTGGACAAATTTTTTTCACCTTGGGTGAACTTGGCTAGGGATTCCCTAAGGTCCTTAATGGTTGATTCCAAAGAATCAACATTGGGGAAATTTTGGATTTTTAGGGAGAGTTCCTCCTTCTCTTTGAGAAGTTGGTCTTTTTCGGAGGAAAGTTTTTTGAAATTCTTTTTCAAAGAAACAAATTTAGAAGAAAGTTCATGAAAACCATTTTCTAATTGGTCTCTAGAATGTTGGAGTTCTTCATATGATAAATGATTAAAAGAATTAGAAGAACTAGAGGAGGAAGAAGAGGAAGAGGATGATGATACCTCATGTTTTTCCATTAGGCATTTTGTACCTTGGTCGCTTGAGGAGGAGGAGGAGGAGGATGATGAGGTGTCACTCCATGTCGCCTTGAGGACCTTTTTCTTTCCTTTTTCCTTTTGCGTGGCCCGTTTTTTGTTGAGTGGGCAATCGGGCTTGTAATGCCCTTTTTGGCCGCACCCGTAGCATTTTACCTTGGGCTCGGATCTTGCGGTGGGTTCTTGCTTTCGCGCCTTGCGAGATTTCTTCTTCTTCTTGTGCTTCTTCATAAATTTGTGCATTTGGCGGGCGAGATTCTCCATTTCCGAGTCGCCGCTTGATGATGAAGAAGATGAAGATGATGATGATGAGGAGGAGCTTACTTCTTTTTGTACCTTGAGGGCGATGTTCTTTGGTGTCTTGATTGGTGTGCCCTCCTTTTGAGCTTGCCTCCTCATGGTGATCTCATAAGTCATGAGGGATCCGATGAGCTCTTCTACCGGCATGTTCTTGATGTCTTTGGCTTCTTGAATAGCCGTGACTTTTGGAGCCCATGTGCTTGGAAGGATCCATAGGATCTTCTTGACCATCGTTTCTGCAGAAACATCATCACCAAGGGACTTTCTCCCATTGAAAACATCAGTAAAACGCGTAAACATTTCAGTAATATTTTCAGATGGATGCATGGTAAAAGACTCGAAATCTTGACGATACATGTCCAATCGAGTATCCTTGACTTTGTTGGTCCCCTCATGGGTAACCTCCAAAAGTTTCCAGATTTCGTGTGAGGAGGTGCATGTGGAAACTCGATTGAACTCATTTCGGTCAAGGCCGCAATGAAGAGCGTTCATGGCTTTGCCATCAAGCTCGAAATTTCTAATATCGGCTTGGGTCCATTTGGATTCATCGGGGGAAGAGAGAGTGTAACCTTGCATGACAATTTTATAAATGGGATATCCTATGCTTCTAAGAAAAGTGGTCATGCGGGTTTTCCAATAATTATAGTCGGTCCCATCAAAAAATGGAGCACGACCCAAAGAAAAGCCTTCGGGGGCGAAAGAGGTTGATGCCATCAGAAAGGATCTTAAATTTGAAACCGGTTAGGGTATTACTCAAATTTTTCCTCTGATACCAATTGTTGGGCGGAGAAAAAGGGAGTGATGGCAAGAGGGGGGGTGAATTGCCTTTTAAAAAAAGATTAACAAATTAAAATCAAAGTAAAGAATGCAGCGGAAATAAAAGAGGCAGGACACGCAATTGATAACGGAGTTCAGCCAAAAACCCGGCCTACGTCTCCGCTCCCAACTAAACCATTGAGAGATTATACCTCTTGCTTTTCAAGGGTTTTAGCAAGAAACCCACTAGGCTTTGATGTAGCACTAGAACCTATTACAACTTGCTTTTGGTGGTTAAGCAAGAACCCACTTGCTTTTGATGGTTGAGCAATAACCCACTATCCTTCTTACAGGTGAAGGATAGCTGACCTATGTCTCAAGCTATTTAAAGGAAAGCTTGACAACCTCTTCACACCTTAATGGTGATGTGAAACCCAAAAGAAAGAGGGGATGAGAAATAGAGTGGTTTGTAGACACAAACCCAAATTAAGCTCAAAATAGATAAACAAGAAAAACCGTATTTGAGGAAGTCTTGGGCGCCTTTGATTGATTGGAGATGTTGAAGGCCGCTTCCAAGCTTCTTTGAAGGAGCTCCTTGGATGTGGAAGTTGTTGGAGCAAGGTGGGTTCCTTGAAGGAAGTCCACCGGAGGTTGGCCAATTGATACAAAATATGTCCGTTGGCTTGGTATATGATCTGGTAAGTGTCCGGGGCTTCCTTGGCCTTTATTTATAGGCATGGAACCCATTGGGGGCCTTCGGAGCCGTTGGAGAGGTCTTCGGAGCCGTTGGAGGCCAAAAGAGGGTTGACTGGTCAAAGCCAACAGCTAGTTTGACTGGGCTACCGGCTGGCCGGTGCAGGGCCACCGGCTGGCCGGTGCCTTGGATGTTGAGAAGGCCTTCTGCCCAGGCAGCACCGGCTGACCGGTGACAAAGCCACCGGCTGGCCGGTGGTGAGGCAGTAGCCATCACTGTTGCATCAGGTTGCCACCGGCTGGCCGGTGACAGAGCCACCGGCTGACCGGTGGAACCTGATAGTGGGCAATGCCTCTGCCAGGTCCACCGGCTGGCCGGTGCTATCACACTGGTTGGCCGGTGGACTGAAATTCAGTCCACTTCTTGTCCATTCTTTCTTGGGCCATTTTCTTGGCAACCTTGTGCCTATCATTCAAAAAAACTTCAAACAATATTAGACAAATAATAAGGTGATTGTGATCATGAAAATCAAACAACGAGGGGAACGAGAGGTACAACATATAACACTATCTTAATCATTAATAGACATAGATAAAAATATATATTATTCATTACTTACTTGGGATGTTACAATGAGGGTACATGGGCACTGGATTTATTTTCCCGATTGTCGATAGTTTATGTCTTAATTAAATTTTATTCCTTGATATATACATTCCTAAAGGGGTTCCAAATAAATTAAATAAATGCAATGTAGTGTCCCTAGTATTAGATTCCCTTAGTTCCCTCCTCAAAAATTTGAGTGATGAATTTGGATGTTTAGCCTTAGTAAGCCATGTTGGAAACTTGATATGCATTAAATATTTAACTATAATGAGATGACTATGGGAAAGTGCCCCCCCAAAATAAGATTATGTTTACCTGGGTGGGTAAACCCTATGGATATTGATGGATAGGTTGGATATTCGGATTGACCCAGGATAACTTTGGAATGGTGATTGACCTTTTTCTATCTCTTGGAAATTATTCCTTTAAGGCTTCCATAAGAGTCTAATGAGGCCTCGATATGATGATATCAAGGGAAATTATTCCCTCTCAGTGATGAGAATTGGATAGAGAGGTGAGAAAAAGATAGAGGAGACTAGGTAGGGTTTCCTGGTAGAGATGTGGCCAACAAGACACTAGTGGGTTCCCAAGAGAGATATTAACCTAGGATAGGTTGTGAATGGAAATGAGTAGTCATGATTGTGGGTGTCACCTTATAAAAAAATTCAAAAATTTGAACCTTTATTGATATAATGAAAAAAATTTAACCACCAGTGTGGTTAGGAATATGTTTTGGATGGGTTCATGTAGAAGGATAACCTGATCTAAATGTGTTATATGATATGTTGTGGTGTGAACACACCACACACCATGATGTATTGAGATACATGGGATCCCTATGAAATATGATGACCTAACCTAAACATATATTTATTTAAAATCATTTTCATAATTTAAACATTATCTCTCATAATAATCACACATACCTCAAAGAATGGTTTTTTAGTGACTTTGAATGCCAATTATATAGGAAATTCATTTTACAGAACTTATGAAAATTTATCCATAATAAAACTTTTATATACCTCCTTATATACTTCTCAAAATTATACTTATCTTCATAAATTTATGAATTTATACATAATAAAGTGGTGATCTCAAACACTTAGTACAGGAAACTTATCAACATTTCATCAAGGGTTAGATCATAGGTATTTGAGAAAACAAAATCATATTGAAATTTATTATAAAAATAAAATTTAAAAAATATAGTTGCCCATAAATTTGGAAGTAATGAAATGTAATATCAAAATATCATACATTTACCATGAAAAAAGAGTGTGAGATAAGAATAGAAACATGGTATAAAGAAATGATATCACAATATCATATAATCATAAAAATGTAGAAACAACATAAACCATAACATCATCAGTGTAAGTCAAGGCTTAGTGCTAAGACTATCATAGTATATAGTGTCCCATGGTGTATTTCTTTTACGCCTCATTCCTATAAATATAGTGTAGAATGTATCTTGGTTGATTGGATTATCTCTCCATTACCATAAACATTGTGTAAATAGAACCCATGGTGGATTTGGTTTACCCCCTAATCCCTTATATAGCATCTCATGAGATATAAATCATTAACTAATGCATTCGATATATATATAATTTTGGACCCATCAATCATATAACATAGTGCACATAGGCTAACATATCATTCACCATACATAGTTGACAAAGTCCCATATTATATTTGGTTAAATCTGTAATATCTTACATAATATCTAATGATATATAAAGTGTTACCCAATGCATTGTACACTTATATCATTCTGGACCCACTCGTCACATAACATAATGTTCATAGGCTAACCACTCATGTTCCATAATTAGTAGAAAAATATCAATAGTGGATTAGGTTTACCTCATAATCCTATACATATCATCTCATTAGATGTCAAGCATTTCCTAATGTATTATAGTGATATTTAATTTTAGTTGTACCCATCACATATCAAAAATCATACATATATGTTCCACATGAGTAAAATAAATCATATATAAATAATAAGCATGATCAAATTCATGTGGGGGAATTTTATTTCATAATTTTAATTTTTTTCATTGCCTAATTCTAGATCACAACGATTTTAAAGAGAAAAATGAATTAAATTATTTTGCACCTTCCATATTGAAAAGGAAATATAGATCTTGAACATGGAATTTCAATATAGTTAATTCATGATAAGTATCTGGAGTAAAAAAGAATAAAAATGAACTACTTGGGTGATGATTTATGAAATTAGTAAAGGTTATTTTTAATGAAGGAAATATTTTATTATATTACATAAAACTAGAATTGAACTAGGATATTTTTCCATAAAATAATGATTTTTTAAAAAATAAACTCATTGTGAAAAACTTTTTATGGAGATGAAACTTTTCATAAGATAATAAAAATGTAATGATCCATTAAGTCAGGTTTACTGAAAAGTGGGACTTTCAAAGGGAACATGAAACATGTATAAATATAGGAATTAAAATGATATTTCACTTGGTATATATGTAAAGTAAATATTATAAAAAAATAAAATAAATTAATTAGAATAATATTTAATAAAAACGGGGAAAAGAAATAGAACTTATAGCTCAAAAGTTACAATGGTGTTTTCAAAAGATCCCTTTTATATTTTAAAACACCTTCATTGAAATCCCATAAAGTAAAAAGGCTAATAAAACATTATTTTGAAAATATTTTATGGGAAATATGAAATTCACATGAGATATAACATAATTTGGCTTATATTTAAAAAGAATAACATTAAAGGGATGGTAAATTATGGAAAAAGAAGGGAAAATTTTGTTTAAGATGATAGGGATTATTCAAAAAATAGATTAATTTTCATGATGGAATACAACTCCTTAATAATGAATATTTGGATCAAAATTTATCTCCCAAGATATATGTATAGTATACCATATGGAATTAAATATGAAACTCAATGAGAAACCTTGTAACTTAAAAAGATATTGAGTTTTGAAAAACACTTTATATTTTAGGGAAGACATCAACCATAACCTATGAAAAATAATAACATGAATTGAATTTAAGTTAATGTGATCAAACATAATTTAATATATTATATATTAAGGGGTAATAGTTACCCCATACAAATAAATATTTTTTCATAATTTTAAAGTAATATTTAATAAAGGGTGATTGGGACATATACCCTTACCTCTTAAAAACATTCCAATAAAACACCCATGAATGTGAGAAATGTAACATCTTGAGTTTTTTTAAATACAACTATGTTTGATAGTGTATGTGATATACAACGATAAACCCAAACAAATCATAATTATTTAAAAATGATTCTTATAAAATAATCATTATATTATTGGGTATGAATATAATTAACTAATTTATGAAATTTATGTATTTACTAAATATATTGATAAAATAATATTAAATAATAAGTCAATTTTTTGGTAATGTCATTTTGTCCATCAAAAAATAGGCTTTCTTCGAAAATTATTTTTATTTATTTTTATAAATAATATAATTATTTTCTAGAACATCTAAAAATTTTATTTGACAAAATTAACTTTATTTTTTATATCATAATATCAATATTAACTTAGAGTGAAAATTTTTATTTATTAGAAATATAGATTTCTTATAGAATAGTGAAAATAGTGTTTTTATGTAAAATTGTCATTTATTTTGATAAATTAATTAATTTTAAAGTAAAATTATTATTTTAATTTTATTTTATTTTTACATAAGTATTATTTAGATATATTAAATTCAAATAATTATATTTATATCATACAGTAATACAAGTTTATGGTTAAGATTAAATAATGCATTTTTCTTATAAATGTTTTAAAATATATAATGTTTCTCCACAACAATTAATCCAAATAACCCCTAATGAAAAATTATTTAAATTAAATTTTTAGATCAAATATCTATTTTTATGAATTTAATTCATATAATCAATATTAGTATTTATATAGTTAATGGAAAATCATTTTTCCTAGAAAACAAATCATTTTTTGAAATATTGTTTCCATAATGTTTATGAGTTTTATATTAAATAAAATTCCTCTACCTCCAAGAATTTATTTTTATAAAATTGATTCCATATTTGGAATCATAATAATTAATATTGGGTAATAATTTAAATCCTATTTTTTGTACAATATAGATAGTAAATGTAGAAAATATTAATTACCATAGTAAAATGGAAATCGATTAATTAAGGGTAAAAAAATTTAACAAAGACTAGAAACAATGCAACCCTAATAGTATGAACATTTATTTCCTATTTTAAATGAATTTAATAATATATATATTCCTTATTATTTTTTCTTTATAAATTATTAAGTATTCAATATGATAAAAATTATATTTTGATAAGATAAAACAAAAATTGAATTTTTATGTAATATGAAATTTCAATTAAGATAGTAATTTTGATGAATTAATTTATTTTTTAAATATATAATATTTTTATAAAATATTATTATTAAATAATTAATATTAAATATAAATGATTATATAATTCTTATGAAGTCAAATATAATTCTTATAAGGGTTTGAAAATAGTTATTGTCAAAATAATCCAACATTTTCTATAAATGTCAGTTATTATGTTAAAAGTAAAATTGTACATATTTATAATATTATTTAGATAAAATGAATATTATTTTTGGAATCAAAATATAAAAATTATCCAATTATTAAGTATTCACAATTTTCTGAGATAGTCGAATTTTTGGGTAAAAATAAATACCATATAAATATACTTTGAGTATTATGACATCATAATAAACCAAAAGTGATTAAAAATTACTATAAATCTGATCCCTGAAAAAATCTATTTTTTTCACTTAAAATAATTTCATTCTGAGTTTATTTTATTTATTTTATAAAACCATTATGAATACCTCAAAACATGTAACATATTTTATGTTTTTAAAAACTATTCTTTAAGAGTATGTATCACCTCCACGTTAGATATAGCATTATTTTATTAAGTTATGAAATTTTCCTCATAAAATAATTAAAACCACTCCAATTTTTAAGAATCTATGAGTTAATACCTTAGGATGGTTTTTGGTTTTTCTTATTTTATTATAGAGAGTCCAAAACCTAAATAATAAATAAATACCCCTCTTTTCTAATATAAAACCACTAAAGATCTCATTTATCTTCACTAATAATCCATGTATTGCATCCAAACTATAACATCCACTCTCTAGATTCCTCCCAAGGTTTCCGCTAGCTCTCAATAATCCCCTCCCAATCATTTGGAGTAACACACTCACATAAGGGACCTTCCTCTCCTCCTTTCAATTCATGCTCATTCTTTGGAATTCATATTATTAATTACTATTTTTTATAATTTTATTTATTTATAAACAATACCTTAAAGTAAAATTAATAATATTTTAATTATATATTATTTATCTTCTCTCAGTTTTATATTTATCTAAGTCGTTACTCCGCCGAAATTTTATAAGGGATTTATCCCTTTTCACTTTTATTCTAGAACTTATTTTATGTTATGTATCTTAAATTCCTTTTTATTATGTTGGAATATGTAATTTCATATTCCCATTACTATAAATTTTATTTATAAATAATTATATCCCTCTTTAAATTCCATTAATCCCCTCATGATCCTTTATGTACACCCATTACATTGTCAAAATTTCATAAAGGGTTTCTCTCTTCTCATTTCCATTCAAGAACATCTTTTATGTTATGTCTCTTTAATTAAATTTTATTTTTTGGTATATATTCTTCCATATTCCTCGTAAATTAAATTTAATTCATAAATAATTTGATCCACCTTTCACTCTCATTAATCCTCCCATGATTCTTTTTGTACACCTGTTACCAAGCCGTAATATAGTTTGGATTGTTTTCTTTATTAAAGTTTCTTCATTAACTTATGACTCAAATTTACAATTTCTAATATTGGGATATGTTTTTTTAATTTCCCTATTACTTAACATTTTATTTCTATGTGATTATATACCCCATTATCTCTCATTAAACAATTTTTATAAATATTTATGTGATGTTGTTATGCTATCAAAATTTCACCGTGATTTTCCCATGTTAAACCAATTGTGTAGTGAATACCATACACAATTCCTATTAATGGTGTTCATAGTTATGAATGTATACTTTTGATTTTGTACTTACACATATGTATTTTGTACCCCATAATCATGGAATAAATTATGATCTTTATTGAATCTTTGTTGTATGATCTATGTGGCACACTTAAGCCTGAGAATAAAATGAATATGATTGGTGTTTCTAGATATGATCCAATGAATTGGGTTATGATTAGTATCATGATACATAATGTTGAGATATGAAGTGAACCTAATTTCTTTATGGGATTTTTTCCACCATGATTTCTTTGTGGTTTTATCCTTGAACTATGTTTTTGATGAAGGGTTTTAAGTTATTGCCACATTTCCCATGTTATTATTATCATGCTATATCAAGCCTAATTATTCATATTACTTTTATGAACCATTGATATGCATATTGTCTAACATTAATTATCTTCTTAGTGTTATTTCTTGTTTATTCCTTTACTAAGATTTATATCATACCCATTTCTAATGATTTTCCTCAGGTTATTCCATGTAGTTTTTAAAACCCAAGGAATTTTAGAATCTTGTTAAGGATGTTTTCAATAATGTTGTTATATCCCATCTTTAAGATGTTATGATATGTACCTAATTCCAAAATACACTAGGATTATCAATATTTATTATTGTATTAAGTGTAGTATTATGTAATAAATAAATAAGTAATGTGTAATAAATAGAAATGTTTTTATAGATGGTATTAGAGGAAATGCTTAGTTATTTTTTGGATTAGGATTAGAAAACTATGGAGAAAGCCTTAGGGATATTTATAAGTATAAGAAACCATCCCTAAATTTTTTTAATTATATATTAAGCAGTTTATCAAGAAAATACATAATTTTTGGATACTATAAGTGGATGTTGTTCTGGCGCAGATATACCTAGGGGTAACAACTTCAACAAGGTGTCTCAAGCCTAACTCGGGGTAACCTGGTACACGACAAACAACTATACTACACACCTAGTTTGAAAATACTAGGGTATATTACTTTCTAAATTAATTAGATCATTATAAAACATTATTAAAGGAACAATAATTCCTTTATGTGTCTATGTTAGAAAAAAGATCATGGATAACATAGATTGAATCTTAGAAATCCATGTGTTAAGGAATAAATCTAATTTATAAGTTATCCCTTTAATGTTTTGGGTTTCCCATTTGTGTGTTTAATAGTTAAAAATTAATCATCCCTAATTTTTCCATTATTCTATACAATGGTAGGAAATAAGAGGAACTGAATGAACAACAAATATGAAGGGAAATGTAGTGACTGCCCAAATGAGATACCTAACATGATTGGAGATCATGTAGGAAATCTTGTGATTTTTCCAAAATATTTAACAAAAATAATCATTTAAAACATTTACTTTGTTGAATTCAAAAATGATTTAAAGAAGCTGAAGAAGAAATCTCATGTAATTTCATCTAGTAATGGTGATTTGAGAATTAATACCCAATTTTCTTTATGCAATAGGTGTGGGAAGTGGAACTAAGGGAAATGCCACAAAGGAACTGGGAAATGTTTTAAGTATGGGAAGATAGGGAATAAAGTATCCAATTTCTATGGAAAATGGATAATTTGATAGATGTAAATACTATTAAATCTAGGTACCTTATAAAATTCTATGTCACAAATTTAGAGAATTTTGGAATTATCTAAGACAATTTTCTATTCCAATGGTTGAGAAGTGTAATGAGAATCAACAATCTCTAGGATTTAGGGAAAGAGGAATTTTCTATGATGATATGGATCATGATGACTAAAGTACATGTAGTGTATGTAAATTAGTATTTCAATTAATTCCCTATGATAATTATTGTATGTTTTCTAAGAACATAAAGTCACCACCCTAACTGATTTGATAAAGAAACATCTATAATTATGTATAACATGCTGATGTTTAGGGAATGTTCTTCTTGAAAATATTATCAATGTTTCTTTTGTGTAATTTGGTGTTATCTTAGGTTGTCCTTTTAAAGACCAATATAAATATCTAGGAGAAGGTACTCATCCTCTGTACCACAAATCACCATTAAATTCAATAAAATTACTAAGAGGATGATGAATCTTCATTAGTATAGAAACTTTTTCACTATAAGAAAGTGTATCTATCTTAAATTTTTTGGAGTATTCAGGGACCTATGTTATATAAATTAGTGAAGTGTAAATATTAAAGTGTTTATGTAGGGGTATTTTAGAGTTAGGTTGTAAAAGTGTCCTATCAATGACATTCAGGATATAATAATCATGAAACGTCTAAGAATTGTTCCATAGTTTTGTTTTTTCTTTAATGACTTGGAATTTATATTTAATGGTGCTGATAACCTATAAAGGTGATATAGTGATGAAGTGATATTTTATAAAATGCATGATTTATAGATTGATATCACTTAATCAGTGATTGATTTTGGGAAAAACCTAAAGAGTATTGGGATTATATGTCTAAGGTTAATCTTATATTTAAAATCATCAATACAAATTTTGAATATTTATATGATGGAAGTTGATTATTATATATTTTTTGAAAATTATTACATGATCATGTATTTTTTATTATAAGGTGATTAATGATAATTCGGTAGATGATTAATATAGTAAATGTATATATATAAAAATTAGGATTATCTGGTATGAATCATCTTATGATTCTGGAGGTCTAAGATGATGGGTATGAGACAACCTTTGAGGTTAAAATGCTCTTTAATTTTGAGGAAATTAATGTTATATATGAGTATTTATTTAAGAAATGATATATATTAAACCTTTGAGAATATTTTCTCAATTTTTATGTTAAGTTATTATGATAAATTACGCTAACCATTATAGATTTAGTAAAATATAGGAATAATATATTGTAATTATTTGGTGTATTATGTGATTTGTTATAATTTTAAAGTGCTTCAAGCATAAAAAATCATCTTGAGTTCTCATTGTTTGGAGAAAAAAAGATGACATTTTAGTGCAAGTTACGTATACTTTAAATAAACTATATTTTCTTATATTCCTAGTCTAGATGGTAAATAAATTTCCCAACTCTAAGAAAAATAATATTGAATAAAAAAATGTTTTCTTGTTATGGTTCTCTTCGATGAATTGATAGTCATTTTATCCATCATAGATTTATAGTATTATGGTCATTGACATTCTCCTGACTATGTCCTCTATTAGACTCAAATAGTTATTTTGTTCTATTTTTCTCCTCCATGTTCATGTTTTCACTTCCCAATAAAGTTCACTTGGAAACCTAGTTATGTGATGACCTTTATACGTCCCTTTTTTCACTTTTGAAGAGGATGTTTTATTAATCCTTGTTACGATGTGGGTTTTCAATAAAGTTATTTTCTATTGTCAAAACATTTCTTACCGAGTCCAAGTTAAAATTTTATGGGTGCAATTTATTAAAAGGGGGAAGATTGTAATGCCCTGGGTTTAAAAAAAACAAAACAATGTTCAATAGAATATGTGATATGGAATGATGAACACAAAAAAACCATAATTATTTACACAAGATATTTATGACATAGCTTTTATATTCATGGTTATGAATATAATTTACAAATTTATGAAATATATATATTCCCAAAATATGTTGATAAATTATTATCAAATAAAAAGTTAATTTTTGGTAATGTCATTTTGTCCATAAAAAAATATGCCTTCTTCATAAAAGATTTTTATTTACTATTATAAACACTATAACTATTTTTTAGAACATTTTTAATTTTTTTGATAAAATGAACACCATTTTTTATATCATTATATAAAAATTTACTTAGGGTGAAGATTTTTTATTTCTTGGAATATATATATATTTTCATTGAATAGTAAAAAATAGCGTTTTAAGTAAAATTCTCATTTATTTTGATAAATTAATTAATTTAAAAGTATAATTATTATTTTAATTTTATTTAAAGTAAAAATAATTATTATTTATAAATATTCAATTAAAATATTTATATTTATACTATACTTTAATATAAGTTTATTTTATGATTAAATAATGTATTTTTTTAGAACTGTCTTAAAATGTGTAATGTTTCTACACTAAAATTAATCAAAATAACCCCTAATGAGAAATTATTTAAATTAAATTTTTAGATTACATATCAATTTTTATGAATTTAAATTCATAAAATTAATATTACTAGTTATATAATAAATGTTAAATCATCTTTCCCTTTAAAATGCATTTTTCGGAAAACTATTTTTTCATCATGTTAATCGGTTTTATATTAAATAAAATTCTTCCACCTCTGTAAATTTATTTTGATAAAATTCATTCCATAGTTTGAATCATAATAATAAATATTTGGTAGTAATTTCATCTTATTTTTGTTCAATATTAATTATAAATATAGAAAATATTAATTACCAAAACAAAATGAAAATAAGTTAATTAAGGGAAAAAATAATTTAACAAATACTAGAAACTATGTAACCCTAATAGTATGAATATTTATTTCCCCTTTTTAATGAAATTAATATTATATTTAATCATATTTTTTACTCTATAAATTACTATGTAACCATTTTGATAAAAAATATAGTTTGATAAAATAAAACACAAATTGTATATTTAAGAAATATAAAATTTCAATTAATATGTTCATTTTGATGAATTAATTTATTTTTTAAACATAAATAATATTTTAATAAAATAATATTTTTAAATTATTTTTATTAAATATAATGAGCATATATTTTTTATGAATTCAAGTGTAATTTTTATAAGGGTTCTAAAAGTGTTGTTAACAAAAAAACCCAACATTTCTAATAAATGTTGGTTGTTATTTTAAATTTAAAAATTAAAATATTTATAAAATTATTTATATAAAATGAATAATATTTTTTGAATCTTAAAATCAAAATTATCCAATGGTGAATTTTTTATAATTTTTTCAGACAGTCGAATTTTTTGTTAAAAATTAAATACCATATAAATATAATTTGTGTATTATGACCTCATAATGACCTAAAAATGATGTAATAAATAATATAAATGGGATCAATGACCAAATATATGTTTTACCTATAAAATAATGTGATTTTTTGTTTATTTTACTTATTTTATAAAACCATTAGTATTCCTCCAAAACATGTAATATATTTTAAGGTTTTAAAATCTATTCTTTGAGAGTAAGAATCACCTCCACATAAGCATGAGTGTTATTTTATTAAGTTAATCCCCTGGTCTCATAAATTAATTTAAAACACTCCAATATGGAATAAACCATGGGAAAAATATTGGATTGTTTTTGTTTTGGTTATTTTATTTTATTGAGTCACAAACCTAATTAATAAACAAATCCCCCTCTTTTCCGATAAAAACCACATAATATCCCATTTATATTCACTTAAAATCCTTGTAGTACGTCCATAATATGACATAAATCCTATATATTTCTTCTAATGTTCACTCAAGCTCTTAGAAATCACATTCAAAGCATTTGGAGTCACACACTCAAATAAGGGACTTTCCTCTCCTCCTTTCAATTCAAGAACCTTCTTTGGAATTAATCTTCAAAATATAAATTGTTTATAATTTAATTAATTTATAAAAAATCCATTACTATACAATTTATTTTATTTTAATGATATATCATTTATCCTCTCTCACTTTGACCTTTATCTAAGCCCTTACTATGTTGTACTTTTGTGAGGGATTTCACCCTTCTCATTTACATTCATGAACATATTTTATGTTATGTATCTTAAATTACAATTTATTATGTTGGAATATGTTCTTAAATATTCTTCTTACTTTATATTTTATTAATAAATGATTATATTTCTATTTTACTCTCATTAATACTCTCATGATCCTTTTTGTACACTTGTTACCATGCCGAAATTTTGTAATGGATTTTTCTCTTCTAATTTCCATTAAAGATCTTGATTTATGTTATGTATCTTTAATTCCATTTTAATTTATTGGGATATGTTATTATATATTCCACTTATTTTTAATTTACTTCATAAAATATTAGATCCGCCTTTCACTCTAATTAATCCTACCGTGATCCCTTATGTACAGTTGTTACCATGCCATAATATAGTTTGGATTATTTTATCTATTTAAGTTTCTTAATTAACTTATACCTCCAATTTCCAATTTATAATGTTGGGATGTGTTTTTCCATGTCCCTATAACTTACCATTATGTTTATATGTGATTATATACCCCCTTATCTCTCATCAAACCATTTTTATGAATATTTATGTGATGTTGTTATGCTTTCGAAATTGAACCCTGATTTTCCCATGTCAAACCGATTGTTTATTGAATACCTTACACAATTACTATCAATGGTTTTCACATTTATGCACATATACTATTGATTTTTTACTTTCATGTATTTATTCCAAACTCCTTTATCATGTAATAAATTATTATATTTATTGAATCCATGATGTATGATCTATGTGGTACACTTATGTATGATAATAAAATGAATATAATAGGTACACCCAGATGGTGCTATAATGCATTGGGTAATGTTTAGTATCAAGATACGTCATGTTGGGATAGGGAGTGAACCCAGTTCTTTTATGGGACTTTTTCCACCAATATTTCTTATAAGGTTTATCCTTGACCTATGTTTATGGTAAAGTGTTTTATGTTGTTTCCACATTTACCATGTTATTATTATCGTACTATATCAAGCATAATTATTCATATTCATTTTATTCCCCATTGATATGAGTATTTTATAAAATATATTATATTATTCATGTTATGTCTTGTTTATTACCTTATTGGCCTTTATAACTCACCCCTTTCTTATTTTTTTCTTTAGGTTATTTCGTGCAATTTTTAAAATCCATTGAATTTTAGAAGCATGTTAAGGAAGTTTTCAATAATGTTGTTGTATCCCATGTTCAATATGTTATCCCATGTACCTAATTATAAAATACACTACATATATTAATATTTCTGGTTGTATTAAGTGTAATCTTATTTAATAAATCATAAATTATTGTGTAATAAAAATTAGTGTTGTTATAGATGGATTCAAATAAAAATTTTAGTTATTTTTGGGATTAGGATTTGAAATCTATAGCGAAATACTTAGGGATAAGAATTAGTAAAAAAATGATCCCTAAATTTTGGTAAGCATAGAGTAATTGGTTTATCAATAAAATGCATCTCTGTCTAGATACTTCATGTGGATATGGTACTGGAACATATGTACCTAGGGGTTAAAACTCTTAAAAGGTGTCTATGCCTTGACTTGGCGTAACCTGGTACATGAAAATAGATATTACTATGCACGTGGTTTGACACTCCTGGGGGATATGCATTGGTAAATTCATAAGCTCGTTATGAACCATTATTAAGGGAAAAAATGCCCGTATGTGTTTATGTTAGAAAATATATCTTCGATAAGATAGATTGAATCTTCTAAATTCATAATTAAAAGAATAAATTTCATTTATAAGTTATCACTTTAATGTTTCTAGTTTCCCATTTATGTGTTTAGTAGTTTAAAATTTTTCATCCCAAATTTTCCAATTATTCTAGCCAAAAGTGGGAAATAGGAGGAACCATGTAAACAAATAATGTGAAGGGAAATGTGGCGACTATCCAAATGAGATTCTTAACATGATGGGAGATAATGTAAGAAATCTTGTTATTTTTATAAACTAGTTTTCAAAAATAATAATTAACAACTAGTACATTATTTAATTTCGAAAGTCTTAAAATAAGAGGTATATGACATCTCAATGAAGTTCAATTGGAGAAGGCGATAAGGGAAAGAAGACCCAAATTTATTTGTACAACAAGTGTGTAAAGAGGTTCCAAGAGAAATACCACAAAGGAACTAGGGTTGTTTGAAGTGACATAAGATAGGGAATAATGTATCCAATTTACATGAAAAATGGATAATGTGATGTATGGAAACAATTTTAAATCTAAGGTAATTTATATAGTTCTATGTCACAAATGTGGAGATTTTGGGAATTATCCAATACAATACTCTATTCAGAGGGTTGAGAAGCATTATGGGAATCAATAATATCCATTATCAAGGGAACAAGGAATTCCATTTGCTGAGATGAATCATGATGACTTAAGTATATATAGTGTATGTCATGTTGTATTTCAATTTATTCCTTAAGAGTACTCTTGTATGTTTTATAAGAAAATTAAGTCACCACCCAAAATGATTTGAAAAAACACATCTATAATTACGTATAACATGTTTATGTTGAGGGTAATATTCTTCTTAAAAATATTATCAGTATTTATTTAGTGTAATTTGATGTTATCTTAGGTTGTCCTTTTAAAAATACAATATAAATTTATAGGAGAAGAAACACACCCTTAGTACCATGAATCGCTATTTTATTATATAAATTTACATGGAGGAGGATGAATCTTCATTAGTATAGACAAAATTTCACTACAAGCAAGTGTATCTATCTTTAATTTTTGGGACTATGTAAGGAATTATGCTATAAAAATCATTAAAGTGTAAATATTAAAGTGTTTATGTTAATGTATTTGAGATTCATGTTGTATAAGTGCTATATCAATGATATTCTAAATATAAGAATAATGAAACATCTAAGTATTATTACATAGTTTTGTTTTTTATTTAAGGACTTGAAATTTACATTTAATGGTACTGATAACCTATAAAGTGATATTGTGATAAAGTGATATTTTAGAAAACACATGATTTTTGGATTGATAACCTTTAATAGGTGATTGATTTTGTGAAAAATCTAAAGAGTCCCAGGATGATATATCTAAGGATAATATTATGTTTAAAATCATTAATACAACCTTTGAGTATTTATATGATGGATTTTCAGTATTATATTTTTTTGAAACATATTACAAGATCAAGTATTATTTATTTTGAGGTGAATAATGATAATTCCATATATGTTTTATATGGTTAATATATATATACCCATTAGGGTGCTCTAAGATGAATGGTCCTTTGATTTTGGAGGTCTAACATGGAGGGTATGAGATAGCCTTTGGGGTTAAAACACTCTTTAATTTTGAAGAAATTAGTGTTATATATGGGTATTTATTTAAGGAATTATCTATATTAAACCTTTAGGAATATTATTTCAATTTTTATATTAAGATATTAGCATAAATTACACCAACCATTATCGATTTTGTAAAATATAGGAAGAATATAATATTATTCTTTGGTTTATTATAGGATCCTTTATAATGTTATAGATCTCCAGGCATAAAAAATTCATACTGAGTTCTCATTGTTTTTATAAAAGGATGAGATTCTATTAGAAATTAATTGTACTTTAAAAAACAATATTTCCATATATTCCTAGTCTATATGTTAAAGTAATTCCCTAAATCTAATAAAAATAATCTAGAATAAAAAAATGTTTTTCTATTTAGGTTATTTTTGATGAATTGATGTTCATTTTACCCATCATAGATTTATGGTATTGTGGTCATTGAACATCTCCTAACCATATTCTATACCAAACTCAACTTGTTATTTTGTGTTATTTCTCTCTTCCATTTCCATGTTTTCACTTCCCTCAAAATCTCTCTTATGTGGAAACCTATTTATGTGATGACCTTCATATGTCCCTTTATCACTTTTCAAGAGGATGTTTTATTAGTCCTTTTTATGATGTGGGTTTCCAATAAATTTATTTTATTATTTCAAAACATTTCTTACCAGGTCCTTGTATAAATTGGGAGGACAAAATTTATTAAATTGTGGAAGAATGTAACTCCCTAAGTTTTTTTGAAGAAAATCATGTTCGATAGCGTATGTGATACACAATGATGAACTGGAACAAACCATAATTTTTTAAAAAAGATCATTATAACATCCATTATATTATTGGTTATAAATATAATTAACTATTTTATGAAATATATATATTTCCTAAATATTTTGATAAATTATTATCAAAAAATCATTAAATTTTTTGGTAATATCATTTTATCCACAAAAAATATGCTTTCTTCAAAAATTATTTTTATTTCATTTTAAAAATATTATAATTATTTTCTATAATATTTAGAAACAATATATGATAAAATGAACCCTATATTTTATATCAACATATCAAAATTAACTTTGGGTGAAACTTTTGGATATTTCAGAAAGTATAGGTTTTCTATTGAATAGTGAAAAATGGGATTTCTATGTAAAATTATCATTTATTTTGATAAATGAATTAATTAAAATAATAATTTTTATTAAAAAAATATTTAAAGATAAAATAAATATTATTTTGATATATTTAATTCAAATAATCATATTTAAACTGGACTTTAATAAAAGGTTATTTTAAGGATTAAATAACACATTTTTTCAAGGATTTTTTTTAAAATGTGTGATGTTTCTGAACTATAATTAATCAAAATAAACCCTAATAAAAAATTATTTAAATGAAATATTTATATTAAATATCTATTTTTATAAATTTAAATTCATATAATAAATATTACTAGTCATATAGTTAATTTAAAATCATATTTCCATTAAAAATGCACTTTAAAAAAAATGCTTTCAATCATGTTTACAGATTTTATGTTAAATCAATTTATTCCACCACTATTAAATTATTTTGATAAAATTGATTCCATATTTTTAATAATAATAATTAAAATTTGGAAATAATTTCAACTTAATTTTTCTACAATATGAATATTAAATTTAGAAAATATTAATTACCACAGTAAAATGAAAATAGATTAATTAAGGGTAAAAATAATTTAACAAAGAATACAAAAAATGTATCCATAATAGTATGAATATTTATTTTACCTTTTCAATAAAATTAATATTTTATTTACTTCTTATTTTTTACTTTATAAATGATTAATTAATCAGTTTGATAAAAATTATATTTTGATAAGATAAAACACAAAATTTATTTGTAAGTAATATGAAAATTCAATTAAGATATTAATTTTGATGAATTAATTTATTTTTTTAAATAAATTTTATTTTGATGAAATATTATTATTAAATAATTTTTATTATATATAAATAATCATATTTTATTATGAATTCAAATGTAATTTTTATAAAGGTTAGAATACTATTATTGTCAAAAAAATATTATTTTTAATAAATGTCGATTATTATTTTAAAACCAAAAGTTAAAATATTTAGAAAATTATTTAGATAAAACGAATTTTATTTTTTTAATCTTAACTTTGAAATTATCCAATGGTGAATTTTTCATAATTTTCTTAGAAAGTCAAACTTTCAGGAATAAATTAAATGCCATATAAATATACTTCGTGTATTATGACATCATAATGACATATAATTGATATAATAAATTTTATAAATGGTATCATGACCAAATATATGTTTTCATTTAAAATAATGTGATTTTAAGTTTATTTTTTTTATTTTATAAATCCATTAGGAATTCCCCAAAACATGTAATATATTTTAAGGTTTTAAAATCCATTCTTTGAGAATATGACTCACCTCCACAGAATCAAGTGAATTATTTTACTAAGTTAGTCCATTGGACTCAAAAAATAATAAAAACCAATCCAATATAGAACAATACATGGGAAAATCATGGAATTGTTTGTGGTTTTAGTTTTTTTATTATATAGAGTATGGGACCTAAATAATAAATAAATTCCCCTTCTTCCTATATAAATCCACCAATACTCCAATTTTTATACAGTAAAAATACTTATAGAACGTTCATACTATGTATTATACTCTCTATAGTCCTCCTAAGGTGTCCCCAAGCTCTCAAGAAGCCCCTCAAAATCATTTGGAGTTACACACTCAATGAAGGGACCTTTCTCTCCTCCTTTCAATTCAAGCACCTTATTTGGAATTCATCTTCTTAATTGGAATTGATTATAATGGATTTTTTTTATAAAATACATTACTATAAAATTGATTTTATTTTAATGAGATATCATTTATCCTCTCTCACTTTTAACTTTATCTAATCCATTAACATGCTTTTAGGGTACTTCTCCCTTCTCAATTTCATTCACGAACTTCTTTTATGTTATGTCTCTTAAATTCCATTTTATTATGTTGGAATATGTTATTACATATTCCACTTACTTTAAATTTGATTTATAAATGATTATATCCCCTTTTCATTCCTATTAAAACTCCCATAATCCTTTATGTACACCGATTACCATGTTAAAATTTTATAAGGGATTTCTCTCTTCTCATTTCCATTCAATAACTTTTTTTTGTTATGTCTCTTTAATTACATTTACTTTTGTTGAGATATGTTCTAATATATTACCATTTTGCAAATTTAATTTATAAATTATTGGATCCCCCTTTCACTCTCATTAAGCCTCCCATGATCCTTTATGTACACCTATTACCACGTCGTAACATAGTTTGGATTATTTTCTTTATTCAAGTTTCATTATTAACTTATGCCTCCAATTTCCAATTTATAATTTTGGTATTTGTTTTTTCATGTCCCAATTACTTTAAATTTGATTTATTTGTGAATAGATAGCCCTTTCTCTCTCATAACCCCATTTTTATGAATATTTAAGTGACATTGTTATGCTCTAGGAATTGCACTGCGATTTTTCCATGTCAAACAAATTTTGTATTCAATACCATACACAATTCCTATCAAGGGTTTTCACAATTATAAATATATAATTTTTATTGGGGACTTACA
Organism: Viscum album; assembly: GCA_963277665.1. Taxonomy (NCBI): domain Eukaryota; kingdom Viridiplantae; phylum Streptophyta; class Magnoliopsida; order Santalales; family Viscaceae; genus Viscum; species Viscum album. The sequence goes on from OY728131.1 coordinate 1,982,853,957, forward strand.
TGTATTTATTCCACACTACTTGATGATGGAATAAATTATGGTGTTGATTGAATCCATGTTGAATGATCTATGTGATAAACAAAAGCGTCCTCAAAATCTATTTTTATTTGATTTTATAAACCCTCTTTATGGGTGAGTGGGAACCGGAACAAAAGGTTTAAAATTCAAAACATTTCGCTACACCCGAGAAGATCAAGAATAGATTCATCCACATCCGCTGAAGTCAAGTCGCATGCCGCCCATCCACAGCCGCCGAAGTCAAGTCGCCTGCCACCCAAATCATGAGTACCCCTATCATTGTCACCATTCATCACCGTTGTTGACGTCGTCGTTCAATCACCGCACTGCCGGATAATGTCGGAGCCCGTTGAAGCCACCGAAAACCATCTCACCACCTGGTCTTCATTCCCCAACGAACCAGTTCCAAACCAAAAAAGATTGCCAGCCATCAATCATCATCGTCATCATCCATCACCAAAACCATTACACAATACCACTACCCTCTAATCTTCATCACCACTAACTTCGACGCCATCGACATCCAAAACACCAAAGCAGAACGTTGTTGTCCTCCATCACCGTTGTCATCCAAAACACCAAAAAGGAGTGAAGGATGCCATCAAAATCAGTCATAGCCATGAAATATCACCGTCGTGAACAAACCGACGACCGAAGAAAATAAGAACCAAAATAAACCAGAAACACAAAATGAAACCATCACTGAAAAACTTGTAGAAGAACCCAACCCACATTTGTCTAAAAAAGAAAAGAAATCCAAAAATCACAAAACAAACCAATGATGATATTGATGTCACCTTGAAGGAAGAGAACCAGAACGCCATCAAAGAAGGATGTTGATTCAGGCCGCGTGAGAAGGACCGTCAGTAGCCAAACCCCACATCCCAAAACTTCAAGAAATCACTACTCCAGATCTGTCTAGGAAAGTAGCAGAGAGACTTGCGGTTAGGGCAGAGACATGAACGTCCGAGTTCTTCAGATGACGACAACACTGCGGGGAGAAACCAGAGACAAGAGCGAACCGACTCAGGATTACCTGGAAAGACGCCGACCACCGAACCGAAAATCCCAAAACCACTATGAAACCATCACTCCAGGTCCAACACAGAGAGTCATGGTGGAATGTGAGGTCATAGAAGGGTTAAAGTGGTCGGGGAATTTAACATCAGACCAACATTGTCAGGATTAACAGAAACTCCTTGAGAGACATCATCGGTAACAAACCCAAGGGAAACAAAAGAGAGAGGATGAGAGGGGAAAACAAGAACAAAAATAAAACAACCAGGAGAGGGCGGAGAAGGAGAGGGGAGAAGAGAGGGAAGGGGGGAGACGAGGCCAAAATGCACAGGCCATTCAGATGGTGCTCCAATGCATTGTGTAATATTTAGTATCATGAAACATCATGTTGGGATAAGGAGTGAACCTAATTACTTTAAGGTAATTTTTCCACATCGAGGTCTTGGTGGATTTAGCCTTGAAGTATGTTTATATTAATGTGTTTTAATTTGTTTCCACTTTTCCCATGTTATGATTATCATGATATATCAATCCTAATTATAACAGTTCCTTTTATAAACAATTTATATACCTATTATCTAACATGTATTATATTCTTCATGTTATGACTTGTTTATTCCCTTTAGGGTCTTTATAGATCACCCCTTTTTATGTTTGTCCTCAAGTTATTCTATGTTGTTTTTAGAAGCCATGGAATTTTAGAATCATGTTATGGAAGTTCTCAATAACTTTTCATATACCATGTTCAAGATGTTATGTAATGTACCTAATTACAAAATACACTTGACTTCTCGATCTTTTGGGTTGTATTAAGTATAATATTCTGAAATAAATCAAGAATTAATGTGTAATAAAGATTTGGGTTGTTATAAGAAAGCATAAATTTGAATTTAAAATACTAGGAATAAATATAATTCATGATAATATATTTATATATAATGGTAAGTATACAAACCATGTAAACTAAATAAGTTCATAAATACAATTTTGTCTCAATGAAATAAATTTTGAGATTAAACCCTTAACTTGTTCGAGATTCATTATACGCATGCACCTAACTTCCAGAATCATGAAATTAAGTTTATTATATACCGTTTAGAAAAATTATTCTTATATATTTAATTTAATACATATCATTTATTATCATATGATATTTTTTATTATATATTTTTTTCTTATGTATGTGTAAAAATTGAATCGATGTCGGCTTATTTTTGTAGTTTTAGTGATCAAAGCTAATATTTTCATAATAAGTTAAAATCATGATAAAACTATTAAAGAACCAAAAAATAATTAATTTATTATTAACATATGATAATATTAGTATTTAATCTCCCATAATCATCCATGATAGAGTTTTATATCATTATTCAAGTCGCTGGTTAAACCAACCCAAACATGAACACACTATATCTTAATGAGTGAGTATGGTTAGTGAATTTTATAACATAATTATAATAGAATTATAATGATATTATTTTATTTTTTATGTTTTTGAATCATATTTTAATTTGTTTTTATAAATAATGAAAATTAAGATAAAAAAACATTACTTAATGGAGGTGGTAGTCCGCACAACGCATAATTAACATTTTCATTTCTCGATGAATGAGATGGGATTAAGTTATGTAATAATTTTATGTTAAAAAATATTATTTATGTTATATATATCATATTTTTCATCAATTTCATCTTTAAAATCAACCCTGATTTAGGGTATGAAAATAGAATATGTCACTTTGTGGAGGTAGTAGTCCACACACATGAACTAATGACACTATTGTTTTCATTAGTGGATAGAGTAGAATAAATAATAATTGGTACATTCATATAATAACACATAAGTATAATACTTATATTTATTTAATTATATTTTTATGGATATAATAGGTATAGATGAGGAATATTAAGTACAAAATATTGAAAATTAGGTAATACTTATGTTGGAGACTTGATATTTTCTTAGAGATTTTCTTAGAAATAATGTATGTAGGATAAATTATAAAGATCAAGGTCATAAGAATAATAAAATTACATATTGGATAGGTATTTTAGGAATAATTTCAAGTGAAATTATAATGTGAATAGTAGCTTTGAAAGGGTGGAAATGATCCCCTTTTATAAGTGAAGAAAATGACACTTATGAGAATACCCTTTAACCATCCATGATATCATTACTCTATTTATGGTCAATGACTCCAAAAGTTATTAATAATGGGGTTTGGGTAACCTTGTGCTGATAAATCATAAACTATGACTTTCAATTCTTTTTTTAAACAAGTTTCGAGACTTTTACCGTAGGTTTTAACATTTTAACATTTTTATTTTTACATTGGTAACGAGTTTTTATCTATGTAATTTATATTTTATTTAAAAATATAAGGTAATAACTATTATATATTTTTTAATTTTTAACCTAAATTTAATCCCCATTTAATCTAATACAATTTATAAATAATAAAATATTAAATTTTGTATTTATACATTTTATACAAAGAAAAAAAATTTATTGTAAAAAAATTATTTAACGAAAATGTGTTCTTAATATTATTTAGAATTGATTATAAATTAAATGTGTGTAAAAATAATTATATAGATATTTAAAAATAATATTCGAGTAATAATTTAAAATATATTAATTTAATTGATTAGATAAAAAATAAACGATATTAATAAAATAATTCTTTGAAAATAACACTTTTAACAATATCATGGTCATTAACTTTAATCTTAGTAATCATAATTTTACAACAGAAATTGTAATAAATTATTTTAAACAATATGAACATGTTGATCTAAAATATGAAATCTATTTTTATATATTTAATTTCTATAAGTTATAATAATTAATTTTTAATATAAGTGAATAAAAATAATTTTTAAAATAAAATATCACTTATGTTTCCAAAATGATGTTCATGTGTTTTATAAAAAATATTAATTTTAAATGTTTTATTTTAATTATTTATATGATATTTAAAATGGTTTCAAAAACATTTAAGTCATTCTTGTATTATGATAATATCATAAAATTGATAGTTTTTAGAAAAATTGGTATTTATTCACTATTCACCTAAAAATTATTTTATAAAAATCCCAAAAATTCATATTAAAAAAATAATTTTATGATAAATAAATATTAAAGTCAACTTGTTCAATTTTAAATCCTAAAATCATATAATTTAACTTTTAAATAAAAAAATAAATGTACAATGAAAAACTATTTTTATAAGTAAATAACTTTATGAAGTATTAAATATTTTCATTCTTATTTTCTATAAAATAATAATAAAATTAATGTTAATATGTTATTCATATCAACAATATACCTTTTTATTTTCATAAAATAAAGTGCATAAAATGAAAATTTTATAAAAATAATGACTTTTTAACAATGAGGTGATCTTATTAGTTAAATAACCACACTAAAAATAATTAACTTTATTTATATATATACTTCATAAAGTGGTTAGCTATATTTAGAAATACCAACATAATAGAAAACTTTTAAGAGTTATATTATTTTCTATGGATTTTTTGGTTCTGTGGTGCATATAGAACAAGATATAAACGTGATATTAATTTAATGAAAATACTCAGTGAAATTTCAGGCCATTATAGAGTGAGCTTCTAGGATACGAAGGTTTATCCTAATGTTGGTTCATGGTTTGGAATTCGTTGGATATTATCCTTACATCTGTATAGTTGGATTAATAGTTCACTAATATGTTCTATCTGGTAGGGAAACCACACCCTAGACTCAGATGATGTGATGTTTGGTGAGGAGAGTCACACTCTGGACTTAGGTGATACAAGTTTCTCAGTAGGGAAGTCCCCTAAATTTTCTGATGGGTTTGGGATTCCTTTTACATGAAACTTATATCTATATATTGGTATTCATAGTCCACCTAAATTTAATTCCCTACAGGGAGAGTCACACCCCTGGACTCTGACAAGGTGATTCTTATTAGGGTACACCCTGGTTCTAGGTGATAATTTCCAATGAGGAAAATCCTATGAGTTTTTGGATACAATCTATCTGGTTGGGAGAGACATACCACTAGATCTAGATGATATATTTTCTGTAAGGGTTCAACCTAAATTTTGGTGACATTTTTGGATTTATTGTACATTATCCTTGGATGTATTTAGTGTTATATATAGTCAACTAGTATTTTCTTGAAAAAAGAGTCACACCCTTATGTTTCTAGATGAGGTTTTATTGTAAGGATTCACCCTGGATCTAGGTGAAGGGTGGTCTATTTGAATAATTTATATTTCCCAGGACATGCTCCTAGGAATCTACAATGAATCATGATATTGGTATTCATGGTTTTGTTACTTCATCAGAGAAACATCGTCATTGGTCGAAGTAAGTTTGGGTTGATCACAGGTTCAATGAAGGAATCCAAGGATCAGCAATGGTTATTTATTTATGATTCCATGACTGTATTATTGATTTTAAGAATATTACATATATATACAACATTTACTATTTATGTATGAGACCACGTTAGTGGTTCCATAGTAATTAGTAATTAGATCATGATCAGATGGTCATGGAACTTGGGTACTCAAAATGAATTCACTTATTGCATTTTTAGGTTAAAAACATGCCTAGAGTGCCATGATCTAGTGGGATAGCTTAGATGGATTGGAGACCTATATGAGGTGATTCCAAGGGATATTTTTATAGCCTTGATTTCTTCTTTTTTCCATTATTTATTCCAGTATAAGTGATCATCCTAGTGGGTGATCAGTTATTGTGTACTATCATGACTGTGAGTTTATGTTACTATGTGCTTCATCATTCATTTATTATTTATTAAAGGAATTATTTTCCTTTTTTTCATACTAATGTTTATTATTTTACTTGGATTGTTTTTAATTTACTTTTAATTTATTATTTTTTTCTCTAATGTGATTGTATCGTCTCCCCATAGTATCACCCTAGACCCCAACTATTAGTCAATATCATCTAATATACAAGGAAGCACACTTGAGGTCACAATAGAGACACCCCCATTTCCATAACTTCTTAGTGGTTTTATACTAGGAGAAGGATGATAAAAATTATTATTAGAGATTTTATGTGGCTATTAGCACAATATACCAGAGTTTTGTTTTGTCTTACTATTTAGGTAGATGGTAGATAAGTGACATAGGTATGTATCCGACCTTCTATTAGACATCAAAATAGTTTTCTGCGAACATATTTTATATTATTAGTCTCATGTTACTGAGGTTATGGGATTTATATTCTCGGTTTCTGAATTTATAGTTGTATTATTTTCACCTAATGTGATTCTCAAAATTTTTGTGATTTATTATTTATTATTTATTGGATTTTTTCTCTTATCCCATTAGCAAGAGTCTTGTGTGAATGATTCATATTTTTCATATAGGATTCACATGATATATATAGGTCTATTTGTGATTTAAGTCACTAACAATGAGCATTCAGATATTGAAAGTCTTAGTAACAACTTATACATCAATTTCCCATAAAACTTGGTGTTTGTATTCTACTCAACGAGACCATAGTATATGTTTCTGAAAATAATATGTTATCTGTATCTATGGTGAGATGTTCAATCATGAATTATATGAAATCCCCCTTTAATGGTATGTATATTGACCCTTTTATGTCGGCATAGAAATATAGATCATTATAAATGAACCCCATGTGGGAATTATGGAAATGGTTCTACTTATGAGAAAATATGTTTGGTTATTTAAAGTGACAAAAACAACCTATATGGTGTTATCCGATATAGATTTTTGGTTTCATTCTAATTAACTAAACCATTGAACAAGGTATACTTAATGATGATCATGGTGGATAGATATCATTATAAATTTATATTTATAGAAGATAATATATTCCTCGAGGGGGTGACTTCTGTATATTGAGGCTCAAGGAAGATCATCCTAATATTGTGATTCACAAGGGGGTAGTCTTGTATATAGATGCTTAGGTAGAATCAGTTTCCTAATAGACTGATGACATAGGATGTGATTCATGATATGTATATGAGAACCTTGGAGTGGGTATTTGGGTTCATGAGTTTCCATGTGATTTTTGAGATATGAGAAGTTATGTGTTTCCCAAGTTATAACATAGGTGATATGTGACCTATGGGATAGGTATGAGAGCCCATTTTTTTGAGATATAGATTAGGGTTATAAATTTAGGTAATATGGATAAATAGATATGTATTTTATTAGGAATTCCTAAGTGATGGGTTAGCCTAGGATTTTGAGTGCCTTAGAGGTAGGGATTTTAGGTATATTTTTTAGGTCGAGACTTGTGCACAGAATGTGTTCCAGGATATGAGACATAGGCATGGTGATGATTTAGAAGTTTATAAACATTAAAGTCATAGGTAGGTTCCTTACCTTGTGATAAGTGAATGGTTGGTACTTTCATATATGACATAGGCATGATTAAGACTTATATTTCCATGGGGAAATCACCTTGAGTGTTAACGATTTGGTATATAGACTGGTTTCAAGGAAAGAACCAATTGAGTGCTTGAACTTGCATATTTTGGATGTGATTATAGGAGTGTGATGTGATTGTTGGTAGGTTATGGAAATTTTAAAACAAAGCTATTTATAAGGTGTACGTGTGGTGGAACTTTTCTTAACTGAAATGATCGATTTTGAAGAGGAGCACCAAGGGTGCTTCGAGATAAAAAAATATTGATATTTTATGAGCATGGTCAATGATTTAAGCATGCGTTACTAGTTTTGATGATGTAACAATCATTCATAATGAGTTGGATTCCAATTTTGGGTGGTACTAGAAAATTCTATCATTACATTAGGATTATATTGAGGTGGAATAAGCTAGTTATACATAGTGTCATTGAATTTTAGATTAGTGATCAGCCGTGTGTGAGATAAAGAACAATGGAATAAATGAGATTCTTGTGGGCATGTGATCCAAAGTTTTGATAAAATCAGATTTTCACTCTATGTTTATAAGTGACATTGGAGTAGGATATGTTCAATAGGACAACTGACCTAAGGTTGTTCCTTGACATTTATTATTAGAATGGCGTGGTCTTAGGAGTTTATAATGGATGAGTGTAGATCAAGAGGAGAAACATGTGGCTAATTATAGAACTATCTGAGGATTCAATCTAGGATAATTATTAAGGATACAATATAGTGGGGAGTGAACTATTGGTTTTTGGAGGGTGTAGCCCTCATTGTGATCGAGAATTTGTTGGATACTAAAGATAACGTCCCTATTATCCATGAATGGGTGGTAGTTGATGTTTATATTAGTGATTTAGTATGAGTATAACAACTATTTATAGTTATTACAATTGGTAATGGATAGAGTGTGTACTATTGATCAATAAACCTCATGGGGTAGGGTCATGGTCATGATAGGACCGATCATTGGACAACGAAGGTGGAACTTGGACTCCAGTTTATAGAAGAATATAATTTTATATTCTCTTAGGATAAATACCATTTTTTTGTTTGAATGAGGTTTTTCCTAGAATTGGTGGGTTTTCATCAAGATCATGGAAGTTTTGGAGTGATTAAAGTGTAATAAACAGGTTAAAAAATGATTTGGGACATGTTTTGTGAGGTGAACCATGATTTATGGCATGGTTCTGGGTGTGAACTATGATTCATGACAAGATTTTGGGGGTGAATCATGTTGCAACACGTAGTGATGGTTTCTATTGGGTTGAAAATCATTCATAAAGAAAGGGACACTAGTACCATGGTTTGAGGTATGAGTGGGACCCCTCATGTGGGATCCGTTAGTTAAAATCCCGATTTGGAGGTATGATTTTCTTTTAGGATAACATGTTGGTGGATTTGGTTGACTTTTTATGGGGATATTTGATCATAAGTGGTCTAACATATTTTTTCATGCATATACGTGTGCAGTAAGTTGGAAAATATAGAATGTGTGCTGTTTAACCATTGAAAGAGGGTTTTAATAAGAAATTTCAATGGTGCGTAGCATTGTTAATCATAATTGGTTCTTTTGAGTTGAGTATTATAGTTGGGAGGACCATAATCAGAGTATTGAATTTATTAATGATAAATTGGTCTACCAATCTAAACAAGGGTAGGTAAGAACCATCTTGTCATTTCTTTGATGGTGATAATCAGTTTTTGTACTTTTGATGAATAGTGCGCCTTGTGTTGTGGTTATTCTGTGAAAAATAATTCAATATTTTGGAGAAGAACATAGTGAGTTAATAATGATTTGTAGACACAAGTGGGTTAACAATACTGGTTGAATGGTTGATGAGACTTCTTGGGGTTGAGAAGTATGAAGGTATAAATGTTATAAAACCCTTCACCATGTCCTAGAGTGAAATTCGTGGTGAATTTAAATTTAAGATTTGGTTGGTGGTTTGTTTTGAGAAATACAACTCAAAATAGTATTAAAAGGGTTTTAATGTCCATACAAGGTTTTATTGGAAATGTTTTGAGGTTCAATGAATTCCATAGGGGATCAATAGATAATTTTAGGAAGGATTGATGGTTGAGCTACTTAAATGCATAAAGTGCATTCCATTCACATAGGGAAGTAAGGATTTAAAACATTAATTGCACACGAGCCTTATCCCGGTTGGTAAGGACTCCGTAAGTGCATCCAAGTGACCAGGGATCAAATCCATGCAGAGGTAGAATTTTTGGGTACTGTAGAAGCACTGTAGCAGGTACTGTAGCGGGAACTGTGCAGTACTGTAGCAGGCACTGTTTGGCACTGTAGCAGCTAGAAATCTGCCCCCGTTTGGGCCTTCGAGACACAGATTTGGTCTCTGAGTCCTTTAAGTCCTTCGGGCCACCCAAGCCTTCGGGTCAGTAAGGCCTTAGGGCCACCTCAAGGCCTTCAGGCCACCTTTAGTGCTGATGCAAGCCAAAAAACCTACAAGGAACCATCTCTACAAGGAGGATGAGCAAAGATCTTTTACCACAGCAAAGCTAAACAGATTGTAAGAATGAGAGGGTATGGAACCTGCCATCGGGATAAGCCCGTGCATGCATGGGAATGCCTAGCCGAACAACAATATGAAGGTGGAGGGATGATTTCACGATGAAGATGCTGGGGAGGAGCTGTTCCAAGTAGTTAGTTTGGGTTGTATGTAATGTTTGAAGCCTACGGGCAATGAATTCCTCTAAGGCCTACGGGCCATGTAATACTTATGCCTACGGGCCTTGTAAGGGTTCCACCTCATCCCTTGAAAGGTGGATTATCAAAAATCAATAAAAAATGAAGGCCTTCGGCCCATTGGAGGAGGAATATATAGGGGAGACCCCCCATACACCTAGAGTGTCTCACAATGTTTACCATGTTTATTCTATAAATGGGTTGGGATTCAGTTTTTTTAAATAAAAATTTTATTTGACTTCCTTTCAATTCAGTTGAACATGATCATTTGTGGGGGAGGTCAGATGACCAGTTATCCCTTCTCTTTGGTTATCCCCATTATATATAATGATCTTGATGATATTTTTTAGTGAATTCAAGTAATCACTTTTCTCTTTTATTGTCTTTCATCATAGACAAATATTTTTGAATTTTTCTAGGAATTTGGTACTAATTCCACTAAATCATGGTGGAACCATCCATTTTTTATGAGGATTTTTCTAAGCTTGTATAGGATAGGTCCCGAGATGCTGACTACACACTACTTTAGTGAATCTATATAATCATATGATTTTCCATAGGTTTTTTTGAGTTCAATTAAGTTATTTTATAAAGGAGTTTATTTTGGATGTTGGTGATTTTACATGGCTTTGGTTCGGTGGTGTTCTGGGAGGGGTTTGCACTCCATTACACATTGTTTTGGAGACTCAGTGGGTTCTGCTTAGTTTTTGGGCATTATTCTCAATTAAATTAAATAATTTAAATAATTATAAATTTTTAAAGTTATTTTAATAATTTTTTATAATTTTTTTTAAATTAATTATTTGATTATAGGCTTGGGGTTAGGGACTCATTTGTATAGATGATGGTCATTGGGCTTAGACAAGATTGGGTGAGAGTTGTTAGGAGAGGATTAAAGGGAATAACTCTATATTGTGGTAAGGGGTCCTTATGCATTCCCTTGGGTATTATGAACTTTATTTATGGAATTTTATTTTTGGTCTCAAAAATTTTAGGTGATCGACCATTTTAAATTAATCAAATAGTTTAAAATAAATTAATTCTATTGAGAGAGATGAACAAAGTTCCAAGGACCTGATGGTCTTTGGTAATAGGCTTGATAGTCTTTACCACTAATGGTTGATACCTTAATTAAAATGTAATCCTTGAGATGTATGGATAAAGAGGGTTTCCAACTAAATTAAATGATTGAAATGTAGTATCCCTAGTGTTAAGTTCCCTTATTTTCCTCAATGAAGAGGTGATTTATGTGTTATGATGGCTATTTCGAGTAGGTTGGGAACCTTAAGATGCCTTAAAACCTTTGGGAAAGTGAGATGACTATGGGTGAGTGTTCCTACCTCACAGATATTGTGATTACCTAGGTGGGTAGAATATATAAGGATTTATGGATGGGTTTGGAATTCAGATCGACCTAGGATGACATGGGAATCGATATGGTACTTTTGAAATCTGTTGATACTAATACCTTTAAGGCTTGCTTAGGAGGACAATGAGGCTAGGATATGGTGAAAATGTTATCAAGGGATGTTATTCCTTCTAAGTTATGGGACTTGACCCAAGAGATGAGAACATGATATAGGAGTCTAGGTGGGGTTTCCTGGTATATATGTGACATACGGGACCGATGTGGGTGCCCTAGTGAGATATTGACCATAGGGAGGGTGTGGTTAGAAATGGATAGTGATGATTGTAGGTGTCACCTTTGATCCCAGATCAATTATTAGATCATATTATCAATATGATGATGAATGTTCATGTATAACTGCATCTAACTCATATTTTGGATGGGTTCAAGAAAGATGAATACCCTCATAAAGATTCCCTATATGAGATGTTACATGTGGTACACACCATCCATCATGATATATTCAGATAAATGGGGTGTCTAGGACATGATCTTATGATATGGATATTGGGAATAATGATGACACATTGTTTGGGATAACTTTCATAAACTCCATGTATCCATATAGTGGGATTAATTTTCTATCGAGATGTGATGTTTGGTAGGGTGAATCACACCCATGGACTCGAATGATGTGATTCCTAGAAATTAGAGTCGTACCCTAGACTCGATAAATACAAGATTTACATTTGGTCAATACCCGGAGTTTACAGATGGTTTTGGGATTCCTTGGATATGCTCCTTGGATCAACATGGAGGGATACACAATCCTACAAGATATAATGTCTGGTGGGGAGAGTCACCCATCAAATCATACAAGGTTACTCTAAAAAATGTACAACCTATCTCTAGGAGACGATTTCCCAGTAGGGGAATCCCTTGAGTCCTTATTTGGAACATAGAAATCATTTTCAATTGAAATGGAATGGGAAAGGTAAATGGAAAGGGAAAGGGAATTGGAATAAAAATACATGTTTGGTATAACAGAAAAAGAAAAGGAGACATGTGATAAAAAATATTAAAATACACATAAATATTTAAAACAATTTTATTCCTTGATAACTTTTATGAATATTTTTATTCTATAAAAACAATTGTGGATTTGGGTGAAGAGTCCTGACATCGATAGGGACCTGATGGAAAAGGGGGAAAAATGGATTTAATGGGGAAGAAAAGGAAAAACCTTGATGGTAATGTGATGGAGAAGGGGTTGTAATTGAAACAATATTGATATTCAGGTTGGGGTTGTGATAATGATTGGGAATAGATTGTTCCAAATTCAATAGAAATTGGGGTGAAATGATAATTATGATGGTTCTAGGTTATGGAGATAGGGATTATGACTGTAATGGGGGAAAGGGTTATGATGATGATGGGGGTGACAAGATGATGAAAATGGAATGGGATAAAAATAAATGGGAGATGGGGATATGGTAAAGATAGTGAAGTGATATGGAATAATGGTGTTTTAGGGTTAGATGATGGCATGGAATAATAGTGGTGAAGGGGAATGATGACTGGAAAAATGTAGTGGGGATCCATAATGGTGGTCAAAATGTATGATGATGGGGGAAAGAGGGGGGGGGGGGAGGGTAGCAGTTGTAGGGGAAACTTTTTTCTAATGATATATAGAAGTATAATGGAGCTATAATTTGACCCATTTTGAGAGGAACTGGGATTTCATCATTTTATGGAGTAGCTAGTTCCATTTTCTAAATATTAATCACATGAAATACTTATTTTTGTTTCCATTTACATTTCCTTATCATTAGTTCCAATGTACCAAACAAGGAATATGTTTATAGATTCATTATTCCTAGAAGGGAGAGACACATCCCTATAACTAGGTTGTTTATATTTTGTAAAGGTACACCCTATATCCTGGAGAAATTTTGGGATGACTTAGACACACTCCTCATTTCTGTGTGGTGGGATGTAAAATCCATTGGGAAATTCTCAATAAAGACAAGAACACCCCTAGTTTTCTAAATGAGGTTTTCATAGAAGGATTATACTTGTATTTAGGTGACGGGTGGCCTATGATAATGGTTTTATATTTCATGGGACACATTCTTAGAAATCAATTTTTCATCATGATATTTGTAGGCATGATTTCATTATGTGATCAAAGACAAATTAAAACTGACCGAAGGGGGTTCAGGTTCATACTATGTCCAATAAAAAAACCCAATGATCGAAAATGATTATTTATTTATACTTTTATAGTTGTATTATTTATTTTAATCATATCTCTATATTCACATGAATTACTATTTATTTATGAGATCACATTTTTTATTATCTAATGAGTTTTACTCACAACCTTCTCGGGTAGCCATGGAACTTGGTTAGAAAATAAATCTTCATTAATCCTATTTTTAAGATGTTTAGAGGCCTATAGATTCTTGATTGAGTAGGATAGGTCATATGGATTGCATACTAGGATGCGGTGAGTCTAGGGGTTAGTTGTAGTGATTAAGTGTATTTATTTTCCTTTATTTATTCTTGTATATATGATCGTCATAGTGGGTTATCAGTTGTTTTATAGTTGTATGACCATGATTGTTTATGGCTATATGGTTCCACATTCATTTATTATTTGTTGATGGACTTTTTTATTGCTTCCACATACTAGTATTTTTTAATTTTCCTGGATGATGTTTGATTTATTTTTATTTTTTATTGTGAACTCTAATATGGGGGTATAGTCTTCAAATAGTGTCACCCTAGACCCCACTAGTATTTATAAGCCTCTAGAATATGAGGAGGTTTTATTAAGGTCCCAATGGAAACTCCCCCAAATTGGGAACATCTCAATTGTCACAGAATGAGGGTATGATGTGGCATTAACATTCAGACTGCATAGTCTCGAAGACCAAGCATCAACCTTGTAATAACCACTATCCCAAAATTTTCAATTTCCATAATCAGACCACATGGTCTCTAGGAACATGATATTATACTATGCAACCAATAAAAATTTATAGATTTTGTATTTTTCTCTTAATATGACTCATAAAACTCAAAGGAAAAATTGAATAATGAAATAAATAAAAAAATTGTGGTATTGTATATGTCACATGGGAGTTTTAAAGGATAATAAGTAGATTTTAATAGAGATATAATATAATTATTTAAGAGAAGATTTGAGTTTATGGTGTAGAAAGTAACTACAATCATAGATCTAACCTTTGGAAATCCTATGGAATTCTAAAGGACACTTGAAGTCTAATGGATACACATAAGAGCTTTCACAGGTTTCAATAATAATTTTTTCTAAAAAGAGGGAAAAAAGTTTTTTTTATAATTTTAACCTAAAATATAATTAAATTCAATACCCCTTAGGATTTCCAAATTCTAATAATTATATCCCTTCCCTCAAATGCTTTCTCCCTATTTTCATCCCACCAAAGGGATCCATGTCCTAGGTTGTTTCATCAATTATCCAAACTTGTTTAAAGTATCTATATGGATGAACTAAGGTACTCACTATATCTCTTGTCCCAAATTTTAAAAATATCTTTTATTTATGTGGAATTAAAAATTCTTTCTTTCTTTAAGATTTTAAAATTTTCCATTTTTTTTATTCATTCTTCCTTTACAGGGAAGTGTCTTAGACAACTATGTTTCTCTAACTTAGGTTTGTGAAACCATCAAGGGGTAATTTATTTAACTTTTATAGGATTAAGGTTTTGGTTCAACACACGATGTAGTAGGAAAACCCACATGTTCCCTCATAATATCTAATTTTTTTTATAATAGTGACATGGGGTAGAGTGAGGGATTATTAGATAATTTTTTTAACATAAAAATACTTTCCAAAAATAAATTTATTTCAACCTAAACTTTATAATTGGTTTTCCATTCATGGTTTTTTGAGTAATATATTTTTATTATACTTTTTTGATACTTAAATATTGGAGAGTAATATAAAAATTAACGTCACGAGCTTACATAAATTTTTAGTGTTGATTATGTTACGTATAAGGGTTGTCATATGTGTTACTAAATATTTAGATCATGTTCAAATATTTATATGTATAAATGTTGTTTTTTAGGAAATTAATAATGTTTTTTAAGTAAGTTTTATTTTTAGGATATGATAGATATTATTGAACAAGCTTAGTTACACGTTTTCTATGCCTTGAAGTTTCCACTCAGGTTCAGGGGAAATTTTTATATGTCTTGATATTGTTTCATATGTTTATCTTTCTTATGATCAGGTTAATTGTTTTGTACCATGATATGGAATATGTGGATAAATGGTAGTATTGTAGGTAGAATATATTTATTATTACATAATCAAAAATAATAATTAATTCCAATTGATGGGGAGTGTCTTCCAATTATTTGGTATCATCAACCTTACTAATAGACCACATAACCATGGTACTATTTAGACCAAAAATAGTTTTAATCAAATCTTGATTTCTTCAACTGAAAAAAATATATCCTTTAAAATATACAATGGTATTTTACCCTTTATGAGTTCTTGAAAGATAGTAATTATCCACCCTATCTTCTATAGGTGACATGATAAAATCTCTTACCTCATAAAATTTTTCAATAGGACCTCAAGAGAGACCACATGCTACTGAAGTTCTTACCCATATTCAACCTATGATACATTCACTAAATCACCTACCCTATAACAGTAAGAATCATGACTCTTGACTTATACTCAAGGGTAATTAGCTCTATAAATATTCATTTGTACATGGTTTATAGTAGGATAACTCATATCCTCCTTATGAATCATAGTTACTTAAATACATGCATCCATAATATGATATTTTGGAGAATATCATCCTTTTATATCTTGACAATTTCCACTTCCAATGCATTTAACTTTGGTGAGTAGACATAATCTTATTTAACTGGAAACAACTCCATCGAATGTATGTAACTATATATCTAAGTATATTTAAATGTGTGTGTCGGTATTTATTTAATCAAATTACTTATATTTATTAATATACACTCATATATTAATATAATGGAAATAAATAACTTTAATTGTGTGGGTGTGAATGTATGTACATAAATATGTACATATATACAAAACTATGTATATATTAATAATGAAAAACATAACAAAAATAATTTATAAGTTATAATTATTATATAAATATAATTAGTAAACTTTGAGGGGGAGCTCCCGCATGGTCGAAACGATGACCTAGCACTGATGGCCTTCGCGCTGGGCCTTCCCCCTTTAGTGGGGGAGGGAACTTCATCGGCTTTACCTGGTTTTTGACCATCTGCTTTCTCCCCCTTCTCAAACCCGGATTTCATCCCTCCCATTACTTCGATTTCTCTCAGTCCGAAGGTGCCAGACTTGTTCGATGGACTCCTGTAGATTTCGATTTTGACTCCAGAATTCACTGAAGCCTCCTACCTCTTAGGTCTGGCTTTGATTGCAAGATTAAAGCTTTGTAGGCCTTCGGTGGACTCCTTTGACCGATTCGTATTTAGCACCTGGGGTTTTCAGGAGCGGGTGAACGCCGGTCTTCTTGATTTGAAGCATATAATGATCATATTTTCCATGGAGGATGATATGATCCTGGCTTGGTCGAGTGATCCACATGTTTGTGGTAGAATTCATTTTCTGATCTTCACATGGTTTTATGACTTTCATATGCGGTGTGATTCGCCCTCTATTGCGATCTGGGTAAGGATTCCTAATCTTCCACTTCCTTTTCAAAAACCATCTATCTTATGCATGTTAGGGAACCTAGTAGGTAGATATCTTTGTTCGGACAGCCAAACGAAATCTGTAGGCCATTCGATTTCTCCTAGACTCTGTGTCGAGGTTGATGTTTCGAAGCCGCCGGTCGAGTCTTTCTGGGTGGCTGTAGGTGAAGAGTTTAGATACAAGTAACAAGTTGTTTTTGAGTCTTGGTCTAATTTTTGCTCCAATTTCAATCGGATGGGGCATAAGAGTGCGGTTTGCAGATGTGGGATGCCGGCTATAAAGGCTCCTGTTAATCCGATTCCAGTTAAACAAGCCTCCACTAGGATGTAGGGTAGCTCTGCCTTGAGGGTAGCTTGCTACTCCTCTTTGGATAAGGTATTACCAAAATCTAAACAGCTGGTCCAGGATGTTGGAACTAATCCAGTGAGGCGGAAGAAACCTCCGTATTTACCTCCTGATCTGAAATTCCATGATATTTTTAGCAGATTGAAATGCAATCTGAGTGGAGAAACTCATAGGTGGTGATTTTACCTCATGAGAGTTCTGTGATCTTGGGTAGTCTCTCTGAAGATAGGTCTGGATTTTTTGAACCTATAGTTCAATCTAAAAAGAATACGGATCAGAATGTTGTGGTAGGAGAGGGTGGTACTGAGAGTTAGGATCTAGGTACAGTGGAACTACCACACAATGCTGATAGTGATAGCTGAGTGAAGACAGCAAGTGGGGTGAGACTGGAAAGAATCAGTTCAAAGGTAAGAGTTTGTAATCGTTTTGAGTGCCTTGAAGTTGATGACCCTAGACAGGAGGGGGAAAGGTCTCAGTAAATTTCTATTGTGATGAATGAGATTCATACTGAATATGTTGATGGAGAACCTAAGCTACAAGATAGTGGCTTCAACCAAGATGTACAACTTTCTACAGTGATAGACGATCTGATTCATGAGTTAGAAAGGGATGGGGGGAAGGGCATCTACAAAGAGAGGAAAGATTATTCTCATTTTCCTTCTCTAATGGAGACATGGTTAGCAAAGAAATTGAAAGGCAAGCAGAAGGACAATCAGTGCAAGTCAGATGATGTGATTGAGCAATCCTTGGAGTTACTCATGATCTCGGGTGAAGAAGCGATTGGACATGTTTTATCTCTCAATGCCACTAAAGAAGAAGCTGCTAAAATGATGGGGAGATCCTTAAGGGTGACTCTCAATGAGGAGAAATATACCTAGATTGACAAGTAGAACTAATATTAGTTAGGGGGTTCAATAATGGGAAGATCAACCTTGAGGAGTATATCCAGTCTTGGGACAAGCTGACTTGTCAGGTCGAAGATCTTCTTATGGAGGAACCCAAAACTCAGGTGAACAATATCTCCTAGAAATTATTTATGGAAATTAACTCTGGTAGTCTTAAATTGCACTTTAATAATTCTGTAATCCCTTTCTTTGGTTGAACCCATGGTTTCTCACATTTTCCTTAAAAGTGTTTGGAAAATAAAAATTTAATTTTCAGTCTTACATAAATATAATTAAAATTAATTATTCCTATCATATAAATGTGCACGTATGTTACTAAATCTACTAATTTGTTAAAAAAAAATTATTTCATATACATGTTTTTGTGTTAATTATAAATAATGAACAATAAATAATAAATAATTTATAATTTTTATATATATCTTGGCATATATATAATAAATAATAAATATTTTATATTTTAGGATAAATAATTTTTTTATGATTAATATTAATAAAGTAAATTTTTATTATTAATTAATGAAACAAATTTAAAAACTATATATCTGGTTATAATATATGTGTACATTTTTGTAATATAGTTAAAATGTTATTTTTTGGGTAAAATCTATTTATTTTCATTGCTGGAAGATTGAGGTCCAAGGATGTAACACACAAAGAGTTCATATGTGTTCCTTTGAAATAAATTTTAATTATTTAATAGATTTATTTATATTTAATCATGGGTATAAATGAACTACGATATATTATAACCTTTATAACCTAGCCATTAGATTGATGGGTATGAATAGGGTTAACCATAATATGAAATATATATATGTGTGTGTTTTTATTAATTAAAATGTATTGATTATTTCCAAATAAATAATAATTAAATTTTTAAGAAAATCATTTTATTAATAGATTTATTTTTTATAATACTATTTTTATGTGTGGAATGTGTTTTTATGTTAATAAATTAAATAAATAATTATCGATTAATGATTCTAATGAAAAATGTAGATTTTATATTCAATAAAATATTTTAACATTTATCTCATGGTTTTTACAAGCTAATGAATGAAAGTAAATCTAGTTTTATGCTTAAAAATTCATTATTCTAAAAATGGTTTTCATTAATTTTTGAACACTTATTTTAAAGTTAATTTCTACCACTTATAGAAATATATTTTAATAAAATTTATTCCATATTTGGTATCATAATTTGAAAAAAAATTAATTATTTCACTTTCATTTTTTGTGATAATGAATGGTAAAAATTGTAAAAAGTTGTTACCATGGTTAGGCTTAAAACAGGTTAAGGAAGAGGGATAAACCAATATATATGAGTAAAAATGTAAATTAAACTAGTATAAATATTTATTATTGAAGATATTTAGGACTTATCTTATCTTACCTTCTAATTATTTCCCATTTAGTTCCACTTTCACAAGAAAATGAATTTGAATTATTTGAATCTTTTAAGTAATTTCATGTGTGTCCCTCACATCAGTTATAAAAGGGAACCTCTTCTACACCCTTATTAACAAAATTTGGGCCCTTTATATTATAAAATACCTACCCAAAAACCTTCTTATATTCATTAAAATCATTCTTCAACTCTTATTTTTTTCCTAAAACCATCCTAAAAATACTTAAGGTGCAAGTCAACAGAGGTCTCTCAAACAAGAGGTAATCGTCTTCACCCGCTCTTTCAATGCTTACTCCTTATTATAATTCATCAAAATATAATATATCCATATGAACATAATGAATCCAATATAATAAATATAATATGGATGTTATTATGATTATGGGAAAACCATTTTCCACCTAATTTCGATAAAATGGGAAATGAAAGTATCTTATGTGTGTACATGTGGACTACCGCCTCCACGTGTAGATATGATTCATTTTTCATCACCACCTCATATTAATGGATATAATTATGTAATTAATAAATATATATTATATTTATGATATTATTATATGTTTTTAATTATAAAATATTTTTTATATTTCTTTCCTTCTTTTCTTTTGAAAATAAAAATAGCATTCATGCGTATGTACATATTATCTTCTCTATAAATGGTGTAATTTGTTTTTCTATCACTAAATTTTACATATGGTTATAAATATGTATATAAATAATATATATTATATTTTTATAATTTTTAACATTTTATAGATGATGGATTCATGATTAAGATGCAAGGAACATTATAATAGAATCGAAACATAAAAGAAAAAAATGTAGTTAACACTCAAAGTGATAACGATAATTAAATATTACCAATGAATTGTTGGTAAGATGTAATAAGTAAACAATTTATCGTATTAAAATTATGGATATGATTATAATATATATATATATATATATAATAAATTTAAATTTTTGATACTTGAGGTTAAAATCACTTATGACGTAAGTTGAATTAGAGGTAAGGGTTTCTTATCTCACTTTTATTTTTGTGGGAGATATTACATATCCACCACTTATTTCTTTTATATGTGTATATAATTCTTTTTTGATATGTTATTTCATGAATCTATTTATTTTCATGTATTTAAATTTTTATTTGAATTTATTTCTTCCATGGGGTTTTTATCCAAAAGTTACCAAATTGGTATGTGTTTTATGTTAAAATCTATCTTTTTATTGGGATTGTTTATACTTAAATTTAATATAATTAAATAACATGATATAGCTCGCAAAAATATTTTTTCCCAATTTATATTATTATTTATAGAGATTATATGTTTTATTTAAATTTTTCTCTCCCTAAGTACTCAAAAGTATGAAAGAATATTTTTAATGAAAACTTACTATATTTCTCTCTTTGGTCAGGAATATTTGTCTTCCATGTCCATATTTTCCTAAAAAAGATTCAATAATGTTTTTAATATTCTATAATGAATTATTTAAGTTTTTTATCTATGTTTTACATTATATAAAATTCATTAAAAGGAATCTTATTTTTAGTTTTGGAATGAGGTACTTTTTACCAAAGTTGTGAATAAAATATTTTATTAAATGATGACCACATGAATGAATTTTCTCACCTTTATTAATGATATTTAAATTGAAGATGCATTTAAAATTTTCCATTAATTTTATAAAAGAAACATTCATCCTAATATTATTGAATTTTTTTATATTTTGAATAAGTGATTCCAAAATGAAAATGTTATTTTACTTAGAATATATTCCAATGATATTTTAATTGTATTTTCGTCTATAAAAAAATACATTAATGTTAATAATGATTCAATAGAGATACGATCCAATTATACAATCCTTATTTATTCACTGTATGGTTATTTAATATGATGATTAAATCTTCATAAAACTCATTTTATTTTTTTGATTCAAGATATGAGGAAATGATAAATATTTTCATGATCTCGTGACATACTTATGATTGGATTATGATTATGTGATGGGTAGGTCTATTATATAACTCAAATTAACTGGGTAATGAATAATGTTTTATGATTTAAAGGTTATATAGGTGGTTATACCAACCCTATAATAGGGTACATAGGTGGTTATCCCAAGATACAAGAAGGTATATAGTTGGTTATCCTATGCTAAATTAGTAATGAATGTCATCATGGGTATCCTTGACATATGATTTATAATATTATCATTATTACACACTTTTATACCACTCTCTATGACACTTTCTTATGATTTTTAAATGATCATGTGGCTCATGATCATTGATTCTTCTATGACTAATTTATTATGAATTACCAAATCCGTATGCTATGATTATAACATTTGAATTACTGGGTATGATTTTCAAATGTTAAGCATGTATTCTCATATTTTTATTATTATATTATGATTACATATCTTCATTTATTAATATCTTCCTTATTTATCCTTATTGATCATCTAATATCCCCCTTTCTTATGTTTCTTTTCCCACATGTTATAAAGAATGAACTTAAATAGGTTATTTCTAAAAATTGTATTACGTGAGAAGAACTTTGGGGGAGATATTGAAGATCCTTAATGAAATATTATGATTATATATATAATCTTAAAATATAATAAACTTTTAATGATATGTGACTAATATTTTTATGAGATTTATTGAATATTCAATTACAATGGTGTAATATTTATATATGTAATATTTAATTTACCTCAATTGGTATCATAATATGTTTTTTTTTGAAATTAGGAGTAGAAAATGTTAGTGGGAACCCTTAGGATAAACCTGAGTATATGAGAAAATCCAATGTTATATTAATGAACGGAGTGTGGTGTTACTAGAAAATACATCCCTATATGGATACTGGAAAGTTGATGTATCGGTGTAATAGATGCACCTAGGGTTAAAAACATTAAAAGGGGAAGATTGGGTATTAATACAATCATAACTAGTACTTGATGAGTGGGATTAATACTGTATTCTTGTGAAGACACTCTCAAGGTATATTCTTATATTCAATCATATTTTATTTATGAACCATTAAAAATTATCTTAATAGATAATTAAAATGTATCACCTTGGTTAAACTTATGGTTTATAGTTTGAAAATAATATTTCAATATTTAGAAATTGTATGAATGATTCTTCATGATTATATGATTTCTCACTATGATTATTATTTCTCACACTATGATTTTTAGTATTAGTCAATGTATGAAAGGTGGGGGGATCATGTTACTGCTAAATTTTA
This sequence comes from Viscum album, assembly GCA_963277665.1. Classification (NCBI taxonomy): domain Eukaryota; kingdom Viridiplantae; phylum Streptophyta; class Magnoliopsida; order Santalales; family Viscaceae; genus Viscum; species Viscum album. The sequence goes on from OY728131.1 coordinate 1,982,877,173, forward strand.
TGTACAATGCAATGATTTTTCTACAAAGAAAATAAATGTTAAGGGAGTTTAAATAAAAAATATTATTGTTATACTTATGAAACTTTCTCAAACCATAAATCATGTTAGGCTAACAAATGATAAAAAATGGAAAAAAATAAGGTTGATACCTACATAAAGTAACATCCAACTTCTTTTAGGGGATCTATTTAAACATTAGTTTAATAAAAATGGTTTAATACCATTGAAATGATATGTTAAATTCAACATTGATCAAAGATTGAAAAGTATTTTTTTTATCATTTTTAATGAGAATCATATCAATGGAAGACTCTTATCAATAACATGAGGCAATAGGAAGAAACTGACACTATGGGGTGGGATGAGTTTGGGATGTTATTTTCTATTAATATCTTTCCTCATATTATTTTTTTGAGAATGGATAGAAATTCCTTTATCTAAAGAAGTAGGATGATGAATCAATTAGTAACAATAAGTAAATTTTCACAAGACATATGATGTGCGCTTCTGGTGTTATCATCCAACATAAAAACAATATTAATTGATTATTCATTGGTATAAAACCAAATATTTTAGGGGTGTTTGATACAAGAGACTTTGTTATCTATGAATAAATAATTTTATTTACTCTCAAGGTAGAAATGGATATTAGAGTCACCCATCAGTATCAGGGTTTTGATAAGAAAATAATGATGTAATTAAAAGGTAATTATAAAAATAAAAAACATTGAGGGAAGAATATGAGTCTTCCTTTATGATATAATTTTGGGAAAAAACATAGAGAAAATTTTATTAAAGGGGACAGTAAATTTTCTTAAGTGTGTAATGGAAGTCCATCAGGTAATCGAATGTCGAATTGATGGAAGGAAGTTTGGTAATTATATGAATGGAGAGAAAGCTCCATGAAATGAGGAACCCACTCTCCAGTGTTTCAAATTCAAGGAGTATGGTAATTATGTTAACTATTTTATAAATATATGGGTTAAGGATGATGATTTATTTCAGTAACCTCTTGAACCCAGATATAAATGCAAACCTCATTTGATCATTATTAGTGATGTAAGTAATGGAAATGAAGTCATAGAATGTACACTTATCATCCACTATAGAAATTATATTTTCTTATTTTATTCTTTTCATTCCACACTTTTATATCTGAATAATTTTCTATGGGTTTCACATTATCACATCAATGATTAAATGTTGAATTAGTGGTGAAAATTTCTCACAGTAAAATGATCACATATCAAGTTTGTGATTCTTCTTTAATAGATTTTTTTGGGAATATGATTCCTATAAGTGTTATTATTATCCCTCTAGTTGAATTTAATGTAATTTTAGACATGGATTATTTATATTTATATAGATATCATATCAATTTCCAAGTAAGGGTAGTCACATTTCATATTCTAAATAAACCTATGATCATTTATCAGTGTGATAATGAATATGATATTCCAATGTAAGTTACTTCCATTTATGGGTATTTATTTTTATTCATACATGGTATTTATCCTAGCTTGTTTGAGTGAAACTTTACATCAAATATATTACTATCATATGAGAGTTTGTTTATGTCCTTATAGAAGAGTTTTATGGTATTTCCATGAATCATAAAGTTAATAATTCAATAGAAATCACACCTTCTATTACACCTATTTCAATAAATATTTATATAATGGACTCAATTGAGTAATAGAAATTAAATAAGTAACTCTAAGAGAACCTATATAAGTGAATCATTCAACCAAGTGCATCACTATGGGGTACACATGTTATTTTTGTTAAGAAGAAAGATGGATCAATGCGAATTAGCAATGATTATTGGGAACATAAGAAGATCATGATTAATAATAAGTATCATCTAACTTGTATTTATGAATTTCTCGATAAACTATGAGGATATCAATACTTCTAAAAGATTATCCTTCATTCTAGATACTTTCAATTGAGGTTTAAAATTGAGGACATATCTAAGAAAACATTTTATACGAGGTATGGATGTTATGAATTTACAGTGATTTCATTTGTACTTACTAATTATCTCACTATATTAATTGATTTAATGAGCTGGTCCTTTAGATATTTCCTCTATCAATTTATAGTACCCTTTATAGATAATATTATTTTAAACTCCGAGTGAAAGAAAGAGAATGATGATCACTTGTTAATTATGTTTAAGACCCTGGGGAAGGGTAAAATATATTCTAAATTAAAAAAGTATAAATTATATTAAATAAATTATTATTCTTGGGACACATGATCATAAATGAGGGTATATTAGTTGATCCTTCAAAGATGGAAGTCATTGAACAATAGATTAAACCAACCACTATGACTGTGATTCATAGTTTTATTATATTGGTTGGAAATTATCGATTCTTTGTGAATATTTTATCATATTTTTCTAATCCACTCACCAAGTTATCATGTAAGGGATTCAGGTTCTTTTAAACTGATGAATGTGATGAAAATTTAGAGGAAATTAAGAGAAGACTGGTTATTATAGCTATACCCACAATGAACTATACTAGAAAAGAGTTTATAATCTATAGTGATGTATCTAAGTAGGTACTGGTATTTGTTCTTATTTAGAATCACATGGTGATAGCTTATCCCTCTCATAAATTAAATTTTCATGAGAATAATTACATGGCCCATGACTTGGAGTTAATAATATTAGTCATTGAATTAATGATATAGAGACATTATCTTTATGAATAAAGGTGTGAAATACATATCGATCATAAAAGCTTAATGTATATATTCACTCATAAAGAGTTGGATATGCACCATAGAAAATGTATACTTTTTATTAAGGATTGTGACTACCCAATACATTTCCACTCTTATAAAGAAAACAAGGTGGCTAATGCTTTGGATCAAAATAATCAGGCTAGATCATCTATGATGTGGATCATAAAATATCCAATATTTTTTAATTTTAAAAGGGTGTACCATTAAATCATGAAGGAAAGGGAGAAAATATATATTTCATAAATGATTCTTAAACTATATATCCATTTCAATATTAAAAATCATCAAAGGAAGATGTAGAGATAAAAAAAGTTGAGAATTTTTCTTGAGTAAAACATTCATTGTGATGGAATAATAAGGTTTAAGAATAGATTATGTGTCCCTATTATACAATTATTTAAAAAATAGTTATTGAATGAAGATCAAAGATCGTTATTTTATATTCACCCTTGAATTATCTAGACATATAGAGACCTTAAGAATCATTTATTATAGAATAACATGAGGAGATATATTGTAGAGTTTATATCTCAATGCCTAGTAAGTGAACGACTAAAGGATGAGTAAAAAAGCATAAGGGGATATTAAAACTATTTTCACATAATTTTATAGAAATGAGAAATTTTCACCATGTATTTTATCATAAGAATCCAAAATATATCTAAACGGTATAATATTATTTGGGTTGTAGTCAACTTACTTAGCAAGTTAGAACATTTCATTTCTAATAGATAATATTTATATCTAGATTATCATTCCCATAGATACACTAAGTAAGAGGTAAGGTTTAATAAGAACAAATTCTATTATATCTAATCAATATATTAGTTTTACCTCAAAGTTTTAGAGAAGTCCTTAGCATGATTTGGATGTGTATTTTTGTTTCAGTACTTCCTGTCATCCTTAGATAGATGATCACTCTAAGATAACCATTTAAACCCAATAATATATTCTATAATCGTATTATCTAGATTTAAAATATGGTTGGGATAAAAAAATTCCTATTTTAAAATTAACTTATAATGATAGATTTCAATTGATTATTCAGATGGCTTATTATAAATCCATCTATGGAAAGAAGTGTAAAACTCTAACATGTTGGGATTAAATAGAGGAATAAAATCTATTGAGTCCTGAGCTAGATAAGAAAGTAATAGATTAGTTTAGACCCATTCAACAGAAAATATAAGTATCTCAAAGTTTATAGAATATTTATTATCAAAATCACTAGTTAGATATAGAATTAAAATTTAGAGAGAATTTATTCCTATGAATTTATCCATGGGAGAAGGTTATAAGATTCAGTAAAATAGAAAATCTCATCCATAATTATATTTTCCCCTTAGATATTCTTGATCAAGTAGGGATGGTATATTTTCTCTTAGTTATTACACCAAACCACACTGAGGTTTAAGTTTTTCTCAATATATCTATTTTTAATAAGTACATACTCAATCCTTTACATATAAAAAACCTTTAGGTTTCACCACTATACCATGATCCTTCTTATGAAGAACAACAAGTAAAAATATTATATCATGGAGATAAGGTTATATGAAACTATAGTACTCACATAATTAAAGTTATTTAGATAAATTAAAAATACAAGGATGATATATGGGAGCCTGGGGATGTGACTAAGAGAAATTATTGTCATTTTTTACATCAGAGTGATGTAGTTTTTGGGGTGAAATTCATTTTAATTAGGGCAGAATGTAAAACCAAAATATTTTATTTGTATTACTTTGAAATAAATTTAAAGTATTAAATAGCATTATTTACATTAAAACTCACATCTAAATGGACCATGATATATTATAACATATATAACCTAGTAATTAGATTGACAGATATTAATAGGATTAATCATAAATACCTTCTTAAGAAGTCTCAATGTGTAATCCAAAGAAGGTCTCTCAATGAATATGTAATCATCTCACCTAAATCTTTCATAGTTTATTTATTCTTATGCATCCTATAAATATGTTTTATTTTTCCTAAAATAATGAATTTATTATCATAAATATATTTATATGTTATTATGATTATAGAATCACTATTTTCTACCTCCATTTCACCAAATGGGAAATGAAAGTATAGCATGTGTGTACGTGCGGACTACCACCTCCATATAGTGATATGATTCATTTTTCATCACTACCTCATATTGAGGGATTTAATTATGGAATTAATAAATATATATAATATTAAATATATAATTATTATTCTTTAACGATAAAATAATATTTATATTTCTTTACTTCTTTTCGTTAGAAAACAGAAATAGTGTTAAAGCGTACATTCGTACCACCATCTCCATGAATGGTGTAATTAATTTTTTAATCACAACATTTTACATATGGTTATAAATTAGTATATAATGAATATATATTATATTTTAATCTCGATTAGAATTATTTATATGATGTAACCATAGTCAATATTCAAGGACCATAACTATTGAATCGAAACATATATGAAAAATGAAGCAGTTCACACCCGAAGTGGTGATGATAATGAATAATTGTTAATGAATGGGAGATGATATAAATAAAAAATTCATGGTATTATAAGTATGAATATTATTCTTTTATAGAATTATAATATTTTTAAATTTATTATACATTAGTTTTAAATCAATTATGAAGCAAGTTGGACTTGAGTTAAGGGTTTCTCATCTCACTTTTTTCTCTATAAGACACATGTCATATTTACCACTTAGTTCCTTTATGGGGTGTATATACTACCCCTTTTATATGTTATGTCATTAATATCTTTATATTAAAGGTATTTATATTTTTATTTTATGTTATTTCTTTCTTGGCGGTTATGATACAAAAGTTACCAAAAAGTTAAGGGTTTTATGTTACAATTTAAATTTTTATTAGGATTGTTTATACTTCTATTTAGGATGACACAATTATATGAATATATCTAAAAAATATTATTAATTTTTTTATCTTTTATTTATTTTTATATATTAAAAGTATTAATTTCATCTTCCTCTCTCTAATTACTCAAAATTTGTAATGATTTTTTTAGGAAAGTTGACTTTATTTCTCACTTCGGTTGGGAATCATTTTCTCACATGTCCATATTTTCTTTAAAATGTTTTTAATTATGTTTTTAATATTATAAAATGATTTATTATATTAATTTTTGCCCATTTTTTTATTTCTATAAAAAAATTAAAAGGAATCTTCTTATCATTTTTCAATTTGGATACTTTTTACTAAAGGTTTTAATAGAATCTTTATTTGAACATATACTGTAAGAACGGATTTTCCTTCCTTCATAACCACTCTTTTATTTTATTCTTCATTTACAAGTTTCCATGACCCTTTAAAAAAAAATTGTTTTCCCTAAAATTCTGTAAATTTTTTATTTTCAATAAGTGATTTCAAAATGAAAAGGTGTTTCCTCTAGATATGTTTTTGTGGTCATTTAATGAAATTTTAATCATTGAAAACATCTGTTGATCCTAGTTATGATTCATTGGGCATATGATCCAATGGTATAATCCTTATTATTTTACTGGATAGTTATTTATTTTTATGATTAAATCTTGATGAAACTCGTTTTATTTTCAACAAGTTAAGATATGAAGAAATGATAAATATTTTCATGATCTTGTGGAATATATAAGAATAGATTTTATTTTCTTATTGTGTTAGTATACTATATACCTATAATTAATTGAGTAGTTATTAATATTTTATGAGCTCAAAGGGTACATGAACGATCATCCAAAGCCCAAAAGAGGGTTCACTAGTGGTTATCCCAATCCTAAATAATGTTAATAGGTAGTTTTACATAGCCTAATATGTGGTGAATATCATGGTGGGTATCTTTGAAATATTACTTGTATGATTATGATTATTCCATGTTTTTATTCCGCTCTCAATGACATGTTATTATGCTTGTGATATGATCTCATGGATCAAGATCTTTGATTATTCTATGACTCTTGAATTATAATCTACCAAAGCCTTATTCTGTGATTATGATCTACCAATTATTAGGTTTTATTATCAAATATTAATCACATATTCAATTACCCTTATGATCATGTTATAATTACATATTATTATTGAATCATATCTCCCATATTTACTCTTACTGAGTATCTATGCTTATCATTTTTTATTTTTTCTTTCCCTAGGTTATGAAGAATGTTTTAAGTAGGGTATGTCTAAGAAGTGTATTATATGAAAAGAACATTGTTTTCTATATTGAATAACATTCATGAAATAAGATGAATATATATCAAGTATCTAAAGACACTAAACCTTTATGGTACTAGGGTTTGTATTATTATGAGATATATTTAATATTTATCTCAAATGTTCATACAAGGTTGTAATGTTTATCTCAAATGATGTAATATTAATGTATGAATTTTTTGGGCTGCCACATAGATTTAAATTATCTATATGTGAAAATTTTAGTTAATATTTTGTAGGACATACCAAGTGGGTTATGTAAGAAAATCCAGATTAGGGAGGCGATTCATGGCAAGTTGGGCTGGATCAGGGTGGTCAAGTTCCCAAGATAGATTGGGTTAGTGTTTATAAAGAAAAATTATTATTTTATAAAAATAAACCTGAATTTAGAATATTAGGTTTAAACTGCCACTAAAAACTACTTTCAATCAATTATAGGAAAATTAAACCACCACTAAAAATCCCTAAAAATTAATCTATATGGGTTTGTAAAGCTGATTTTAAATGATTCATAACAATGGAAAATATAAAGGTATTAGGAAATTGTAATAGATGAATTGGAAGTAGTTTTGTAACATCCTATCTTCTCATAGATGTATGGATCCTTATGTTACTATTTAAAACCTCTATTTTATACTAATTGTGGTCTCTAATGGCTAAGGTGTGGTCTGGGAGATTCAGCGCCTCCTTTGGATCCGAGAGCACCTAAAAACGGGAAGAATGATTGAGATTCATGGTTAGCACATAGTCAGTTATAACCTTAAAATTCAATTGTGTGGGATACCCAATGTACTAGGGGAGTCTTATAGTTTGTCTAGAATAATGTAAGTAGGTCCAAATTTTCGTACAAAAATCTCAAATATTAAGATAATGGGATTTCGAACATCTTCAACATGGTTAAACCAACTGCATGCCTAGCACATTCCAGGTCCCTCCCTAAGAATAACTAGGAACATGGTTGGAAGAAAGTTTGGCCAACCATGCAGCCAAAACATGTGACCTAGTGTTGGAGGGTGATTTTACAATTTTTACCCTGAAATATTTTTTACACAAACTTCCTTCTCCTCCCTCGCATTTCCAGTAGACCTCATTCCCATGCTATTCTCCTCTACTCCACCTAGGTATATTTCTATCTTCCCCAGCCATCATCTGATTCCTTCATCATTAAGTTTGTTTGAAAGATTGAGGTATGTTATGTAATCTTTTCCCTTCTATTCTATGTTTCCATATTTAGGTACGATCCCTTTTTCTCTATTTATAAGGAATTTCAAAATTATTTCTCTATCTCTCATTATAGCTTGATTTAAGGGTTTAAAATTGATGATTGATCTTCTTTGAACCTATTGTATGTGATCTAGTTTCTTCCCCTTTTGTTGTATTTCTTTTATAGCTTTTTTTGTGGTGTTATACACTTGACCACTATAGAGATGCCTCTTAATGTTAAAATAATTAAATTGAATGGTTTCTAATGCTTAGTATTATCCTACATTGTAGTGAATCAACCAGTTGGTTAATCACCATATCATGACCCACCCCATGGGTCCTCCTTCCCTATTTAACCATAATTCACCTTTACTTGATTTTGATCAACCACCTTAGGGGTGTGGATTTTCCTTGTAAATTATATTTTTATTGAAAAATACAAAATTAAATTGAATGGTCATGAGTTAGGACCTTAATACTAATGGTCTATGTTACATCCCCTTGATTTATTACCTTATAATTTATGATTTATGCTATAAAACACATGTTTCTTTACTTATGCATTATTCCATTGTTTTATCACTTGAATAAATGACATCACTATCTTGTTTCGCATGTTTTTTTTTTGTAATTCATTGATGAATCTTGATTGTGGTTGTTATGAATTACTTGATTTTGAGATGGGAGAGAACATGGGTCTAGAAATAATGATGTCATAGAAGGGATTGTCATTCTTGTATTTGGATTTTTTGGATGTTCTGGGAGTGACACAAGGATTTCCTTGAATGGGATATCCATGTGGCTTATTTATACCCATGAGTGACATTAATTCCCTAAAGGAGGCTCCACAGATGGTCTTGTTGAAAATATGGTTATACCATGCCTTGAGTGAGACATGGTTTCCTATGTGAGATACCTAGAATGTTCTCAAATTTTTATGCCTACACCATTCCAAGAGTGACATGATGGATTCCTTTTATGGATCACCTTGGATGGGATCTAAGGTATTTGGTATTTCAGGGGATACTACAGAAACTCGTGGGATTCTTTCATGGATAACTTTGGAAGTGATTAGGATGTCATACTAGATTTTACAGTTTCCTTTCCAAGTTTACAAGTGATTTATTATTATAAAATCATGAGAGTGGTTAACTGATATCTGAGGTTTGTGTACTTCAAGAAAAATCACATGTTTGGGGTCATTCTACTCTTGGTTCTTTAATTATGATGACCCGTGTACACTCCTTATCACTTTTGAGCATGTTCCCTTGGTTCATACATCTAGATTAAGCTAATTTAGGTAGAAATGGTTTGGTATCCACGAGGAACCCCAAACGACATGTTTTTTTATTATTGGTTATTATTTATTTTTTGCACACTATTCATTTTATATTGCAAAAAACTAGATATATCTATAAACCATTGGTGGTGGCCTACTGATTATATATCACTCCCTTCTTGGGACACCTTTGGTTCCCAAGAAGACTTCATGATTGAAATAATAGATAATTGGAAGTTTCCGGATTCAAATGCTTTATTTTGAGTCATCTGATGGGGTATAGGAGTAGGGGATCAATCTAACTCTCACAATGCTAGTAGTTATAGCTTGTTGTAATTTTGTATTTTTTTATAGCATGTGGTATATTAATGTCTCATTTTCATCCTTTGCCTCTTATTTTTTATCTTTCACATGACATGATCATCATCATTTTGTATCCATTTATGATTCATATTTTTCCTATTTATTATCTTTCATAGTTGATTATAGTTATTCAGTTTTTTTCTGTCTATTACTTCTATTTTATCTCTTTCTTATTTATAATATACTGATATGGAACACACTAATCTATGAGGGCATAGTCACCCCACAGTCACACCCTAGTCCCTCTCTACTATTCAACATCCTATGGTGTATGGGGAGATGATCTTTTGGTCTTGTGGCCCACTGTCTTGAAGCACGACTTAGTGGATACTAGGGCAGGATGCTACAATGTGGTATGAGAGACTTTTTCTTTTGTCTTAATATTTGGGAATAAGATAGGATACTAAGAGTATTGGGATTTATTAACGAGCATGTGTCTGGGAGTAGATAACCCACGTATAGGGGAAACCCAAATCATCTGAGATAGGTTAATGCTGTTATTAGTTGTTCTTGTCGCAATTTTATGGATTTCACTATTGGGTGAAACACTTTTTTTGTGATGTTAAAATTGTTGATACTATGATTAGGGAGTTTCTTCAACCCTATACTAATGATATAAGGGTGAAAAAAATTATGCATCATACTAAGAACTATAGGACTTAAATTCAATGCCTTATTTCATTCCATGTTTATATTTATTCATTTATTTCTAGTATTTCATGTGATTTTTGTGATGAATTATTTTTTATGCATCATGGTGTGCTACTTTTTATCATAGGAATGACATAATTGGATTAATAAAAGTTCCAAAATCAATCTAAACATTATTTTCCCACATAGAATAATGGTGAAACCTTAATTAACTGGTTATTCCATATTATTCATTTTGATTGATGAATTCCAATAGAAATTTAAGAGGTGATTGCTTCTATAAATTGGGAATTACAGTCAATCAAAAAAATCACTATGCATGGTTGGTTATATCCTAATAATGTACATACATGCCATGTTATAGTTACTTGACATACCAATTTCAGATTATAAAGAGTATGACCCTTTATAAACATGGAATTGGTGATGTAATTAACTGGTATGAGAGATGAATAAAAAAATAAAGGATAATAAAATTCAATAGATTAATATTTTAAAATAAAATGTTTATCGATAAATGGGATTCTAATTGTAAGGTAATGGGTGTTTTTCTCTGTACCTTGAAATTGATACTCAATATATCATATCCTTTTTTGTGTTATTTGAGACCTTGATACTAACACAACCTTAGTAGTGGGTAGTGGGTTGTGTATCTTGTGATCCTTTTGTTACTCTTTCTTTTACCTAGTCCTGGCTCTACAAGTATTCTAGGAGTTGTTACTCATTTATAGGTAGGATTTATACTTGGAATTTATTTTTATATATTTTCATATATATTATAAATACTTTCTAAGAAGTTTTCTTGGAAGTTTTACTATTATAATACCATGAATTACTCACATCGTATGCCAAGAATGTGGTGATGAGCATGTTGAAGAGGTGGTGGGCCCTTTGGAACCTATGATACCTCATATATTGCTATAAGAAGAACCTTTTATTAATCTTTCAATGAGTATATATACTCAATTTTTTGATAAATTCTACCACTTTATTTATTATTTATAGGGTGCTCATCATCCATACCCTACTATGGTAAAGTTGATGTGGGAGTTTTAGCAGCATCATCCTCCCACCTTCTTAGGGTATGGTGGACCTCAGGCTGTTGATTCATGGCTTGATTCCATTCTGTTTATATTTGACCATCTAGAGATGTCTCCAGAGTGGAGGGTTAGGATCACTACCAACATGTTATGTGATGAGGCCAAGCATTGTTGGGATGGAATCTATCTGGCTGATTATCATCAGGGTATGGTCTGGGAAGACTTTCAAACGGACTTCTATGATCACTTCCTTTCATAGATGTTCATATTGTACCATTCTATTGATTTTATGAATCTTTAGAATGTAACTATATCTATGTTGGAGTACTCTTATCATTTCACTGAGCTGTAATGTTTTTCTTTGACTCTGAATGTTGATGAGTAGATGACTGTGAGATAATTTGAGGGTTGTCTTGTGTTCAATCTGATAGAAGCTGAACATTTTACAATTGACTAACATTTCAAAGGCAGTGAATCAACCCCTTATTATATAATTTAACCTCAGGGAAACTATCAATGTGATCCACATTGGTTTTGTTCCAAGGCAAGGTGATGGTTTATCTGGTGATAGGAAGCATCACTTCAAGGGTGCATGTAGGGGAAGGGCCCACCAGATGATATGCGCGAAAAAATATGTGGTGTTTCACTAGTGTGGAAATACATTCCATAAGAAACCTCAATGCTTGAGTAACTTAATTTATTGTCAATCTTGAGGTAGTATGGGTCACCTTCAGCACTTATTCCAATATTTTCCTTCATCATCTAGTGAGAGGGGGATTGTACTAATGCCACCAATGGGTATAGGATCTGAAACTCCATGTTAGGCTGGGATTGGTCTTCTACTATATGATCAGGCTGAGGATGTGGTTATGGTCAAGGTATTTTGGCTTCGGAGGTTCTTTACTGAAAGAGTGGACCTACACATGCTAGTTCGGTTGCATCTCAAGGTCACAGTTCGAGCCATATCTATGATGTTTTACCCACAAATGAGGAGTAGATCCCAATGACTTATATAGTATGAGGTACTATTCTAGTGTCCTATACTAAGTGAATCGTAATATTTTATATACACTTTGATTATGGAAATTCTGGGCCAAGTAATCGAGTCTTTTAGTGTTGTGGTGACTCCTGACACACCACTTGTGGTCAAATATGAGGGAATACAGAAGTGTAAGAAGCGTCCCCTTGAGATAGGTGGGTAAAATTTCTTATGGAGTTTCTTCATCCTCAAGATGATTGGAATTGACATCATTCCTAGTATGGACTGGCTAGTGAATTATCAGGACCATGTTGATTTCTATCACAAGAGGGTTTCTTTTATATCACCTAAGGGTAGCATGTATGTTCATAAGGTAAAATTGAAAATATAAGATAGTAGATCATGACCCAAGAATCATGGGTAGAAAAAGTGATAGACTGGATGTTGAGTCTCTTCAGGAGTGATCTGTGAATGCAGCTTATGAAATTCCATCATGTTGTAGATTTTTTAGGGATGTCATCCCTGAAGATTTATCTAGATAACCTCCTAAGATAAAGGAGGACTTCACTATAAAGATATATCTTGGGGCGGCACCATTTTCCATTCTTCCCAATATTATGGAACTTACAGATCTTTAGAAACTCAATAATAAGTTAGAAAACTTAGAGGAAAAGGTTTTATCCAACCCAACACATCGCTATGGATTTCACCTATCCATTTTGATAATAAGGCAGGTGGTACCCTCAAATTGTGTGTGGATTATATATGTTTAAACAAGCTTATGATAAAGAAATCATATCCACTACCTCATATAGATTGTCTATTCGACCAGCTTTGACAAGTAACATTTTTCTCTAAGATCGACTTGAGGTTGAGCTGCCATTAGGTGCATGTGAGGCAATCAGAAATATCACTTATAACACTATAAAGAAGATATGGATTTTATGTGTATTTTTATGCCCTTCGTCCATACAAATTCACCATATGTTTTTATGGATTAATTGAATCATGCCATCCACCCGTACATGGATTATTCTGTGGTAGTCTTTGTTGATGACATCATGGTGTATTTTTTTACCATACATGACCATGAAACCCATCTTGATATCATGATAAGAAAAATTTTATATCATCTTCTATATGATAAGATCGTAAAATTATACTTTTGGATCAATAAGGTTCACTTTTTGGGTCATACCATCTAAGAGGCAGGTGTATCTGTGGACCCAGAGAAGGTGAGTGTCATGGTTTCCTAGGAGTAGACCAAGAATGCATTTGATATATACAGTTTATTAGGGATATCTAGATATTATAAGAAATTGAATTAGTATTTATCCTACCTAGAAGTTCCTATTATAGTATTGAATGATAAGGGTGTGAAATTGTTTAGTGTTGAGTCTTGTGAGAAAGATTTTCATGAGTCAAAAAGAGATAATTTATTCAGTATTGATCTTGATTCTTCCATAGCTCAGAAGAGTCTATATTGTTTACTATGTTACCTTAGTGATTAGGATAAGATTTGTTATGATGTGAGGTTATTGGTTTGTATCATGTATATCTTAGCAAATATGGCCTCATGAAAAGAATTACCATATGCACAACCTTGAGATAGTTTTTGTGGTCTATGGTTTTTTTTGTTGGAGGCATTATTTATTGGGTGAGTGATAAATTATTTACATGGATCACCAGTCTCAAATACATCTCCACATAGTGAGACTTTAATATAAGGAAGCACATGTGGGTATAATACTTGAACCTCTTCTAAATTAAGATTACTTATACTCCTTGTAAGGTTAATGTAGTGGATGATTCCTTGAGTAGGAAGACATAGACACATGCTATCCAGGAGGCTAGTAGTGAGTGGAAGTTGATTGATTTGTTTTTCAAGTTTCATCTAGAGGTTTAAGAAGATTAAAAATATCCTTTATTGTCATCTTTGGTAGTTTCATAATCCCTTTTACTGTGGTTTTGGATGGGACAACTATATAATCCTGAGGGCCATGTCCTAAGGGATAGTGGAAAATGTGAGAACCCACCACATGGTTTGGTTGTTAATGAGAATGAGATCCTACTATTCTATGGATGTTTATGGGTTCCTTTTAATATATGGGAAGAGTTTATGTGGTAATCTCATGCCTTTGTTTAGGAATTTCACCCTGATCTTACCAAGATGTAGTGATATGTACAACATCGGTATTGGTGGTTGGGTATGAAGAGAGAGATGAAATGTTTCATCATAAGATGTTCCACCTATCAACAAGTGAAGCCAGAGGATTATAAGCCTATAGGACTTTTACAGCCTCTACCCATTCTTGACTATAAATGCAATGATGTCACTATGGATTCTAGGAAGATATTTCAATGATACCTTTTATGATACGATGTATTATAGGTGATTATCGACAGGTTGAAAAAGCTCACCCATTTATTACCAATCTAAGAGACCTTATCAATTGATGAGCTTGGGAATATTTATATACATGAGATGTTGTACCTTAATGGTGTTACCCATCTTATTGTATCAGATCAAGATTCCTGGTTTACATCATGATTTTGGTAGGGGTTATAGAAAACAATGGGTTCACAGTTTCTCTTGAGTACATAGTATCACCCTTAGAGATACGGGAAGACCGATCAGATGATATGGGTGTTAGAGGACATACTCTAGGATTTTATTATTTATTTTATAGGTTCATTGGAGAAAAATATACCTCTAGTGTAGTTTTACTATAATAAAAAATTTCTAGAAATGATTCAGATGTCTCTCTATGAAGCCCTTTATGGTAGGTCATTCTACTCACCTCTATGATGGTCATAGGTAGGCAAGGTAACACTATTGGGTCCTCATCTCATTCAGGATATTGAGGAGAAATTACATTTTATTTAAAAGCATATGGATATAGCTCTAACCAAGAATAAATCTTATACAAATCATCACTAATGACCTCTTGAGTTTGAGGTGGGACATCAGTTATTTTAGAGGGTATAACCAATATTGGGTCATAAACAAATTTCATATAGGGAAATTAATCACCTTGATATGTTGGGCCTTTAGAGATAGTGAAGAGAATTGGTTCAGTAGACTATCAGTTGTAATTACCTTAGAGGTACCATGACATGCAAGATGTATCCCATGTATCACATATTCATCAATATCGTGTCAACCCATCTCATTCATTTTACCCATAAGATATTGATCTAGAGGATTATGTTTCATTTGAGGATCATCTGATACATATCATTTATTGGATCATGAAATCTCTTCAAGGTGGGTCCGTTTCTCTAGCCTATGTGTTATGGAATCATAGACACATATTAGACGAGACCTATGAGAGGGAGGCTGATGTACATGTGTAGTAGCTAGAACCATTATAAAATGAAATAATTTCACTATAAAAATGGAAACTCACAGAAAAGTTGTCTTAATGAGGGTAGGTTGTAATGTATTGGATTCCTGAAGTGGTATGGATCCTTACATTACTATTTAAAACCTCTATTCGATTCTAACTATGGGATATAATGGATAAGGTGTGTTCTGGGAGAGTATGAGGTTTTTTAGAGTCTAGAGCCTTATAAAATGGGAAGAACAGATGATCCACATAGTTAGTGCATGGTTAGTTCAAGCTGCACAACTCAACCATACATGTTACCCAGTTCACAGGGTGACCAGCACGATTTGTCTAAAACTATGTAAAGAGGTCCGAATGCCCATATAAATAATATCAGATATTGGGATAGTGGGATTATACATGGATTTAACATGGTAATCAAAACTGTGTTCCTAGACCATGTGGGGTACCTCAATGAGCATAACTGGGTATATGTTTGGCACATAGTTTCTCAAACCGTGTAGCCCAACCATGTGACCCAGTGTTGGGGGTGATTTTATGGTTTTCCCCTAAAATATTTTTAACCCAAATTTCCTTCACCGCACTCATTTCTAGTGTTCCTCACACCCAAGATCTTCTCATATTCTCCACATAGGGATATTTATATCTTCCCCATCCATCATCTGGTCCCTTCACTAGTGGGTGCATTAGAAAGCATGAGGTATTCTCTTTTATTCTATACTTTCTATTATAATTTTCCCTTCTCCTCTGTTGTTCTATTCCAATGTGAGATAATTTTCCCCATTTCTTGGTAATTTTAATATTCTTTGTATATCTCTAATTCTAGATCGATTCAAAGGCCAACTATGAATGAAGATTACTCTATGAGCCTAAGGTAGGTGATCTAGTTTATTTCCCTCAAGTTTTATCTTTTTATAGCATGTGTCATGGTGTCATACATCGGTCCATTCTAAAGATTCCTCTTAAATGTTAAATTAATTAAATTAAATAGTTTACTATGCTTATTATGATCTTAACTATCATTGAATAATCCATTTGGTTGATTATATGGTCTTGCGACACCCCCAGGGTTGTGCCTTCCCTCTAGAACCACAATTAACCTTTACTTGGTTTTGATAAACTACCTTAGGGGTGTGGGTTTACCTTTTAAAAAATATTTTCAATGATAAATACTTAAGGAAATTTAATATCCATGATTTAGGCCCTAAAAAGTTATTCTCTAAGCTCCATTCCCTTTCTTGATTTCCATATGTTTTATGATTTATTCTATATACTATATTCTTATTGACTTCTTCCTTATATTATATTTATTTTCTTGAATAAATGATGTGGATAACTTGTTTATCATTTTGTTTTTCTAATTCATTGAGGAATTGTAATCTTGGTTGTTATACCTTACTTACTTATGGGATAGGAGAGAAAAAAGGACATGACTTAAATATGCCATGGATGGGCTCTCCATGATTTTGTTTGGATCTATTTGGCATATCGGGAGAGACATGTGTCTTGCATTAGATGGGATATTCTAGGGTTTTATTTATACCCATGAGTAAAATAGGATACCTAGGGGAGGTACCATGGATGGGCTCTTTAGAAAGATGGCTATACCATGGATTTATTGATACTTAGTCCCCTGTGTGAGATACCTGGGATGGGATCACAGTTTTATGCTTGCGCCATGCCAACAATGACATGAGGGATTCCTTCTATGGATCACCTTGGATAGGCTCTATGGTGTTGGGTATTTTAGAAGCTCCTACAACGACCCATTTTATTCTTTTATGGATCTCCATATATAGAATTGGGATTCCATAGTAAATTTTATAGTTGCATTTAATAGTTTACATGTGTTTCGTTATTACTAAATCATTATAATTCTTAACTGATATTATAGGGATGTGTCCACTAAGAAAAATCACACTCTTCGGTTCATTCTGCACTTGGTTCTTTGTTTATGATAAACCATGTACACTTCTTATCCATTTGGAATAGGTTCCCTTGGTTCAGAAATCAGTCTTAGGCTGAATCAGGTAGAAATGGTTGGGTATCCATGAGGATCCTAGATCGACATGTTTATTTTTTATTAGTTATTTTCCCCCACACTATTAATTTTATATTACAAGGACTGGGTTAATCTAGAAACTCTTGGTGGTGGACTACTGAGTATATATCACACCCTTCTTGGGTTTTATTTAGTACCAAAATAGACTTTATGATTGCAGTTGTATATAAAGGAAATAATCTAGCTTCTGATGCTTCATTTTGAGTTATCAGATGGAGTACAGAAGTAGGTGACTGAGTCTATGCTCACGATGCTTATAGTTAAAGGTTTTTTGTCCTTTTATAGTGTTGTGTATCATGTGGTACATTATTGTTTCACTTGAATACCTTATGTATCATTTTTTTTAATTCCACATGATATGATCATCATTATCATTTTGTATCTATTTATGATTTATCTTCCACATGCTTATTGTCTTTCATTATTTAATATTGTTATTCAATTATTTTATATCTATTACTACTTTTTTTATTTTTTATTTATCATATATTTTTGTACTCCACTCTAATATATGATTGAATATTCTCCCCAAGTTCACGCCCTAATCCCTCGCTACTATTTATAAGCCTCTGGAATATTGGGAAGCACTATAGAGGTCTTCTAGACCAACGACTTAGGGATCCACTAAGTGGCTTTGGGGGTGGGCCGCTACCAAGTCGTATTAGAGCTTATTAATTTTTTCCTACTATATGGAAATTATATAGACGAATATGAGTGTTGGTATTTTAACACCCAAATATTTGAATGAATTTTTTTTTTAAATAATGTTAATTATTTAATATCTTGTGCTGCATGAAACCGTGAGTTTAAACGAAATGTGAGAAACATTTAGTATGAAATGAACATTATAAACTATCCATTAAATTAGAGTTTATAAATATGAATAACAAATTTATGAAATAAAAATAAATATACAACTCAATATGAATTTATTGGTAAGTTCTTATAAACTAATCACAAAGTTTTTAGTAAAATCACTTTAATCTACAAAAATATATTTTCTTCAAAATGAGTTTATTTTATTTTGATGATTGAATATTAATTTTTAGAATTTATTGAAAATTTAATTGAAAAAATGAATTTAATTTTTGAATTTATCATCTCCAAATTATCTTAAAAACATTTATTTTTAAGGAATAATGAAAATACAAATTTTTATAGAAAACTGTATTTTATTTTAAAGTTATTAAAAATTAAAATTATGTTATTAATTAATTTTAAAGTTTAATTAGTTCATTTTAATTTAAAATAATTATTTTAAAAGTATTTTATACACTAATTTATTATAAATCATTTTATGTTTTAAAAGGTAATTTTCCCAAAAAACACTGTATTTTTTGGTGTTTTACCAGTTTTATATTAAGTTAAATTATGAAAAATTTATGTTTTAATTTTGAAAAATGAATTCAAAATTTGTATTCATAGGTTCATGTTTAATTAATACGTCCCTTTTTGTCAATATTAAGGGTAACCTTGGTAAAACAAACACCACAATAAAGGATAAATTGCATAATTTAGGTTAAAAATTAAATGATAAGGACTATAAAATGACCCTAACACATGTCCAAATTTTATTTGATCAAGATAATTCCACCATTAACACCTAACGATTTAAATTAAGTTGTTTAATGTACACATTTCCCTGAAAATTACTCATATAATATTTAAATCATAGAATAGCTCAAAATGTAACATTATTTGTTGTAAATATCCCTTATGTGTCCATATGAGGAATAAATATTTTATGAATGAATATTGATGTAAATTATAAACTAAATAAACATATTTTCATGATATAAATTTAAATTTAAATTTTTGGGCCACTTATATGTGATTATTATATTTAAATTTTTTTATTTAATAAAAATTCAAAGATATCACATTAATGTTTTAAGTAATATATCATTTTAATATAAGGTTAACCAAAATATAGATTTGAATATAAATATTTTTATAAAATATTGAATATTTTTCTTCATCATGGTATTTTATATTTAATTTTAAGTTAAAAAATAAGTATATTAAATAATTGCACAACTTTGAAGTGGATATTATTTTATTAATGGTAACAACCAATAAATGCTACTAAAAATACTAAAATTAAAATAATTTTATATAATTAATGTGATTAAAGAATTTTATTGATGGTATTGACCTATTATGGATATAATAAAATATTTTTTTTTAAATTTAAATTGTTATCTTGATATTTTTAAATTTTTATGTAATGAATAGTGTCAAAATTGACACTAATGATATTCTATCAAAATTATATTTTATTAGATTACTTAAAAATCATGAAACATATTTAAAAATACAATATAATTATAATTTCATCTAAAATTTTATAAATTGTTAATTTATGGTCCAATTTACATCAAATATGTAAAAATTACAACTTTTAACTATTGAAAAACTTGCCATCATAGTTAAAATTAAAATAGGTTAACTAAGGGTTAATTAAAATGATAAGGTTTAAAATAATACCGAAACATGTCTAAAATATATTTTTTGACGATATTAATAAATTATATCATATTATATGTTAATCCATGTCCTTTTTGATGAATTTTTATTGATATTTAATTTATTATAAATCAGTATTTTTTGAAATTCCAAAAGTGATCCTCACCCAAATTATAAAAAGGAATCTACTCCCTCACTTATTCACATCACATTGAGCCTTAAATCTCAACCATAACTAGAAAATTTCTATTTTAAACTCTCATATACACATTCTATTGGTTCTATAATTCTCAAAATTTAAACCCTAGTTTCTCTAAGAGAAAATCTAGAGGAAGTTCTTCAAATAAGAGGTAATCATCTTTACCTACTCTATTAAGATTATTTCTTCATTCACTTCCTATTGATGTTTTTTTCCATTATAAATAAATAAATCTAGTATCAAATATATTATTAAGTGTTTTTAATATTATGGAAAAATCATATTCTACCTTTAATCCATTCTATGAAAAAAATCACTGCGAGAGCATATATACGGCTTACCGTCTCCACGCCATAGTGTATTCTGTTTTTCATCACCACACTTTTTTATGGTTATAATGATGTAAATAATATTTATATATTATAATTATAAAATATATTAATTCAATAAAAAATAATATACCACCCTATTATTTATTATTTCACCATTAAGAGAATGATAACATCGCTTATGCGTACATATGGCCTACTGTCTCCACGATGCGATACGATTCATTTTCCATGTTCACCATTAAACAATGATTATATAAATGTATATAATGAGTAAATATGGTATATATTGCATTAATATAATTATATAGATGTTGGAACTATATCTAATGCACCATAAATGTGACTTATATGGAAAAACATGCTTAGGAAAATGAAGCAGTTAACACCCAAAAGAATGGTAAAAATGAAATATGATTAACGATTGAGAGATAATATGATATAAGAGAATCATATAGGATATAATAAATATTAATATATTTATTAAATAATTTAATAACATTCTTTAAACAATTATAAATAAGTTTCGGATACGTATTAATGAAATCAGACTTTTGGTAAGGGTTAATTTCACAATCTCATTATTATTCTAAATTATTTATACGTAAGTGTCTACTGGGGAATATTTATCTTCCTTGTCCATGTTTACTAAATTTTTTTTCCAAAATATTTTTATTATTATTCTAAAATTATTAAGAATTATTTTTACACTTGTGAAGAATTTTACTAAATAGTTTCAATAGAATCTTCTTGACATTTTCCAAATGAGGTTCTTTGTGAATTTTTCAAAAAGAAAAAGAAAAAAAGGAATGTATTTTAACTTATAAATAATTAATATTTTTTTTGTTTTCTTGTGACTTTAATGCCTTTAATATTCTCTTATAATGTTACAAGGTTATTTTCAAATAATTTTTTTTTATTTTAAAATTGCACGAAATTTAAAAAAAATAAAAAAGTAATTTATATTTTCCCCAAGATTTATTTTCAACAGATCTGTCAAAAATATTTTCCATCAAAGATGACATTATTTGATGTTACTTATTCCTTACTGTGGATATTTTTCAAGGAAACTATCCCTATTATTGATATGGTTGTTTTATGTATATGATGGAATTATATTTATGAAAACCATTTTTTATCGATCGGTTATGTTCTGATGGAATGATGTTTAAGAAACCCATTTATTTTTATAGTCCCTAATATGATAAATTATTTATATTTATGTGGAACAAAAATGTATGGTTTTAATTATATAACAAGGGATACCTATATCTACCTCCAATTCATTGGTTAAATATTTATATCTCAAGGGATAGCTAAGACTGTAATGGGAGTAAACTCAATTCAGTAATATAGAACTGAAATGAGCGTAAATTAAATTCAGTGTTACTGGTCTGGAACGAGGAGTGAACTCGATTAGGTAAGGTTCACTTTGCAGTGAGACTTAACTAATATGAAAATGTTTTTCTATTCTTGTGTGCATTCTATAATATAATTTTTTATGTTATACTCCCACTAATTATGTTCATTAATTATTTTATAATTCATGTATTATGAACTTATTTGATTTATTCCATGACTCATTATCATGGTCTTTGATATATAGTATATAATTATAAAGATGTATTTTCATGCTTTTATGCTCTTTTTCTAATGTAATCTTCCTAGATTACCCTTAAGGAGCACCATATCTCACCCTTTATTATTCTTCTTATCCCCATGATATGAATAATGTTACTAAATTAGATGTGTCAAAAATGGTTCTAGTTATGAATAAAAAAGTGATAGATTGTGTAAATGTTTTATGAATTAGTTGTTTACATTTCCATGTTTTAAAATACACTGAACTTATACAGTTTTAGTGTGGTTCTATTATGTTATGTGATTAATATTCTTGTATTTAAATGTAATGTTTGTGTATGAAAATCATGGTCTATTATAGTTGGTATCAGAGTAAGGTTTAGTTAACCTTGAGAAACTATGATGATTAAACCTTAGTAAGAACTCTAAGGGTATATCTAAGTATAGGATACAATCCTAGTTTTTTTGTGATAATCATAAATGAACTAGGATAAAACCTAAGGTGTCCTAAATTAATTTTTTTTTATGTAATTTCCATTGATTATGTGGTTTCCCCTCTATGATTAGTGTCTCTCACACTATGATTTTGGTTTTTAGTCATTGGATGGAAGCCAAAGGAACAAAGTTAATGCTGAATGTGATGGGAAATGAAACAATTATCCTCCTGAGGTACTAAATGTTATTGGAGGTGTAATTAAAAAAAATTATGATCTCACAACTTTCTAAAGCTATGTATGAATTCCAAATGATCAAAGGAGGGAACAAAATTATGTTGACTCCTTCATGAGGTAGCTTCCACATTATTTTATTTGGTCTTATAATCCACTAGTGGTTGAATAATGGATCAATACCACTGAAAATATATTCTTGGTCCTCCAATGTTTAAAACATGAGAAATTAATTTTTGAAGTTTATCATTTAGAAAGTAAAGCGAATCAATGGTGGAATACGGTCCATATAATACTTACACCTATGAGCCTTTTAAGGGTTACACCTCATCCCTTCAATGGTGGATTATCAAAAAATCAATAAAAAATGAAGAGGATGAATCCATTGGTACCTATGAATAAAATTTTACAATAATTGAAAGGTACGCCTCTAGAATTATCATCAATTTAGAAAGTAAGGTTGATCAATTATTTAGTGTCTTAAAACCAAGTATCTAAAGGGAATTAATAATAAGGGACTTCATTGTTAATGACGAAATTGTTTGTTGTTCTCTTAAGGATGATATGGATATTGTAGTTACATATAAATATTATGAGTTCTATAATAAGATAAAAATGGAATTAAAGAGAAAATAAAAAAACCATAGTGAAAATAAGATGATCTCAAAGTGTGGAAAGAAACATCAAGGAAAAAATATTAATGTTACTAAAAAATGTTTAAAGTGTGGTAAATAAGGTCATCAAGAAATTGAATACAAAAGTTATGGGAAAAAAGATAGCTAATAATGAGAATAGAGAAAAAGCCGTAAAAAATAAACCCCCACACATTAATGCCTCAAGTCCAAGGAAAATGGGAGTTATGATAATATATTATCAAATATAAGGTTTATCGATGATGATCAATGTTAGAAACCTATTAGGGACAAAGATAATAGAAAATTGCATGTGATCACTATTAGTGATGTGGAGTATAACAATGAAGTGGTGAAAGGTACACTTACCATCCATTCTAAAGAATCCAATGTTCTATTTGATTCCAGATCCACCCACTCTTTTATTTATATAGATTTTTATAATGTTATTTTTATATTACATCAATAATTAGATACTTAGTTAACTATGAAAACTTATAATGGCGCAATGCTTATGTCACAAGTATATAATTCTTCTTTGGTTGAAGTTTGTGGGAAAGGCATTCCTGAAAATCTTATGATCCTTCCTTGAGTTGAATTCTATGTGATTCTTGGCATGGATTGGCATTAAATATATGGATCCTTCTATAAATTTTCAAGGAAGATAAGTCCCATTTTATATTTCATTTAAATATATGACCATCTATCGATCCAGGGATGAATATGAACTTTCGGTGGAACTTACTTCCATATTATAGGTGTTAATTCCTATAAATGAAGGTTATATAAGTTATATGGTTGTGGGAAACTCAACACTAAGGATACACTAATTTTTTGGCAGTTTTTTATTTCTTTCTATATGAAGTTTTATGTTTTCTACCAAATCTTGGAGTTTAGTTTTCAGAATAAATCATACATGGTGTTCTGCCTATTTCAAAGGTTCATTATAGAATGGCCCCAATTGAGTTGTAGGAATAAAATGAAAAACTCCAAGAGAATCTTGATATGGGATTCATACTCCCTATTAAATCACCTTGGGTTACATCAATTATACTTATTAAGAATAAATATGGGTCTATGAGACTCTGTATTGATTATCATGAACATATCAAGATCACTATAAAGAGAAAATATCCTCTATCCCGTATTGATGACTTATTTGATCAACTATGCAGATCTCAATACAATTATAATATTTATTTTTGTTCTAGATATCATTTATTGAGGTTAAAGAAGGAGGATATACCCAAGATGACATTCTTTATAAGGTATAAACACTATAAATTTATAGTAAATCCTTTTGGTCTTACTAATTCCTTCACTATCTTTATGGATTTGATGAATATATTCTTTAGAGACTATCTTGATCAGTTTGGGGTTGTCATTATAGATGATATCATTATATATTAAAATAGAAAGTAAGACCATGAATGTCACTTAAGATTTGTACTAAATACCCCAAGAAAAAATAACATTAAATAGAAATTTTCCAAGTGTAAATTTTGGCTTTATAAAGTTTCTTTTTTGGGTTACATAATCTTGAGAGAGGGTATATATATAGATCCAATAAATATGGAAGTTATTGATCATTGTCCTAGACCTACAATGGTAACTTAGATCTGATGTTTTATGAAATATTTCACAAGATTATATAATCCACTCACTAGGTTGACTCATAAAGGATTTTTGTTCTCACAGATGGATAAATTTGAAAATAATTTCAAGCAACTGAAAAGAAGGTTAGCTAGTTCAATTTTTCTCAAACTACCCTTTAGTGTAGAAAGGTTTGTGATCTATAGTGATGGATCCAAGAAGGGTCTTGGATTTTTTTCACATGAAAAATTATTTGGTGATAGATTATGTCTCAAAAAAATTAAAAATCCATGAGAAAAATTACACAACTCATGATTTATAGATAATTGTGGTAATTTTTGCATCAAAGAAATGGAATAATTATATTTATGGATAAAGGTGTAAAATATATACAGATCATAAAATTTTAATGTATATTTTCACTCAAAATTATTTGAATATGTACCAAAGAAGATGGATGGAGTAGATTAAATATTACAACTGCTTAATATATTACCACCCTAAGAAAGCAAACAAGGTGGTAGATGCTTTGAGTTGAAAGGAAAATGACATATTATCTATTATAAGGATAAAAAAAGATCCATTATTTATGGATTTTCAAAGGATGAATCTTAAAATAATAATGGAAGGGGATGAATCTTATCTTTCTCAAATAAATGATCAACCATCTTTACAAGTGAAGATAAAAGAGATGAAAAAAGAATATCTAGAGTTAAAAAAGAACGTAATTTTTTTTCCTAAGTTTAAATTTCATTGTGATGGAATAATAAGGTTTACTAAGAGTGTTTGTCTCCCCCCATATAGGATTTAAATAAGTATCTATTGGATGAGGATCATTGTTCATCATTCTCTATTCATCCTGGAAGCACCAAGATGTATAGAGACCTAAAAGATTATTTATGGTGGGATTGAATGAATAGATATATTTTAAATTATGTTTCTCAGTTCTTAGTTTATAAATAAGTTAAGGCTGAGAGACAGAAGTCTAAGGGTATTTTACAACCATTACCCATGCCAGAATGGAAATGGGAAAAATCACCCTAGATTTTGTTCCCAGACCTCAAAAAAATGATTGAAAACAAAAAAATTTATGAGTTATAGTCGATCTCCTTATGAAGTCTTCACACCTAATTACTATCAAATAATATTTCTATCTTGATCATATTTCTAGAATATATATTAAGAAAGTGGTGATATTTCTTGGATTACTACTTTCCATTATATATGATCAGGGTCTGAGGTTTACCTTGATGTTCTAGAGAAGTCATGAGTAGGATCTGGATATAGTGTTATACTTTAACTCTTCTTATCATCTTTATATAGATGGTCATCCTAAGAGGAAAATTCAAACTCTAGGATACTTTTTGAGATATTTCCTTATGTATTTCAAAGGTCTTTGTGATCAACACCTACCTTTGATATAATTTTCTTACAATAATAGATTTCACTCTAATATTGTAATGGATCCTTATGAATCCCTCTGTGTAAGTAAGTGTTAAACTCAAACATTCTGGAATAATGTTGGAGAAATAAATATACTGGGACCTAATTTAGTTTAGGAAATGGTAGATAAGGTTAGATCTATTCAAAGGTACATAATAAAAGCTCAGAGTCGACAAAAAATTTATGTTGACAATCAATGAAAACACCTAGAGTTTGAAGTGGGTGACAAGGTATTTCTATGAATATCTAATTGGAAAAGAGTGATTAGATTTGGAAAGAATATCAAGCTAAACCATCAGTATATTAGTCCTTTTGAAATTTTTGATTTTGTTGGGAATGTAGCTTATAAATTGATGCTTCCACTAAATCACTCTCAAGTTCATGATATATTCCATGTATCACTCCTAATAAAGCACATACCAAATCCTCAACATGTACTAAAATTATAAGAAATACCTCTAGATTAATATATTATTATAAAGAACAACCGATAGATATTCTGGATCATATGGAAAAGTATCTATGAAATACGACCACTCGCTTGGTTAATGTTTTATAAAGAAACCATAAATTTGAGGAGTTGACATGGGAAGATGAGAATGTGATCAGGTAGAGGTATCCTTATTTTTTATATCCTAGTGATGAATTTTGAGGGTGAAATTCATTTTAAGGTGGTAGAATGTAACACCGTGATATTTTTATGAAATATCTCTCTTAAAATAATTTTTATTCTTCAATAACTTATATTGCAAGAAACCGTGAGATAAAATGAACCACTATAAAATATTAGTATAAAATGACCTTTATAACCTAGATGACAAATTGAGGTGGAAAAAAATATGAATAAATAATTTATGAAATAAAAATAATTGTCTAACTGAATATTAATGTATTGGAAAGTTCTTTGAAAATAATCACACAAATTTTAGTAAAATCACCTTCATCTTCAAAAATAAGTTTTCTTATAAAATAATTATATTTTATTTTTATGAGTGAATATTAATTTTTAGAATTTATATAAAATTGATTTAATAAAATTAATTTCATTTTTTAATTCAGCATGTCAAAATTATCTGAAAACAATTATTTTTAAGGAATATTGAAATACATATTTTTATTGAAAACTGTATTTTATTTTTATGTATTAAAAAGTTAAAATTTTGTTTTGGATTAATTTAAAATTTTAATTATTTAATTATAATTTAATATAATCCAAATATGGTTTTCTAAAATTATTTTATACATGAATTTATTACAAAAAACATTTTATGTTTTAAAATGGATTTTTTCCTAAAAAAACTATTTTTCATGTAGTTTTACTTGTTTTATTTTAAATTAAATTAAAAAACTTCTACGTTTTAAATTTTTAAATATTGATAAAAAAATTTGATGTATAAGGTAAAAATTTAGTGAATATGTCCTTTTTATTTTTGTCCAATTTTAATAGTAACCTTGGTAAATTTTGTTACCATAATAATGGGTAAATTGGGTAATTTAGGTTAAAAATGATAAGGACTAAAAAATGACCCTAACAAATGCCCACATTTTATTGGAAAAAGATAATTTTAATCTTAAAACCTAAGTATCTAAATTAAGTTTTTTAATGTCAAAATCTATATGAAAATGAATTATATGGTATTTAAATCAATGAAGGGCACAAAATGTAACTTTATTTTTCTTAAATATCACTTATGTGTCCACATAGGAAAAATGGCATGTTATGAATTAATATAAATGTATATTTTTTAATTAAAAAACATATAATTTTTATATAATTTTTTTTTAATTTTTAGTCCACTTAGACGAGATTATGATATTTATAATATTTTATTTAATAAAAAATCAAACATGTAATATTAATGTTTAAAATAATATGTCATTTTAATATGGGGTTACCAAAATATATATTTGAATATAAATATTATTATGAAATATCGAAGATTTATATTTATCATGAAATTTTATATTTAATTTTTACTGATCAAATTAGTATATTAAATAATTACATAATGTTGATGTAGTAATTATTTTCTTAATGGTAATATCAAATAAATAGTAATAAAAATATTAAAATAAAGTTATTTGAGATAATTAATGTGATTAAATAATTTAATAGACGAATTTGACCTATTAAGGATATAATAAAAAATTTATAATTTTAATTTTTATATTGATATTTTTAAAATTCAAATTAATTAATAGTATCAAAATTGACACTAATGATATTTTATAAAAATAATAGTTTATTAAATTATTTGAAAATCATAAAACATCCTTAAAAATAAAGATAAATAATAATATGGTCTAATTTTTTTTAAATTTTTCATTTGTGGTCTAATTGACATCAAATAAGTAAAAATTAAAACCTTTCAATATTGAAATTTTTTTCATAATATTTAAAATTAAAATAGGTTAGCTAAGAGTTTATTAAAATGACAAGGTTTAAAATAATACAAAAATATGTATAAAATATATTGGTTGATGATATTATAACCATGTATCTTTTTAGATTTTAATATATTTCATTATTTTGGTATTATTATTAATATTTAGTTTATTATAAATTATTTTTTTTGAAATTCCAAAAGAGCCCCTCACCTCAATTATAAAAGGGTACCTCCTCCCTCACTTCTTCACATAAAATTGAGCTTTCAATCTCAATATTACCCTAATAATTTCCCTTATAAACTTCCATATGCACATTATAGTGGTTTTTTCTTCTCAAAATATCTGTCATAGTGTCCCTAACAGAGGATCTAAATGAAGTTAGTCAAAGAAGAGGTAATCATCTTTACCGACTCTTATAAGATTATTTCTTATTTTACTTCCTTTTCTTGTTTTATTTCATTTTAAAGTAATATATATTGTATCGCCTGTATTATGATATGTTTTTTTGATTATGTTACAACCATATTCCACCATTTATCCATCCTATAAAAAGAAAAAGTATTGTGTGTGTGTGTGTGTGTGACTTAACCTCTCCACGCCATGGTGTAATCTGTTTTTCATCCCCACTTTATTTAGATGTTTATAATTATGGAAATAATATATATATATATATATATGATAATTATAAAATTATATTGATTTGGTAACAATAATAATATACCCTTATCTTTCTTACCATTTCACCATTAAGGGAATCATGCCATCGCTCGTATGTATATTTGATCTACAGCCTCCACGACGCGATGCGATTCATTTCCCATGTTCATCATTCTAGAATGAATATATAAATCTATATAATGAATAAATATGATATAAATTATCTTAATATAATTATAAAAATGATGTAACTATATATTATGCATAAGAACTAGTTGTTATACGACAAAACATGCATCGGAAAATGAGATAGTTAACGCTCAAAAGAAGGGTAATAATGAAATATTATTAACAAACTGGTGATAAGATGATATAATAGGGTCATATATGATATCATAAATATTAATATGTTTTTTGAATAAGCTAATAACATTATTTAAACCATTATACAATATTTTAAAATACGTATGAAGGAAATCAGACCTAAGGTATGGTTTAATTTCACAATCTCATTATTATTTGAGATTGTTTATATGTAAGTATCTATAGGGTAATATTTATCTTCCATGTATATGATTCCTAAAAATTATTTCAAAAATATTTTAATATTCTTATAAAAATTTTTAATACAATTTTAAACATGGGTGAATTTTCACTAAATTGTTTTAAAGGAAGGCTTTTGTCATTTTCCAAACACGGTCATTTGTGACTTTTCTTGAAAAAGTCCAAAATTATTATTTTTTGAACTTATAAGGAATGAATGAATTTTTCTAGTTTCATGATGTATTAATTAATTTATTATTCTCTTACAACAATAAAATATTATTTTCACAGAAATTATTTTATGTTCAAATTGTGTGGAATTATATGAAAATAAATGTTTTCAAAACAGAAATAATATTTTCCCCAAAAATTATTTTCAAATGATATTCCAAATTACTTTCCATCAAAGATAACATTATTTGATGTTAATTATTATTTACTGAGCATTTTTTTAAAGTATATTATTTCTATTTTTATGGTTTGTTAATGTATATGATGGAATTATATTTATGTAACCCATTTATTTTCCATGGGAAATGTTATGATGGAATTATGTTAATTAAACCCATTTTTTTCATGGGTTATGATATAATAAATTATTTATGTTTATGTGGAACAAAAATGTATGGTTTTCATTATGTAATGGGTGGGACCTATATCTCCCTCTAATGCATTGGGAAAATATTTATATATCATGAGATAGATAGGAATGGAATGGGAGTAAACTCAGTTTAGTAGTATAGGATTGGAATGGGAGTAAACTTAGTTAAGAAATATAGGGCTAGAACGGGGAGTGAATTAATTTCAGTAAGGGACTTTATCTAGTATGATGGTCTTCGAAGTGAGCCTTGCGATGCTTCTAGAGTTTACTTGTTTCTTTTTTAATTTGGTTTCTATGTTTCCTTCCAACATTGTTACTTGTATGGATTTTTATTAGATACATATTATATGCATCATATATATATTGTGTCTTCTGTTGTATATACGTTCATTTTTTCCACAATTTACTTTTTTGGTATTACAACTTCTTCTATTATTGTTGTTTGTTTTCTGTTTTGCATACTATTCCAATGAGGACATAGTTTCCTCATTATCACACCTTGTCCCTCACTACTAGTCGGCAGCCTCTGGAATTTGTGGAAATACACTCGAGGTTATGTGACCAATCGGACTTGGGAAACCCTTGGATGACACCCATATTTAGGATGTTACAAAGTGCTGTCAGAGGAGTTCCATTCTGATTAGCCTTACTATTTGGAGCCAATAGACTGGTATAGGATGTGATAGGTAGTTGTTAATAATATATGCTTGAGAGTATCTAACTAGTGTATAGGGAAAATCCAATTTACCTTGAATGTTTCAATTTTTTTGGTTTTGAAATTTTTATAGTTGATTTGATTTCACCATTGGGTGATTCACTAGTTTTGTGATGTGATTGTTGATATTATTAAGGTTCTATTTCTATTGCAACCCGATGGGATGAGGGTATTCTATCACATGCATCATGTAGGAACTTGCTATAGATCACATGTCATGCATTATTGTCATTCCATTTAGGGTGCATTACTAATTGCATGCTATTGTGATAGATGTTTTTCTAGATATTCATGTTGTTATGAAATATTCTGAGATAGAAATATATTCTATTTGGTTGGGTATTAGAATATGTAAAGTTGCATTTGTATAGATTCCAATCTTTGGTCTCTAAGGTGTTATGGGCCCTCTTAGATCAGGATTTAGTGGATCATGTTTGAACCTTAATTGAATTCGATCAAGTTATGATGTGAAAAAGGATGCCAAACTTTGATTCATGGAGAGTATGGGTTCTCACAGGTCGGAATTTGTCTTGACTTGGGGAAAATTTTAAGTATTTAAGGGTTCTGGAGAAGTTTAAAAGGATTACTGTCCAGAAACCCAGACAACATTGCATGTGATGTTATGAAAATATGCCATGTGTTATTCTATTTTGGAAGAACTTCATTTTCTTAAGTACATGTCATGTACTATATGTACACATCATGTAGTGCACGACTGTGTGACTAACTCTGTTAGCAGAGACATGAGGTTGATAAACATTTGGTAGAACACAACGTGTATTGGGAGTACATGTCGTGATGTAAAAGGAAATGTATCATTACCATGTGACTAATGACACGGGTGGATGAAACTTAGGTTTTACACACCATCTCTTGGGTGAACACGTCGTGTAGTGTTACACCAATAGAACCTTGTTGTTCTATCCATGTAGAAGTACCTGAGAAGGATGGGATATTTAAGTAAATTTTGTATCTTAGGATGAACATGCTGTGTGTATGGGGTGTTACATGATCATGTTGTTAGAGGTACATGCCCATGTTAAGGCTTAAAAGGAACACACCATGTAACCTTATTTTATAAATCTTGAATTATTTCCTTCTCTAGTTCTGTTACTGAACTTCTAAGTTGCAGTCCTTGATAATATTGAACTGAGGTGTGTTCTTGATCTTGCATAGTCATGCCACAGAGATATCCTCTGGTTGTACGTTGGGTACATGAAAATGATCAGACACCAGAAATGGTAGATCTAGGATGACCAGAAGATCCTCCCATTGTGACTGTCATGGAAATAGTCGTTATACCGGAAATAGGTTCAGATGCACAGTTCTGTGATGGATTTGTAAGGATGATTCCAACTCTTTAGGGAGAAACACATCCTTCCTTGTCTATGGTAGAATTGACGTGGGTGTTTCAACAGCAGCATCCTCCCACTTTTTTAGGGGATGGAGGACCACAGGATGCATAATCATGGTTGGAGGCCATTATTTATATCATCGAGTATCTGGATACCCCTTCATAGAGGAGGGTGAAGCTAGAAACATACACACTATGTGATTCCTCCAAGAGATGATGAGATGTTATCTTACAGGTGGTACATCATCGGGATATGGCTTGGGAAGAGTTTTAGAGGAACTTCTATGATTACTTCTACCCTAAGATGTTGAAGGACAACCGGGCCCGATAGTTCTTGCATTTGGAATAAGGATCTCTTTCAATGATGGATAACTCTTCTTGTTTTACAGAGCTTTAATGCTTTGTGCCTGTTTTGAGAGGTGACAAGTTATCATTGCCTGGGAAATTTGAGGATGGTATCAGGTATGACATCTGATCGCAGTTGAATGTTTTCTGGCTGACTTCAGTGAATACTATAGTAAATTAG
This sequence comes from Viscum album, assembly GCA_963277665.1. Taxonomy (NCBI): domain Eukaryota; kingdom Viridiplantae; phylum Streptophyta; class Magnoliopsida; order Santalales; family Viscaceae; genus Viscum; species Viscum album. The sequence continues at coordinate 1,982,910,775 of OY728131.1, forward strand.
GCACTGATTAATGAGTGCAATATGAGAGAGTTCGGAACTGTGATCCAGAGCAGTTCAACATCTATGATTGCTACTCCTTCAACCCATAGCAGAAAGTTATGCATGAATCTTTCATAAGATGTTTATTTAGATAGAAAATTGGTGTGATACTAGTAAGGAATGAGTGGGAACACGACACCACAGTGCCCGATAGACCAAGTTTAGTTCCAATCTTGCAGAAAGATGGGTTATATTTAGAGTTTTTGAAGTGTGTTCTCACTAGTATCTAGTGAGAAGAGGTCTTTTATGAAACCACGTTCAGGAGAAGGACCACCAGTTTCTTATCATTCAGGAAATTGGGGTTCTTTAGACCGATGAGGTGGTTTTGGACGCATAATCCATATGACATGTTTTCAGAAACAGTAGGGTGGATCAACTTAGGGTTTCTAGGTAGGGTCATAGGGTCATGATATAGGTCAGACTTTTGTGATGGAATCGACCAAGTAGGACCAGGATCTTGAACCCTCTATGGTTGGTGGTTTGATTCTAGTTTCCTCATTTTTAGATTCCACTCTTTTTGATATTGGGGATTACAATAGTTTTATTTTGGTTGTAGTTGTGGAGAGAATTGGGATCTATATCTTTTCTTATGATGATGATATGATGATAGACACTCTGTTGGGAATTAGGATGGATAGTGTACATCAGTGAAAGGAGTTCCTCTTACGGTTAGTGGGTGTCACTTCTAGGGGGACCTCTATGTCTTAGAGATTTTAGGCTTCGATGTAATTCTCATAATGGATTAGTTGGTCTCCTTTCAGGATTTTTTTGAATTCTATTGTTGTAGGGTGATTTTCACATCACTAGATGGAGGATCTTTTCTACACGAGGGTGAATCGGATGTACAGAAAACCAGAGCTAGACCCGAGCATCGTGGGTTGGGAGGAATTATAGTCCAGATTTCTAGTTTATATCTAGATGACCAAGGGACCTCAAAGATAGAATTTCCTCTAGTGGTGTATTGTTTTAGACATATATTTCCAGGATACTTTTCAGGTTTAACTCCAGAACCAGACGTGGATTTCTCTATTGAGCTTATTCCGGAAGTGTCACCCATGTCTATTCCTCCTTATAGGATGGATACACAAGAGTTATAGAAGATCAAGAAGCAGTTATAGGAGTTTCAAGAAAATGGTTTCATCTGACCCAGTACTTCTCCTTGGGGTTCACCTGTCCTTTTTATGAAGAAGTTGGATGGTACCCTCATAATTTGTGTGGATTATCATAAGCTGAACCAGTGGAAAGTTAAGAATCGATAACCCGTTTATAGGAGCTCGAGTGTCCTCAAAGATTGACATGAGATCTAGTTATCATCAGTTACACGTTAGACTATAAGATATACCTCTTAAAGCATTTCAAAATAGGTATGGTCTATATGAGTATTTGATTATGTCGTTTGGTCTCACAAACGTGCCGATAGTGTTCATTTCAGTGATGAACTAAGTGTTCAATCCTTCCTGGGATTCTATTGTGTTAGTCTTCGTGGATGATATCATAGTGTACTGTAACACTTGACACGACCATGCTGCCCATATTGAGTTGTATAGAGTATACTGAGAGAGTATTAGTTATATGCTAAAATCTCAAAATGACACTTTTAGATAAACCAAATTTACTTCTTGGGTCATGTTATCTTTGATATGGGAGTATCATTAGACCCATAGAAAGTGAGAGAAGTAGTTTTTTGGAAGCAGTTGAAGAATTTATTTGAGGTACTGAGTTTTTTGGGGCTGGATAGTTACTAAAATCACTTTATTGAGGACTTTTCATTCTTAGAAGAACCATATATGGGCCTGACTAAGAAGGGTGTGAAGTACTTGTGGACAAAATCCTATGATTCATCCTTTTAGGAGCTGAAAGGAAGGTTTCCTTCAACACTGATACTGATTATTCCAGAACCTAGAAAGAGTTATACTATTTACTATTATGAATCATGTATCAGGCTGTGATTAGTGCTTATGTAGGGGTAATGAGTCATTACGTATGGGTCTCGGTAGTTGAGGCCACATGAGAGGAACTATCTGATGCACAATCATGAGTTAGCTACATTGTGCATACATTTCATTATTGGAGACATTATCTTTTGGGGGAGAATTTTGTGGTATACACCAACCAAAAAATCCTCAAGTATATCTTTACTCAGTGTGATCTGAACTTGAGGCAACGAATGTGGTTTGAGTACCTACAATATTTCAACATTGAGCTTGCCTACACGCCTAGAAAAGACAATGAAGTGGATGATGCGTTGAGCAGGAGATATCAAATATAGGCAGTTCAGGTGACCAGTAGGGAGTGGCATATTATGACTTTGTTATCTAAAATTAATTTGTAGGTTCATGACAAATAAGGGTATACATTTCTTTCATCTATATTTGTTACCTCTACTCCACTCGATCGAGTGTGAATGATAAAGCTATCAGATTTGGAAGGCCTGGACCAAAGGGATAGTGTGTCCGGTGAGGACACTACTCCAGGATGGACCGTAGGCAAGGATGAGTTTTTTTGTTTTCATGGAAGCATATGGGTGTCATCAAAAATACATACGGAGTTGTTGCTAGATTTCCATGCCTATGTATGGGTAGTTCATCCTAGTGTCACCAAGATGTATCAAGATCTACATACTTAGTATTGGTGGCCAAGAATAAAGAGGGATGTAGCTGATTTTGTTATGATATGTTCCCCCTTTCATCAGGTGAAGGAAGAGAATCAGTGACTAGAAGGGATATTACAACAGTTACCCATTCTTGAGTAGAATTGGAATGATGTCATGATGGATTTTGTGAAGATTTTACTGAGGTCACCTCGAGGGAATGATGTGGTTTGGGTTGTTGTTGATAGACACACTAAAGTTTTACATTTCTATTCAATTAATGAAACTTTTAGTGTTGATGAAATTAGAAAGTTTTACATTCGAGAGATTTTATGGTTTCATGGGGTTCCACACTCTATCGTTTCAGACATGGATTCCTGGTTTACTTATCATGTCTGGAAAGGAATATCGAGTGATTTGGGTACACATTTACTTTAGAGTATAACTTACCATCCCCAGAAAGATGGCCAGTCAGAATTCACGATTCATGTTTTGGAGGACATGCTTCGACCATGCATCCTAGATTTCAGGGTCTCTTGGGAGATACACATACCCCTAGTGGATTTTTCCTACAATAAAAATTTTCAGGGAATGATTCAGATGGAAACTTATGATTAATTGTATGTAGGTCATGCCAATAAACCCTATATTGGATAGAGGAAGGAGAGGCAGCTATGCTGGGACCTTGTCTTGTCCAGAAGACCCCTGAAAAAGTGGAGTTGATTCAGAATAGGATGGCTACAAAACAGTCTCGGTAGAAATCATATGCTAATCGACAGAGATGACCTCTAGAGTTCGAGGTCAGAGATATGATTTTATTTCGTGTCACACCGAGGCTGGGGCATAAGAGGATTGAGAAATGGGGGAATCATTCACCAAGATACATTGGGCTATTTGAGGTTTTGGAGAGAGTCGGACTGGTTGCATGTCAGTTGAAATTACCTCAGAGGTACTGAGTTATGCATGAATTATTCCATGTTTCTCAGCTACGGTGTTACTTTTCAAACTAATCTCATGGTTTTCAACCTAAGGAGGTTGAGTTGGAGGTAGATTCATCCTTCTAGGAATACCCTATTCAAATTTTGGATCATATCATGATGGTTTTCCATGGTTGGTTTGTTCCTTTGGTATCGATGTTATGGAATCACACGTGATTATAGGACGATATTTGGGAGATGGAGGTCGACATACGATCACAGTGGCCGGAGTTGTTCATAGAATCTTCTTCACCACCCTTTGAAGGGAAATTCAAGGACAAATTTCTTTAAGGGGGCTGTTTGTAAGAACTTAGATCTTTCTCTCAGGTATGGATCTTGATTTTGGGTTTTTTTTTGAGAAAAAATGGAAGAAATGGGTTTTTTTCTACGTATATGAAGTTTACTTATGAGTACATGACATGTACTCGGTTGTCACATACATCTACGTACTAGTTGTGTAACAGCCGAGTACATGGTCGTGTAGTGACCTAGAAGACTGCTTAATTGGGGGGCCAATTAAGGATATTACATGGTGTGTACATTAAATAAACACTCCATGTAGTTTTATTTTTATTTGATAAATTAGAGCGGGGTTACATAATATGCTTCTAAATGTCTTTTTATCACCTTGGTTCATACGGGAGAGTGATAGAATGACCGAAGAACTTAAAAACCTTCCCGATTATCCATCAGATCTTCAATTGAGATGTCGCCAGGGGCATTGGAATCCCACTGGGGAGTTCTCAAAACCCCTAGATCCTTTCTTTCTTATTCTTTATCTCTCATGAGTTATTCAAGGTTAATAATTTTTCACATTTTGGTAGATCTATGTTGATTTAGGATGATTTAAGGGCCGACATTCAAGGATATCGATTGTTAGAAAGAATGGTAGGTTGTTTATGCCTTTCCTTGTTCGTCTTTGGATTATATAGGCTAAAAGTGTGGCATACCCACATTTGGGGTATTGCTTGAATTGTAATTTAACCATGTTTATTACCTGTTATGGTTTTATTTATTAATAAGGATTGTTTCTTATGTTTAAGGTTTGATACCTTGTTTATGGGACACCTCATGGGTGTGTTTCCCTTATTTGAATGTTTATGGTCTTTTGGTCTAGTTATCCTGTTATTATTTCCTTGTTTTCCATGCCTTGTTTTGTTAAGATGGAGTTACTAATTGTATGAGATGCATGTGATATGAATTGTGGATGTATGACCAAGGAGAATTTGACTGTGAGAGATTCTTGAGGTAGGTACATTAATGTATGTTATATTGTTATGTTGACTCAGGGGTATTGACTGTGAGAGCTTCCAGGTGGTCATTGACCGAGGGGTTTGGACCATCGAAGCTGCCTAGGTGGTCTTTTATAATTTATTGATGCTATGTTGACCAAGGGGTATTGACCCAGTAAGATTCATAGGTGGTCATTTGTAAATGATTAGTGCTAAGTTATACCAAAGGGGTTAGACCATGAGAGCTTCCTAGAGGGTCGTTATTAAATGAATTGTTGTTATGTTAGATTAGGTGGATTAGAGTTTGAGAACTTTCCCAAAGGGTCATTTTTGAATGATTTAATGATAGTGAAGCGTCTATCATGCTAAAGCACACTCTTTGATTCGGTCCTTTTTGATTTGTTTAGATGTTATTCTGAGACATATGTTTTATTACCATTACATAGGGGAATATAGAGATCAGGCTAGATCCTAAGATTACATGATACAACAACATGAACAAAAAGGTAAATGAATGTAATTGAAACTGTAGTATTGTTTACTTTTTAGTGCATCTTAGTTTATTGCTTCATTTCTGCATATTTCCTGTTATATATATTCACTGGTAGTTAGCCACAAATATTTTGGTGGTTGCCTACTAGGATTCGTCTCTCACCCTATTTGGGTCATACTTTTTGACCCAAATAGATTATATGGTTGCAGGTATAGATAAGTTCAAGCTCCCTTCTTCATTAGGTACTTGATTGTTGTAGGTGCTGGAGAGCATGGGACCATGTTTAGGCTTGTGATACTGCTGGAGTTTACTTGTTTCTTTTATAATTTAGTTTCTGTATTTATTTCCATCATTATGAATTGTTTGGATATTTTCTTAGTTACATATTCCATGCATCATATATATATATATATATATTGTGGCTTCTATTGGATATACTTTCAGTTTTCTTCTGTTTACTTTTGTGGCATTACTGATTCCACTATTGTTGTTGTTTGTTTTTTGTTGTGTACTCTACTAATGAGGGAATAGTTTCTCTATTATCACACCTTATTCTTCACTTCTAGTTGGAAGCCTCTAGAATTTGGGGAAATGCACTTAAGTTTATGTGACCAACTGGGTTTGGGGAACCTTTGGGAGGCACCTAGATCCAAGACGTTACAATTCCATGACTCAATATCATGATCTTTGATATGAAGGATATAATTTTTAAAAGTTATTTTCATTTTCTTATTTCCCTATGATTATGTTATCTTCCTTTATTACCCTTACTGATCACCCGATCTCACCCTTTATTATTTTTCTTTTCCCTATAATATAAAAATAGGTATTAAGTAATATTCTTAAAAAAATGATTATAGATCTGCTAGAATAAGCGGGAGATGATGTAAATGTTTTAAGAATGAATTTTTTATGTTTTAAACTTTCCAAATACACTAAACTTATATGATTCTGGCATAGTTTTTTTATGTTTTTTAATAAATATTCTTCTATTTATATGTAATATATATGTATGAAAAGTATGGTCCATTTTAGGCATTTCTTAATGAGCATGGGCCAGGGAGTAGCTAACCCACGTACAAGGGGTGCCCAAATCACCTAGGATAGGATAATACTACTATTCGTTGTGCTTGTTACAGTTTTACATATTTTAACATTGGGTGACACACTTGTTTTGTAGTGTTAATATTATTGATATTATTATGAGTGTATTTATTCTACCCTGGATCAATGATATGAGGGTGTATAGAATAATTCATTCATTATACTAGGAACCTTATATAAAGACCCGAACCCAAATCTTGAGTTTATCCCTTTACAATTATTTTGTAATTTTAGTTATAAAAGATACTTAAATAAATACATAGAATTATATAAAACATAAGATATTTTACTAGCCCAGGTTTTGGATAATTAGAATCCAAAGGTACATTTAAATGCAATTGTATAAAATATGGAAATCATTAAACAACAATTCATCAGTGCACCACCCCCACTATAGAAATTTATTGTAGCACAACCGCTAAACCTATAAGAATCATTTTAATATATGGGGTGAGCATAAAAATTCCTAGTAAGAGGTTTTCCAAAACTAAAAATAAAACTCTTTTATAAAATATCTGGAATTGTTTTATAAATATACCTAAAATAGTATTTCATAAATATCATTAGAAAACCATTAATAAATTAAAATAATGATAAATAAAAATTCTTTGGGGATTCCCTATTAAATAAAAATAAATTTCTATGGGAGATTAAAGTTAATAGGAATACCATATCTAAAACCATACCTAAGGAAACCATTCATTTCTAGGACTTACGGTTCACTCCCCCACAATGTCACTTATTTCACTAGTGCCAAATTTTGAAAAATAATTACTAGGAGCCTACATTTCCCATATCTATCCCAAAAAAACAAAAAAAAACTTACATAGTATAAAATTCCTTTAAAAGAGTATAATCATCTTCATGTCACCAATATATTATCAAATAATATAAAATCCTTTAAGAGAGAATCCCATGCTGGGAAACTATTTAACAATTAAGAACCTTAAATGCAAGATATAAGGTTTAAATGCTTGCATGATCTCATAATGTTGATATTGTCATGTATAAATTGGATGATAGCCATACCTATCCATGCATGACATGTTAGGGGGTGTAGATGAATGTTTACACATAAAATAGTAGCTTGAATAATAATTGAACATGAAATGATCAGTATCTATATATACATATATTTATATTTATATACATATACATATATATATATATATATATATATGTATATGTATACCCTTGTAAAATGAATATATATTGACACAATGATTAAACCGTTTAAAACATTGGTTTTAGAAATTAGGTTTTAAACAAAAACCCTTAAAATAATATGATATATATGTGTATATATGTGTGTATAAATACACATGTATATATATATTACACCTTTCTAAAACAATAAAATTTTTTAATGTTAAAATGACTCGCACATACTTATGTTTTAGAAATAATATTTAGGTCAAAAACTCTTAACTCATATATCTGTTAAAAACAATAGGCTATATATGTGTATATATGCATATATATACATATATATATTTGAAAAAAAACCATAATTTGAATACACCCTTATAAAACCATGAACATAATTTGATAAATAATATAATCATTCCCCTTAAAAAAATGAAAATAATAAATCCCTTATGTGATTTTATAAAATTTAATTTTTAAATAAAAATAACACTTACTTCAAAGCAATGAACCCTCAAGCTTTATGCTCGAGACTCGGACAAACCAAAAACAATTAAGAAGAGTGCAGATGATAGTGTGGGATATGCAGGGTCTGCACAATGAGTTTTACATATATATATATATATACATATATATATTTGAATCTTGAGGAGCAAGCTCAAATTGGAAATAGTTTTTTTGTTGATACACAGTGTTATTTCCAAAGTGTTAAAAATATAACTAATTATTTCCCCCAATTTTATCTCCTTTGTTATTATTTTATGTTACCACTTTGTCTTTATATATCATTTTATCAATCATTTTTTTTTTGTTTTTTCCACATTATATTACTTTTACAATCAATCATAACGATTATTATATTGTTTTTTAATTTAACATTATGTATTTCATTCGTTTTTTTTTCAAAGTAAACAAATTTTGATTTATATCATATTATTGTATTATAAAGTTCAGACTCACTTTTTATATCAATCATGACTCACCCTTTACTCGCGTCACTTATAATATTATCATTTCATTTTTTAAATCATTATATTAACCATCTTTTAATTGTTTCACAATTCTTTTAAACTAAACAACATATCATTTTATTATATTTTCATGTTAGTATATATATATATAATTCATTTTCATTACATGATTATTTCAAATCACACATTTTTTTAACCTATATGTGTGTGTGTGTGTGCGCGCGTGCGTGCGTGTTTTTTATAATAGAAATATTATTTGTATTTATATTTAATAAATTTTATAAAACCAAAAACATAAATTATTTTCATACATTTATAAAATATATTATGTTAAAAAAATGTTAATAATAATATTTTTTATACAAATATTTTCCCATTTAATTATCATAATTTTTTTAAAAGAAATTATAATTGTCATATTTTATTTATAAAAAATCCTTATTTCAAAGATTTACTTGATTTTCAATTTTTTGTATTTTGTGTGATTCAATCTTCAAATAGTTTGTTCATCAAACCACCTTTCAAACATCATACCCCATGTTTTCACCTCTATTTTATTTCATCATTTTTATCCTTATTTCGATGTTTTTTAAAACATATAATTATAATATAAATTTCGTTTTTATAAGTAAATAAAAAAAATATTAAACAATTTAAAATTCCAAATTGAAATAATTATAATACTAATATATTGATAACAAAATTATAGGTCATGTATAATAAAATATATTAATTGAATTTAATAATAATAATTTAATACTTCACACAAATTAAACTTTTATAAAACAAATTTAAAATAACTAAAAATACACATAATGTATATTACTTTCTTAATAATAATAATAATAATAATAAAAACAATAAATTCCATTAAAACGTTTTGGTATACCATTAATTATTATTATCTTTACCTTCAATTAATAATATTTTATATTAAAAATCGTTCATTTAAATTATAAACACTATAAATAATTAATTAAGATAAAAGTTCTTTTGAAATTCTTGGGGTGTTACATTATCCCCTCCTCAATAGAATTGTTTCCTTGAAATTCATTCGTACACACATGAAAAATAATTTTACATATAAGGTGTATTTAAAATTATTAATTTTGTTCTAATTTTCCAAAATTATCTAGACCGTTCATCTGATACCAATTATAAATACTTGAACCTGAATCTCGACTTTAACCCTTTGCAAATGCTGTGTAATTTTTTTAATAGATACTTGAATAAATAAACAGCATTACATAAAATAGAGGATCTTTTACCAGTCCAGGTTTTGGAGAATTAGAATCCAAAGGTACATTTAATTACAATTGTATAAAACTTGGAAATAATTAAACAAAAAATCATCAATGCACTGCCCCCACTATAGAAATTTATTTTAGCACGACCGCTAAACCTATAAGAATTATTTTAATACATGGGGTGAGAAAAAATATGCCCAGTAAAGAGTTTTCTAAAACTAAAAATAAAAATCTTTTAGAAAATTTCTTGAATTGTTTTATAAATATACAAAAAATAGTATTTCATAAATATCATTATAAAACCATTAATACATTAAAATAATGATAACTGAAAATTCGTTGGGGATTCCTCTTCAATAATAATAATTTTTTGTGGTCTGTTAACGGTACTTGGCAGAGCATCTCTAAATACCATACCTAAGGCCACCGGTCATTTTTAGAACTTACAGGTTCACTCCCCACAACGTCACTTATTTCACTAGTTCCAAATTTTAAAAAAAAATCCAATGAGCCTACATTTTCGATCTATGTCCCAAAAAATTTCAAAAAAAATAATTACATAGTATACAATTCCTTTAAAAGCATATAATCCTCTTAATGTCACCAACGTATTCTAAAAGAATATAAAATCCTTTAAGAGAAAATATCATGATTGGAAACCTTTTAATAATTAAGAACCATAAAAGCTAGATACATGGTTTAAATGCTTGCATGATCTCATAATTTTGATATTATCATGTATAATTGGATGATGGCCATACCTATCCATGCATGACATGTTAGGAGATGTAGATTCATGTTTTCACATAAACTAGTAGCTTGAAAAATTTATGTATATATATACATATGTAGATACATATATATAGATATATATATATAGATACATACATATATATGTCTGTATATCCTTGTAAAACGAATATAGCTTGACACAATGTTTAAACCCTTAAAAACATTGGTTTTAGAAATTACATTTAAAACAAAAACCCTTAAAATAATACAATATATATGGGTATATATGCATTTATAAACACACATTTATATATATATTACACTTATGTAAAACAATAACAATTTTCAATTCTAAAATGACTCGCACATACTTATGTTTTAGAAATAATGTTTAGGTAAAAAAACCTTAACTCATATATATGTTAAAAATAACAAGTTATATATGTGTATATATGCATACACACACACATACATACATACATACATACATACATACATACATACATACATACATACATACATACATACATACATACATACATATATATATATATATATATATATATATTAAAACAGACATAATTTGATAAACTAAAATACACCCATATAAAACCGTGAACATAGTTTGATAAATAATATATAAATTCCATTAGAAAATAAATTTGAAAATAATAAATTCCTTATGTGAGTTTCTAAAATTTAATTTGTAAATAAAAATTACCCTTACCTCAAAGCAATGGACCCTCAAGATTTCCGCTCGGGACTCAGACAAACTATAAACAATTAGGAAGAATGTGGATGATTGTATGGGATATGCAGGTTCTGCCCAATGGGTTTAACATTCAAACACACACACACACACACACACATATATATACATATATTAATTTTAATCTTGTATAGAAAGCTCAAATTAGAAATAGCTATTTTGCTGATACATCGTGTTATTTCAAAAGTGCTAGAAACATGACTAATTTTTTCCCTAATTTTCTCACCTTTGTTATTATTTTATGTTACCACTTTACCTTTATATATTATTTTATCAATCATTTTTTCCACATTATCTTACTTTTCCAATAAATCATAATGATTATTATATTATTTTTTTGATTTAACATTATGCCTTTCATTTGTTTTTGTGAAAGTAAAAAAATTGATTTATATCATATTATTATATTGTAATGTTGAGACTCACTCTTTATATTAGTCATGACTCACCCTTTACTCACACCACTTATATTATTATCATTTCAATTTTTTTAAAATCATTACATTAACCATTTCTTTACTGGTTTCACAATTATTTTAAACTAAACAACATATCATTTTTTATATTTATCATGTTAAAATATATATATATATATATATATATTGATATAATTCGTTTTCTTTACATGATTAGTTTAAATCACACACTTTTTTAACCTATATATATATATATATGCATTTTTTTATAATAGAAATATTATTTCTATTAATAATTTATAAATTTTATAAAACAAAAACATAAATTATTTTCAAACATTTATAAAAAATATTATCTTAAAAAAATGTTAATAATAATAGTTTTAGTATATTTTTCCATTTTATTATCATAAAAAAATTATATAAATTATAATTGTCCTATTTTATTTATAAAAAATCCTTGTTTCAAATATTTAATTGATTTTCAATTTTTTAGTCTTTTGTGTGATTCACGCTACAAATAGTATGATCATCAAACCACCTTTCAAACATCCAACCCCAAGCTTTCACATCTTTTTTATTTTATCATTTTTTAACCTTATTTCAATGTTTTTTTAAAACTTATAATTATAATATAAAATTCATTTTTTATAAATAAATTAAAAAAATTAAACAATTTAAAATTATTAATTTAAATTATTATAATACTAATATATTCATAACAAAATTATAGGTCATATATAATAAAATATATTAATTTAATTTAATAATAATAATTTAATAATCCACACAAATAAAAATTTTATAAAAAAAATTAAAAAAAATTAAAAATTCACATAATGTGTATTACTTTTTTAAAAATAATAATGATAATATCAAATTTCTTTAAAACATTTTGGTCTAAAATTAATTGTTATTATCTTTACCTTAAATTCATAAAATGTTTTATTAAAAATCATTCATTTATATTATAAACAATATAAATAATTAATTAAGATAAAAGTTATATTTGAATTTCTTGGGTTATTACACCATTTGACTTAAAGGTCATACCCGAATGACCCAAATGCCTTAATTTTTATTGATTTCTGATAACCCCCCTTTCAAGGGATGAGGCAGAACCCTTACAAGGCCTGTAGGCTCAGATATTACATGGCCCGTTGGCCTTAGGAGATTACATGACCTGAAGGTCTTAGGGAATTCAACCAGAATATCTACAAGGAGTTTCCCCTCCCCAGCATCTGCATCGTGATAGTATCTCTCCACTATTTCATGGTCATCTGGCTATGCTTCCCATGCAAGCATAGGTTGGTCCCGATGGTACAACCATACCCTCTCATTCTGATAATTCCATTTGGCTCTACTCTAGTAAGTGCACCTACTCTGAATCCTTTTCTAGGACTGCTCCTTTTTTGTAGAGGTTGTCTGGGGAAACTGCATGTGGCCCGAAGGCCTTGAGGTGGCCCAAAGGCCTTAAAGGTGGCCCGAAAGCCCTACTGACACAGAGGCCTAGGTGGCCTGAAATCCTTAAGGACTCCAAGCCCAAACTGGTGGCCCAAGGTGAATAGTTCTAGCTGCTACAGTACTAAACAATACCTGTTATAGTAACTACTACAACACCCTCACAGTGTACAGTTTGGCTACAGTACCTGCACAGTGTACAGTCTGCTACATTATTGCACAATGTATAGTTATTCAACAGTTCTTGATACATTACTTGTATTGCACGTGCTGATTGTGGTGCCTTGTTTTTTATGCCTCACAGTATGATAGTTTTTCTTGAAGGAATTACATAATTGGAATAATTAAAGTTGCCACATTAATCTAAATGGTGTTTTCCTACATAGAGTGATCTTGACACATTAATTAACAAATTGTGAAATATTAGTTTCTTTGATTATTGAATACCAATGAAAATTTAATAGTTGATTACTTCTAAAAATTGGGAAGGGTAGTCAATAAATAAAATCAATATACATGGAATGTTACATCTAGATACAAAATTTATATTCCATTTCACAGTTACTTGACATGCTAATTTTAGTTTATAAAGAGTATGGTCCTTTATAAACATGGAATCAGTGACATAATTAACTGGGTTGAGATATCCATAACTAAATAAATGAGAATGATCTCAAATAAATTAATTTTTTAAAATAAAATGGTTAGAAGTAAATGGGATTCTTATTGTAATGTATATAGTGTTTTCTGCTATATCTTGTAATTGACACTCTGTATATTGAAACATTTGGTGTGATATGTGAGTCCTTGACCTTAAATCAACCTTAGTAGTGGGAAGTATGTTGTTTCTCCTATGATCCTTTTATGACTCTTTCTTTTAATTAAACATGGATCTATAAGAATGTTTGGAATTTTGAATCATTTATAGGAAGGCTTTGTACCTGACATTTCTTATTATCCTTTTACTTATATGTTATAAATCTTATATGAGTAATGTGTTTGTGAGTTGTATAGTTATTCCACTGTGACATCCTCACGTTATACACTAAAAAAGTGGGGAATATAGTGTTCCAAAGGTGGTGGGCCCTGAGCCACCTAAGATACCTCCTGTAGTGCCACATGAGGCACCTACTATTGATCTTCCATTGGGCTCCAATGCTCTATTCCATGACATCTTCTACTAAGTTAGGAAATTTGGATAAGTTAATCACCAGCCTTCCCTGGGTATGGTAGAGTTGATATGGGAGTTTCAATAGTAGAATCCTCCCACCTTCTCAAGGGATGGAAGACCTAAACCTCTTGATTCATTGATGGAGGCCATGTTTTATATCTTTGATCATATAGAGACACCTCTAAAGCAGATGGTGAAGCTCACTACCACTATTTTATGTGATGCCACCAAGCATTGGTGGGATGTAATCTCTTAGGATTATCGTCACTGAGGTATGGTCTAGAAAGACTTCCAAATGGCCTTCTATGATCACTTTCTTCCATAGATGTTGAGAGTAGACCACAATAAGGATTTTATGAATATTTAGCAGGGGACTATGTATGGGTTGGAGTATTTTTCTTGTTTTACCGAGCTGCAACATTTTTCTCTGACTCTAACCATTGACTACTTGAAAAATGTGAGATGATTTGAGGATGGGCCTCTATACACCATTTGATCATAGTTGAATGTCTTTTTATTAAATAACTTTTTAGAGATAGTGAACTAGACCCTTATGACATAACAAAACCCCAAAAAAGATGTGAATTTTATCGATGGTAGTTCAGTTTTGAGGTTAGGTGACGATTCATCTAGTGGTAAGAAGTGTTGTCTCAAGGGTGCACGTGGATATAACACCATATATATGAAAAGAATCAAGAGATATGTGGTGTGTCATCAGTATGGAAGACTAGGCCATAAGAGGCCCCTGTGTATAAGGAACCCAATCAACTGAATAAATTTTGGATGGATGGGTCACCTTTATCACATTTGCTGGTCTTTTCCTCCAGCATCTAGTGAGAGGTGGCATGTACCGACACCACCTTCAGGTATAGGATCCAAATATCTATGTCAAGCCAATATTTGGTCTTATACTGGATGATTAGGATAAGAAAGTGGTAGTGGATGAGGTAGTTAGGCTTTGGAGGTTCATCTCCATCATAGTAGATCGGCTCAGGCTAGTAAGGTTGTATCTTAGGGTCTCGGTTCAGGCCATATATATGCAATGAAACCCATTCCCGACAAGTAGAGTTTGGGGCCTTCTATAGTATGAGGTACTCTTATAGAAGTCTCTATACTAGTTTCTTCCCTTTTTATATAGGTGCATCACACTCTTTTAAATCTATCATGATTATGGAAAGTATGGGCCTAGTAATCAAGTATTCCAATGGTGTGATGACTATTGACACACCTCTATGGGGTCAAATATGAGGGAATATTCCACTATAATGAGTTCCCCATTAAGATATGTGGGTACCATTTCTTATGGATTTTATTCATATTCAAGATGACTAGCCTTGATGTTATTCTTGATATGGACTGGCCAATGCCTTATCACACCCATGTTGATTTCTATCGTCAGAGGGTGTCTTTTACATCGCCTTAGGGAAGTGTGTATGTTCATAATGGAGAATAGGATATCTAGTCTTTTTTGGCTTGAACCAAGATTCAAGGACTAGGTATAGTGACAAACCATATGGCTAGTCTCTTAATGAGTTATCAAGGAATGAATCTGGTGGAATTCCTTCCTATAGAGAATTGTTTTTTTGGAAGTCTTCCCTAATAATTTCTCTACATAACCTCCTAATATAAAGGTGGGTTTCATTGTTGATCTAGTTCCGAAGGCAACACCAGTTTCCATTACGACCTATAGGATGTAACCTATGGAGCTCTAGGAACTCAATAATTGGTTGGATGACTTAGTGTAAAATGGTTTTATATGACCCATTACATCACCATGGGGTTCAAAGATCCTTTTCTATATGATGGTATACGGTACCCTTAAGTTGTATGTTTATTACCAATGGTTGAAATAGATTATGGTGAAGAACCGATATCTATTTCCTTGTATAGGCCACCTCTTTAAACATCTCTCAGGCATGCCAATTTTCTTTAAGATCAATTTGAGGTTGGGACACCATCAGGTCTTTGTGATGGAACCAGGCATACCACATATAACGTTCCAAAGCCGGTGCAGCTTATATGAGTATCTGGTTATGTCATTTGGTATTATGAACGAACTAGTTGTTTTTATAGTTCTCATAAATAAAAATTTCCACCCATACTTGGATTATTTTATGTTAGTCTTTGTTGACAACATATTGTTGTATTCTCACATTATACATGACCATTCCAATCAGCTTGAGATCATACCAATTACACTAAGAGAGCATTAAATTTACGCTAATTTCAAGGAATACCACTTATGGATTAGTAAGGTTCACTTATTGGGTCACGTAATATTTTAGTAAGGTGTATATTTTGACCCATAATAGGTGAGTGTTTTGGTTTCCTAGGATCATTCCTAGAATATGTTTGATATATAAAGTATATTGGGGATATTTGGTTATTATAAGATATTCATTTAGAATTTATCATGACTAGCAGTGTATATTATAGTATTGAATAGTAAGGGTGTGATTTTTTTTATTATGAGGCTTATGAGATAAATTTTTATTATTTGAAAGAAGGACATACTTCAGCATCGATCCTGATTCTACTAGAGGTAGGAAGAGGTTGTACTGTTTAATGTGATGCTTTAAGTATTGTTCTATGAGATTTTTTAATGCAAGGTGATTGGGTTGTATCCTATGACTCTATCCTTATAAGGCCTTATGATTGGAATTACCCTATGTAAGACCTTAAGCTAGCTGTTGTGGTCTATGATTTACGTTGTTGGAGGAATTATTCATTGGGTGGGTGATTCTTTCTTTACACAGATCACAAAAGTATAAAATACATATCCACAAAACGAGACTTGAATTTGATGAAGTGTAGGTGGGTAGAATAGATGAATTCCTTTGACATTGAGATTTGTTATACACCCAAGAAGGGAAATATAATGGTTACCTCATTGTCCCAAAATAATTGTACATAGACCATTTAGGAGGCCAGTAGTGAGTGGAAGTCTAGGGATTTATTTTTTGAGTTGTACATAGAGGTTCAAGAACACTGCAGGTATCCTATATTAGTATCCTTGGACGTTTCATAATTCATTATGGTGGGTGAGGATGAGAAAACTATCTAATCCAAAGGGCCTCTTCCAAAGGGAGAGTTTCATAGGTGAGAACCCACCACCTGGTTGAGTTGTTGATAAGAATGATATCTTACTCTTTCATGGGTGTGGTTGGGTGCATTCTAATATATAGGAAGAGTTGATGTGTAAATATCATGCCTCTATTTTTTAGGTTCACCATGGGATTACCAAGATGTAATGAGATGTACTCCATCAACATTATTGGTTGGGTATGAAGAGGAAGATTGCAGGATCTGTCATAAGATATTCCACTTCTTAGTTTGTGAAGGCATAGCCTTAGAGATATGCTATAATTTTACAGTAAATATCTATTGATGAGTGGAAATGGAATGAATTCACTATGTATTTAATGAAGTTATTTCATAGATCCCCTTGAGGTAGTGATGTGGTATGTGTGATCATCTACAAGTTGACCAAGGTCATACATTTCCTTTTGATCTAGGAGACCTTCTCAGTTGATGAGCTTGTGTGGATTTATATTCATGAGATAGTGTGCCATCATATTGTTCCCTGTTCTATAATACCTAACTAATATGGTTGTTTTACATCATGATTCTAGAAGGGGTTGAAAAATTCATTGGGTTCTAAGTTTCTCTTGAGTATAGCTTACACCCTCAGACTGATGTCCAGCCCGATGAGAAGATATGGGTGTTCAAGGACATGATTTAGGCATGTATTCTTGATTTTGGAGGATCATGGGAGAAACATATATCTATAGTAGAGTTTTAATACAATAATAGCTTTCAATAAATTATTTATATAGCTTCATATAAATCCCTTTATAGTAGGTCATGTCATTCACCTCAATGCTAGTAAGAGGTGGGTGAGGGGGCACTACTGGGTAATCATCTCATTAAAGAGATATCATAGAAAGTATAGCTAATTTTGAAGAGTATGGATATAGTTTAGTCTAGAAATAAGTCTTATTCCAATTATCACTGATTAAATCTAGAGTTCGAGGTGGGAAATCGGGTCTTTCTATGGGTTTCACCTATATTGGGTCATAGATGAATTCAGATATAGGGAAAGTAATCACCTCCATATGTTGTGCTATTAAAGATAGTAGAGAGACTCGGTATGGTATCCTATCAGTTTTTGTTACCTCATATGTACCATGTCATGAAAAAAAAATTCCATGTATCACAACTTCATTGGTATCATGTAGACCCATATCATTTTTTTTGACCTTAAAGATATTGAGAAAGAGGCAGATGAAACCTTTGAGGATCATTCAATATGTATCATTGATCAAGGAACGAAGGCTCTATAAGGTTGGTATGTTCCTATGGTATGGGTGTTATGTCAGCATGGGTGCATACAAGGTGAGACCTAAAAGTGGGAGGCCAATTTATATGTGTAGTGGCCAGAACATTTCTTAAACGACGTCCTGTCACCATCAGAAGGGAAAATTGGGGACGAGTTTCTTAAGGAGGGAAGGTTGTAATGTCATGAATTCTTTTATAGGTATGTATCCTTGTGTTATGGTATAAAATATATATTTTATTCTAGTCATGGGATTTAATGTATAAGGTTTGGTCCAAGAGATTATGAGTCTCCATTGAAGCCTGGGGCTCTAGAAAATGGAAAGATAGGTGAGCCACACTATTAGTGAAAAGTTAGTGCTAATCGTGTGACTCAACTGTGTGGGATACCCAGTGCACAGGGTGAACCACACAATTATACAAACCATTAACCTATATCGTGTGGGGGATCTAACTATGTAGTTCTAAGTGCACAGTTGGCATATGGTTTGGCCAACCATGTAGCCAACCATGACACCTAGTGTTGGAGGGTGATTTTATAGTTTTTCCCTGAAATGTTCTTAACCCAAATTTCCTTCTCCTGCATCTCATTTCTAGAAGACCACATGCCTAATATCTTGTCATCATATCCACCAAGTAATCCTCTTATCATTCCTATCTTTCATATGATTCATTCACCATCAGGAGTTTTGGAAAGCTTCAGGTATTTTATTTAATAATTTCTCTTCTGATCTATGTCCATCTCCTCCTATATTGTGCTATTTAGGTTTGAGATCATTTTACTATTTCCAATTCATTTTAAAATTATTCTGATATCTCTTTTTATAAATTGATATGATGGATAATAATAGTTAATTGGTATTCTAAAAACCTTAGGTAGGTGGTTTAGTTTAATTTACTCATGTTTCATCACTTTTATAGCATGATTCATGGTTTTGTATTCCAGACCTTTCTGATGACACATTATAAATGTTAAATAAATTACATTGAATGGTTTCCTATGCTTAGTCTAATACTACCTAGTGGCAAATCAACCATTTGGTTGATCATCTTATCTTGAGCCACTGCATGGGTGTGACTTCCCCCTATAACCATAATTCACCTTTACTTGATTTTGATAAACCACCTTAGGGGAATGGGTATACCATGTAAAGAATATTTCGAATGAGAAATACATAATAAAATTGAATGACCATGAGTTAGGCCCTTAAGCCTTATTCACTATGCTCTATGCCTTTGCTTGATTACTATATGCTTTATTCCTTATACCATATACCATATTCATGTTGACTTATGACTCACATAATAGTTTCATGGATTAAATAAATGATGTGGTTATCTAGTTTATTGTTTTTTGTTGTAATGACTTGATGAATTGTGATCATGGTTTTTATTCCTTAATTTCTTATGATATTGGAGAAAACATGGGTCCTAAATTAAGGACTATATGTATGGGATCTCTATGGTTGTATTTGGATATTTTGGATGCATCGAGAGTGACACATGGCTTCCCTTAGACAAGGTCTTTGATCAATTTATTTATACCCATGAGTGACAATGGCTCCCTAGGGGAGAAATTGTGGATGGGCTCATCGACAAGAAGGTTATACCATGCCTTGAGTGATACCCAACCCCCTATGTCATATATCTAGGATGGGTTGAGAGGTTTATTCTTATTCCATGAAAAGAGTGGCAAGAGGGATTCCTTTTATGGATCAACTTGGATGGGCTCTGTGGTATTGGGTATTTTGTGAGCCCCTACAGTGACCCATGTGATTCCTTTACAGATATACTTAGACAAGCTTAGGATTACATACTAGATTTGAAGGTTTCCATGCCTGGTTTATTTGTGATTCCTTATTATTAAATCATGAGAATGTTTAACTTATTTATCCAGGACATATCTTCCATGCCAAATCACATGGTTGGGGTCAATCTACACTTGGTGATTTATTTATGATGAATCATGTACACTCTTTATTAATTTTGAATAGTTTTCCTTGATTCATACATCCAGCTAAGAATGAAGCAGGGAGAAATGGTTGGGTATCCATGAGGAACTCAGACCAATATATTTATTTTCATTATTGATTATTATTTATTTTTGGAACATTATTCATTTTATATTTCATGGACTCGATTGATCTATACACCATTTTTGGTGGCCTATAGAGTATATTTCTCACCCTACTTGGTCTTCCTTTTGTACCAAAGAATACATCATGATTGCAGGTATAGATAAAGGTAAGTGTCTAACTTCTGATGCTTGATTTTGATTTCTCAGAAAAAGTACAATAATAGGGGATTGAGTCTATGCTCGCGATGTTAGTAGTTAATGCTTTTTGGCCTTTTTTTTATTTTATAGCATGTGGTATATGTATGTCTCCCTTTCTTCCATTGTATCCTATTTTTTTCACTTCTACATGACATGATGATCATCATCATTTTGTATCTATTTATAATTCATCTTACACCTGTTTATTATTTTTCATGGTTTATTATTGTTATTCATCTGTTTTCTGTATATTACTATTATTTACTCTATTTCTTATTTATAATATACCTTTGTACTCTACTTTGATCTATGAAGTAATAGTCTCCCCATGGTCACACCCTTGAAACTCATTGTTAGTCAGTAGTCTCTAGTGTATGAGGAGGCACATTTGGAGTCTTTTAGCCCACCATCTTAGGGCACCTCTTAGTAGATCCAAGGGCAGGATACTATAGGTTTAAACCACTTCCAAAAACACACAAATCCATAATTAAACTATATTTTTATAGTATTTATTGGATGATTTATATGAGATAACTATATGGGTAAATAGTTGTGTCTCTACCATTTATGTTTGATTCCTTATCCCAAGGCCTCAATGGTATGTTATGATGTCCTACATTATGCATTACTATCATTATGATGCCAATTTATTATCAATAATTTTATATTCAATATTTTACTCAAAAATACTATTTAATGTGTATTTATGTTGGATACTTTGTGATACTATATTATTTATGTCATGATCATGATTTATATGATATGTTATCCCTTATTTATTTTATGATCTAACCCTGTTCTTATGTTTCCCCATTTCTCTGGAATTTATATATAGGGATATTCCTATGAGTAATTCACTTGAAAATAATTTATGTGTAAGAAATGAATGTCATATTGTGTAATAAGATAGATATATAGGTAATATATAAAACACTAAAACTTTAGATTATTGGTGTGTGTTTTTAATATAGAGTTATTATGTTTAATCATGTAAAATAATATAAGATGTATTTATGTGTTTTATGAGTTATATTAATTAGTATAAACATTCTATATTCATATGTGTGAAATGTATATATTTTTCACAATAGAATTGTAATTATGAGCTTGGTTTAACCATAGCTGTTATCACAACAAAGTTTAGTTAATTTTTGTGATTATGTTAATAAGAATATAATTATTAAACCTAAATTAACCTATATTGAACGGAAATTTTCATAATCTAGGACATATTAGTATTTATTTTACAAATTCATATATTTTTTTAGTATTATTTTATCAAATATAATTATTATTCACACAAATAACTTTGGTTGTATTCAATAACTATAAATATGAAGAATTGAGTGAAAAAAATGAAAAAGGTAATGTAATGATTATCCCCAAAAAAAATACAATGGAATAAGTGATGGTATATCTCATGGTTGTGCTTAAATAACCTTCTCAGGTTATGAATTATAATTTAAACCATGTTTAACTCTCAAGTACACTAAAAATGAGAAAATCACAATTGAGTTCTTCTCATAAAAATGAGAACCATTCTATGATGGATCTTTTAATTAATTAATGGTTAAAAAAGATCAATAAGATATAAATTATATTTTTTACATTCAAGCATAAAAAGGTATCTTTTTCACCTTCCATTTGGAATGTAAAATGTATCAACGGTATACATAGATCTAGACCTCAAATATTATATGTTAAATTAACGATGAAAACTTCTACTCATGTTATGATTCTATCGAAATTTTAAAACTCTTTTACAAATGAAATTTTTGGGTAGATATTTCTTTAAAATCTATTCATTATTTATTTAATGGAATTTTATGTAATATTGGTCTTGAATTAACTCTCTCTATTTGGAGAAAATATATATTATTTTTTATGATGATTAAAATAGATCCACTCAAAATATATAAAGGATATACATGGAGATTATAATTGAAGAGGTAGTGTCATATAATACCCTAATGATTTCTTAACCATTTATCCGAGTTAAGGTCAAAGAGGCATTAGAGAATTATATAGGGATACAAAATGTAGTGTAAAATATTATAGTGTTTATCCTTAAAAAATATGGATTTATGATATTTGGAATAAAAATATGTTTCCAATCCATTCCATAATTGAAGGAGTTGTTGAATGATGCACTTAAATCATCTTTCTCTATTCACCCAATAAGTACAAAAATGTATAGAGGTATCACATATCACATCTAGTAGGATCAAATAAGTAGGTTCGTGATATTTGGGAAGAAGGGATGTTAATCCCCATATATATTAGTTCTTTCACAAGTCTTGATTACATGGTAACCATAGATTATTTAATATTGTTTCCACCAAACATTTCCCAAGTTCATAATGTATTCCATGTATCTTTTATGACGAAATACATACTGAATCCATCACATTAACTGAACCTAAAAGTTTTACAATCTTAGAATGGTCTCTCTAATAAGTAACAACTCTTAATGATCTTGGATCTCATATTTAGGAACTCAATAATAATAACACTCACTTGGTTGGAGTTTTATGGTGAATTCATAAGTACGAGGAAGTGATATGAAAACTAAAATAGGTATGTGACCTCATTTATCATATGAATAATGAAATTTTGAAGATGATATTTTTTTAAGGGGGTGGATTTAAAAGTTTAAATTTTAATATGGTTGTTCATTTAATAATATCCATATGTTTTGAAATTTATGAATTGTATTCATACATAATTAAAATGAAAAATGTTATATTTTAATAACTCATTATATTATAAAATAAAAAATATAGCATGAAAATATTACAAGAAATATATATGGAACACAAATTTTAAAGTTATAAGAGGAATAGACAACCCAAGATATCAGGCCCCGATACTCATATTGATATTCCACAAGGCTCAAAGAAGATTTTGATCCCTAAAGACTGAAAAATAGTTCCCAAGGTCAGCACCCACTTGATCTTAGTGATTTAACCTTTATAAGATATAAATAATAAGTGAAAATAATGAAAATTGAAAAAGTAAAATATCATCCACATAAATAAAAACATGTCACAGTATACAAAATAATCACTAAAGGAGAGTAAAATTGAGATAAAATGTCTAAAAAATGAAATAAATACCCAACTATATCTATGCAGAACATGAATCTCTATATTCCCCTACCTCCGGTACTTTTGTTTGAGCCAATTGTCCATCCATTTCCTAATACTAAAAAACATACCAACATGAAGTGTCAATATAATATATAACAACATGCACACTAATGTGTATATATAAGTTGTGAGCTATATCCTGACATAATTCCATAAATAATCCATGTAACTTATTTTATAGGTTATACTCACAAATTTAGTTTTAAATTAATTTATAAAATACCCATATTTCTTTTATATAACGAGGAAAACCAAATCATGTTACCTTTTATTTCAAAAGCCATTTTACTTTGGTATAATCATAATAAGGTAACATTTAAATGAATGTATAAAAGAAAAAAAAGAGTAATGCTAATAATATAGAGGGTGACATATTGTAAAATACCTCATAAATTAAAACATGATATAATGTAAAAAATGACATAAAGTATTCAAAAGGCAAAATAATGTAAAACATGACATAAAGTAGTCACCTGAAAAAATAAACCACAATATGGGATATAAATCATGAGTCTACTAGAAAAATATAAGACCTTTATCATAGAATACCTGACAATGGTAGGCCTAAATTAAACCTGATAAAAACCTAACCCCGACTTACCACCCTATTATTATTGGGTGAAAAATCCCTGTCTAGGGAAAAAACATCACTAAGGGACTCCAGCCTATATAGTAATCTATGATAGAGGATCATTCATCCTAAATAATCATAATTATAAAAACATTTCCCATGTGGGAATTCTCAAGTACCAAATTACAACCCTTTTGTAAACCATATAACATAGTTAAAAACATAATATCATAAATCACATATCAAAAATTCAATGGGTGTGGTTATTAGGAAATCACAAAAAATAAATAATTAAGAAAAAAATAATGTATGTATCTAAAAATAATAACTTCATGTAAAAAATATGATAAATAACTTTTATAGGAACCAATAATTCCTCAAAATTATTTGTAGTTTCATAAAAACCAAACAAATAACAATGATATTTTATCAAAAAATATTTATTCATAAAATGTGCCATTTTGGAAATAATATGTTTTCATAAATTATAATAATATTTATGAAAATTAAATTTTATTAAAAACCATCTTTATAAATCTATTTTAAATGTAAATAATCTCAAAGGAATTATTTCAAAGGCCTCACATGCATAAAGTCATTAAAGAATAATTTACACAAAAACATTTATAAAACCCATTTGAAATAACATTTATTTGATAAAAACTCATGAAAAACTTTCAAGAATCCATAAATAAATGGATAATTGATTTATTATATGGGGTAAAAGTCAAGTTGGGAGTATCAATCATTAGAAGGATGTAAAATAAAAAAATTTACATGGAAACTTCTAGAAATGGTGATAGATCGTGGTTAGAAATAACCATAGAATCCTATATTTCCAAAAGTTCCATGGAAAAAATAATATTTTTCCTTGAAAAGGAAAAAACATAATATTTCTTGATAAATAATAGAGGAAATATTGTGAATGAAAAAGTGAAATGAAGAGAATGAGAAACTAAGAGGGAAATACATTCCTGAACTATCCTTTTAGGTATTATATAGAGAATCTTAGAGAGGAGGAGAGGAAGAGAAGTTTTTATAGGGATCCATTAATCTAGTATAAGGAATAAGGAGGTAAAAACCCCAAAAGGAGGGTTTAAATAAACTAGGGGAAAATGGGAAAACCAATCTTCCATTTTCTAGGGTGCTTTCATAGTTTAGCTGCATGGTTCGGTAAATTGTGCAACAACCATACAACAACCACTAGAATCAAGATGTAGTAATCACATGGTTACTCCTTACAATGTGGTAGATAATGATATGGGACACTGTATAAGATTAATCCACATATTTTCTATGAAATGTGTGCTAAGTGTGTGGGGTTACTTAAATGTAAGTTGAGGTTGTTCGATTACTATTAACCAAGCACCAAATATAAATTGAATATGCATTATCCACTTAAATAGAACCCTCCCCAAATAATATTAGTCTATATTGTTACTTCTAACCATTATATAATAATTAAATGATCACTTAATATGACTCACTATATAATAATAATCTTCACAATTAGTACTAATTAGGAAGTAACTACGCACTATGAAATTTTTTCAGAATCCAATGTTTCAACTATGTAAATTCCAAAAATATTTATTATAATAATTATCTATAAAAAAGAAAATGTGGGTATCATAATTATACTTATCATAATAAATACAATCATTGGGAATCCCCTTCAAGTCTAATTATAGATAAAATTCATGGTTTGATTAGGGAAAATGTTTCAAATTAAAAAACACCCATTTTATAAATATCTATTTGAAGATACCATTGATATATCATTACCATATGGGTGCTCTTGGCCTTGAAGAAACTCCATATTACTAATCATATCAATATAATGGAGCCTTCGACCAATTTTTAATAGCTATTCCAACAATGAAAAAAATATGTGATGTGAAACTCTGATTTTTTTATAAAATATGATTTATTTTTCTTTAAAACACACTTCTATTTTTATACTCACATTTCTATAAAAAAAATCATTTTAAAAAGTTATTTATCTTTTTTGATAATAAAATTCAAATAACAAACCATACTTGGAATAAGAAAGGAAAATGAATCCAAAAAACATTTCCACCAAACATGGTATGTTGGATACCCCAATTTATAATTCAGATTTTCTTAGGAAAATCAAGTAGTTTAAGGAAAATAAATAATAATTTGATTCCATTCTATTATAAAAGGATGTAAAGAACAAGGTTTTTATGCACTCACCACCATTTGTGATTAGTGTGAATAATTTCAAAACCATACACCAACCCTGCAGAACTTATTAGAAAATTCCCAGACATGCATAGTTTAGTGGAATGGTTTGAAAACCCATGTCAAAACTATGAAAGTTATTCTATCCCAAGATATAGTTTTACACAAGTTTCAAGAAGACTTAGGTAAAATTGTTCAGGTTCCCAAAAAAACTATACATCCTCTAAAATTTCCCAATTCAACACCCATTCTCTATAATTTCAACCCTAAACCTTAATAAGACATTATATGAATCAAAATATATCTATTAGTGGATTTTTAGCCTTAATAAACAATTTTAAATGAGTTTAATTCATTCCACCACTTATTTCATTGAAAAGGGTTATAAAACTTAAAATTTTAAAATTAAAAAAAACTAAAAAAATAAAATATTTGTAAAGTTTAAAACTTATTCAACAACATAACATACGAAAATTACAATTCAAATTAAAAACCAACCAAACCATGTTCTACCATTCCAATTTCGGTATATCACACATGGATCATTTATGATTTGAAATTTTTAATCCATTCGAATCTCAAACTAAATTTTATTTCTATAATAACATTAAATAACTCAAAATAATATATATATATATATATATAACGACATAACTAAACTTATTGATAAGAATATAAACCAACGAAAAATTATATCCCATGAAACTAAAAAATTGTCAAATGAGAACATATGTTCAAAAAATGGATTCCTAAAACATCAAAATAATTAAAACACTTTTTGTATGAAACATACAGTCATCTAATCATGGTAGTAGACCTTATATGGGTCAAATGTCACTAAATATTTACAACTAAAATATTTTTTTTTTGAAAACCATTGAATTATTCCCCAAAAAATTAGATTCAAAATCATTTTATTTCTAATGTTTTAACAAAGGTAATAAAATAATAGATTAAAAATAAAAAAAAATCGAATTATTCAAATCAAAATCAAGAAAATATGTATTTATTCAAGGAAATATTATTATCAATAATAATAGACAACAAAAAAACATTCCATAATAAATAATTATATAAACTAATGATCCTTTATATGAAACAAATCCTTACATATCATAAAAACATAATTTATATAGAAATAATATTTCAAAACATCATTTAGAAATCCATTTCAAATCAGAATAATCTTTAAAACATTTTTTCAAATACATTATACACATAAAACCTACTTTAAAATTAACATATTATAAAATAAATTCAAAATACCAAATTTTCTGAACATAGAATTAGGTGTAAAATTAGCTAATGATATTCAATGAAGTCATCAAAATCCCTAGGACTCAACATCATTTCACATATAACAAAACAAATTAAAAATAATCATACAAATCCAAAATAGAATAATTCAGAGCCATGTTTTTATGAAAATCCATACATTAAAAAAAAATTAGACAACTAAACTAAAGATTTATTACTGAAGTGGCTCAAAATTAAGTAAAAATTTTAACAAATTGAACTCAAAATCACCTTCATTTCAATACCATTCCCAAAATAATAAAATCTCAATTGTTTAAAGCTATAAAAACCACTTCATTATAAGTAAAATGAACCAAACATCACCTAAAATCATACATCTCCAACATTTTCCCAAACATACTACATAATATATTTATAACCATCTATTTGAAGAAATTTCTAAATTTATTATAACAAAAAGTAGAAATTATTCATAAGACCATTACATAATAACATGAGAAACTATATTTACATGAAATTTCCATCATTAATTTTGGTAAATAACATGTAAATTGTTAATAAGGAACAAATAATTTTTTAATATAATATTCCATCTTGTTATAATATATTTTAAAAACATAATAAAATAAGCAAAAAAACCCATTCCTTTTAAAGAATAAAACATAAAAAAATTATATAATAAAAAAAACAAAAAATCATTCAGTTTTTACCATCATGATATCATTATATATTCATTTTGAAAAAAATAACAATATAAAAGTTTTCCTCCATTTTGTTATACGAAATGATTTTTGACAACTAAATTATAAAAGAAACACGCCAAATCATTTGATTGTAAAGAACACATAATATTTCAATTTAAATATGACTAGAAATACTCAAAACTAGAAAATTATTTCCATACATTGGTATATATATAAAGTAACCATTAAAACCCATAATTCAGAAAGAAAAGTGAAATAATTTTTAGAAAAACAAAAGGAAGGTTTCATAAATATTCCACATGTCACCAATTATAAACATATACAATTTGGTTCATGATACATCAATATAGAAAAAACATATTAATCCATAAAGTAAACTAATAACCCATTTTCAATAATACCTCCACTAAAATAAATCATTTAGTTCTCTATATAAAACATATTTACTGATTATTAAATTGATGCTATCTCTATCCTATTTCATGGAATCTTAACAAAAGCGAAGATATGTTGAACTAAATAATTCCACTATGAAAATGAAAGCCTATATTAGAATACTTAAAATTATCTAGTTTAGAGTAATTCATGGGTCACAAATATACTCCTTTCAGTAAAAACAATAAATATAACAAGTTTCTAGACTTTCAAAATTAATAAACAAGTTTGAAACCTTTAACATCCATTTCAAAATAAAATTCAGAAACCTTAATTTTAATAGAAAACACATACAATAAAATTAAAACCAGATCCTTTTACCATAATATTTCAATATTAAATATTTAAAAATACCATACTCTTTGAAATTAAATTAATTTCATTCATTTAGTTTTTTTAAAAAATACATTTTAGGTGGAATTTAACATTTATGTTCTCAAAAATGGCTATATATAATTTTATTTTTCATCATATACACATATAAATCAATAAATCAAACATATATTTACACATAATACATAAAAAACAATAAAACATAAAAAATATCATGGATTATACTAACCATTGATATTATTACCCATAAACATTCAGAAAATCTAAGATTGTTCATGAGGGGCCTTTTATGAATTTGAAATAATCCATGATAAGTGAAACTAAATATAATTTTATTACACTGGAAAAATAATGCACAAGATACCCCACCATGGTGAAAGAAAAGTAAAAAATTACCAATAAAGGGAAGACAAACCCACTAAACCTAAACTTCCCACAATAAATTTGGTTTCCAACATGGAAGGGTTGATCAAGTACATCCATGAATTACTTCCCAAGTTCTGATGATCCTACCTCCACCTACCATCTAATAGACCACATGTTCCCTAATACCATTTTGTAATGTACCAAACCAATCTATCAAGGACCAATACCCATATCGATCTGCTACAAGGACCAAGGAATGTTCTTTATCTACATAGACAAGTAAATAGTTCCAAATGGAATAAAATACATAATATGAATTATTTTTCATTTAAATGGTATAAATAATAAATGAAAAAAAGTAAGCTAAATAATAATATAACATCCAATTATATAGAAAACATGATACACCATACATAATAAATAGAAAAAGGATTTATAGTTGAGATATAATATCTGAATAAAAATGAAATAAATTCCCAAATATCTCCACGTGTCACAAAAATATCCATATTCCACTGCCTCTGTTGTGCTCTATTTGAGTCAATGGTTCACCCCTTACCTAATGCTGGATAATATACCTATAAGATAGGTAAAGAGAATACATAACTTTATTCACACTAGGTTGTGTGTATATGATGTAAGTTAAAGCCTAGTAGGATACCACTAAGAATCCATCTAATTATTTTATATGTCATAATCACAACTCTAGTTTTACATACATTTAGAAAATTGCATTTTTTTATCTAATGGAAAAACCCAAATCATGTTAACAATTATTTCATAAACCAATTTAATTTGGTAGAATCATAAGTAGGTAAAATATAAATAAATCTCCAAAAGAAATATAAGAGTACTATTAATAATATGAAGAGAGAGAGATGTGGTAAAATAACATGTAAAGTAAAACATAATATAAAGTAAAACAAGAAAAAAAGGAGTCATAAAACAATATAAGGTAAAACATGAAATAAAGTGGTCACCTCCTGGAATGAACCACAACCTGTGATAGAAACCTTGGGTCTACTGGGATTTTCAAGGACCTCACTCATAGAACACCTGAAAATAGTCAGACTATAGTGAACCTAAAAAAACTCAACTCAGCATACCCTCTTGGTCTAACACCCCAACTCAGGAGCCACTATAAATAGTTCCCCAAGCTGAGTCATCACATAACCTCAAGTTTTCCTCCCCATACACCATGGATGTTGACTAATAGTGTGAGTCTAATGATCAACATCAAGATACTATACCCACTTATCATAGTAAATTAAAATTAGAAGTAATATCAATAATAAAATATCTAGCCTGAAAAATAAATGTACAATATACAACAAGATTCAACAAGTAACTAAGTCTCACATGTTATATCAATATTATGGATAGGATACATGTCAAATAGTTATAAAAATAAATACACTAATACTAAAACCATAAATATCTAATACATAGACCCGAGTCCCAACGAGATTCGGAAAACCCATCCCCAACCAATCATCCCATTCACCAACCAAAAATAGGCCCCAATCCTAGACATATTCCGGAAAATAGGTAACATATTCTTGGATACCTAGGTGCCTTAGTGGTCCCAGTAGGGTATGATTACAACTTAGTAGGCCACCACCAATTGTGTCTAAAGAAATAACCATTCTTTACAACAGTGTATGTAGAAATAAAGGTACAATAAATAACAAGGAAATAAAGGAAGCATACTTCACATTCAAACACTAATTAATTAGTTTTTTTATCTTATAAGTTACAAAGTGTTATCCAACCAACAAAACTACCCCTATTCATATTAAGAGCATAATCCATAGCATAAATGAGTACCATAATTTTAGCTACAAAAGGGAATTCAGTAAATAATTAAATTTATCAACTTACCTCATAGATTCAGTCCTGGTAATCACATAATGTCCAAATGTTAGGAGCATAGAGCCTCATTCCGACATCCTAACCCATGAAATACATATGTTCTCCCAGAGCATCATTATATCCCAACCCAAGGAGAGGATCCTTAGTATAAACTCCTAGTCATAAAACACATTGTTAGGGCCTGGAACATTAGTGTAGCCTATGCCGAGGATTGGAGCCTCACTCCAACCTCCTTGTCAAACAATACATTGGTGGGGCCTAGAACACTAGTCTATCCCAACCCATGGGATTATAGCCTCAATCCAATACCCCACTCATTCCATTTACCCATAGAGACATGCTTCCCTAATTGTTAAACACATGTACCCATTACATGCCAAAACCCATTTAACCCTTTAATTTATCACATTATGAAATGATTTGACCAACAACCCTTTTTAAAACATCTCAAAGAACCATTTAAAACTTGGGTCTTCCTTTGAAAATCTAAACTATACCCCGATGAATTCATTTCTATTTCCAACCATTCAAAATACCTATTAAATAATTTTCACAAAATGGGGAACCAGGACCTCATTTCAAATAATAATGTTAATACTAATAAAAAACACCTTTGAAAATCACCTAGTGGTCAACAAATCATCTTAAAACATTAAACACTTTCAAAACATAATTTTCCATTATTGAAATTCATAACCAGATCAAAATAAAAAATCCATCATTTGAACAATTTCAAAAGCCTTTTAAGAACTTTACAAAATCCAATATATAATCTTTTCAATTATCACTTTAACCATTCACACAATCCAAATTACAATTCATGACCCATTAACTTTCATAATTAACCAATATCAATGTTTACCAAAATATTTCACAATATAAATGGGTTTGGCATACCCCATGAGTAGCCATCAGTCTGGTTTCAAATCACTAACAGCTCCAATGAGTTTCATGAGGTTTATCACACTCAATTTAAGGACCAAAGTTTCTTCCTTATTCAAATAAAAAAATATAGAAATTTAGTACATTAGAAGAACCAAATACACTTATAAAACATTATGACTATGGAAAAAATATTATAGACCACCTACCTCATGATCGTAGACAAACATGTGTCCAACCTTGACCCTTGATTCAAGCTAAAATGGACTCAAACACCATAATAAGGATCGCCCTAGAAAACAAGTTTTTAGGGATTCAAAAGTATAGGAAACAACACACCAATCCTTGTTAGAAAATGTTAGTAAATGGAGTCAAATATTTACCTGGAGCATTGATTCACCCTAAAAGTCACTCCAAAAGGCATGATATTAAAGGAGAAATTCCCATGAAGGAGTGGGGGGATTTTGATTCTTCACCCTAGTTATTGGGGGTCAAATGGGGGAGAAAATAGGGGATTAATAAATAACATCATGAGTTTAAAATGGTAAAAAACCACTATTTAATGTGTCACATGGTTTGGATTCATATTTTTCCAAATCAAGCCCCAACTATGTTGTTCCCTCTTTCTAAGAGGAAACCTAGTTGCACGGTTTTACTGGGCACCCACTTGGTTTGACAAACCATGTGATGGACGTACACTCACCATTATCCAAGGGGAGATAAATTCGTTCAGTTTCCTGAACAACCCCCACATGGTTTCTCTAACCATGCACCCCCTTCTTCCAGTCGCATGGTTATGGCACAAAGTTACTAATAACTGTGTGCCAACCATTCTCCCAAGATATATTGGAATTTTTTAATTATTTTTTTGTGTCTTGTACCCTAGAACACCACTAAGACCTATCTTAGCCCCATAATACATTCCAAAAACCAAAAATTTGATATTATGTTTACCTTATCTTAGGGTCAGGATCATACAACCTCCCCACCTTATAACATGTCATCCTTAAGCTACACTTCCATGAAACACCGAGCCACCAAGATAAGGTTAGACCATGGGTCACACTTATCAACTTTTATCTCCCATGTTTCCTCCCAATCATGGAAATTCCATCACAACACTTGGACCAAATAAGTAGTCCCACAAAAAATAATTTTCCCATAATGACCCACAACACAAACCTGATGCTCCTCAAAGGACAAATCAACCTTAACTCAACATCATCAAAACCAACCAAATGAACTGCATGATAAAAATAGGCTAATGCCATAAAAAAATATGGAACAGGAAAACATAAAGAGATAATTAAACCACCCTATGAGATCCAATTGGGAAACCCTCAGTTCGATTATCCCCACAACTCTCAAACATCCCAGCATACCTGGCATCTACTGTGGGAACATACAATTTTCCAACCACATCCCCTGACCTACATCGTTCGACAAATCTAGTCCCAACAACCTCAATCCATACCCAAACACCCATAACACAACCAAAGCACAATCTTCATCTCAACACACTCAACTAGTAAAAACCTTAGATAACTCTTTTTTCCAAACCAAACACTAAGATGGAACTCACCCGATCCCATCTAACCGGAAACACCAGTCATATCATCAACTAACACTTTCCCATTATAGTGCTCCCCAGCATATTCTTGGGCTAATGACCACCAACTTTGGTGTTTGGAACCACTATCATGGTAAAAGACCACTAAAACATCAAACCCAATATTCCATGATTCTCCATGTGTGTTCCCCATCTCACTAAGTCAAAACGTCCAAAAGCACACCAACCAACATCAGCCTCCATTCCTTCCATCAAAACCACCTAGAATAAATGCACCTCCACCATCCATAAATCAACTAAAGAAAACTTGGTTCTTCCTGAAAACCTTTTTTCCAATCCTAAAACACACTTATCATTGCAAAAATCTATTGAATTTGGTTTACAACCCATCATTTTTGTTACCTTTTACAAGATGTGTCAGACCATTCCCAATTGAATGATCCAGAAACACCCAAATCCCATTGATGGTGTGTTACCACTTCCCTTATCCATGGTGCCTTCTCTCTTCAGTAATACCACCATCATCTAACATCAATTCCAGAGTCTATCCCAAAATCTGGTAAAACTCCACCATTTTGACATCCATTATTCCCCAAACAATCGTTGTGGTCTACAACACCCACTAACTTAACTTTTACAAAATAACTCAGATTGATTTTAAAAATACCCCAATCCCAAATACAATGCTCAAATTGACTAACCACCATATACAAGGCCACTTGGCCTTCCCAAAGGAACCCCAAAATGACCCTCATAGGTTTCTCATTTGAGTCATGATGCCACAACATCTAATCCAAAGTCTGATCCACACATCCACAACAAGCATAATGCTCCCCACATTATGAGTGTTATTGTCACCACCTCACCCAAACAATCCCAACCACCATGACTTATGATCCCATCATTGTAGAAAAAAAAAGTGTTTATGAATATCTCTCCCTCAATTTTTTGATGAAAAGAAACATTAAACATTATCCATCCCTAACATCCAAGAGCAACACCTTCATCATTTATCAAAATGAATCCACCCCACAAACCTCACTAGAGGATGGATGATAGTGCACCAACCACCACAAAAATTAACTTTTAACCTACTCTAATGTTGCAAACATCAAGATGTTCCTTCATCCCACCATAAGAAAATAATTATAAGATTAGAGTATAACCAATGATCTCTCAGTTTACCTTGGAAAATTTAAAGATATTAGGCATGATATTCTCGAGTGTGGAAGTATACTGAGATCTCATTGATGAAATCCACCATAACCAATTAAAAAAAATTCTATCACATAACCAGTGCTTCCCACTATGGTCACATAGAAAAAGATAGGCATTTATCTGATCCACTTATTTTCACAACCCAAATGGCACCAGGACTCTCCCAATAATGACCACATATAGACCTCAAAATATCTCTTAAGGTCATGCAATTTCCTTAGACCACTCACTGAACCTGAATCTAGATCAGACAAGTTGTACATCAATAGAGCCAGAAAAAATGCCTTCTTACAAAATTAACCATGCCTCCTAGTCTATTATCCTCATTGGGCTCAAGTAAATTTCAATGTTCCTATAAAACAACTTACCCTTCACACAGCAAGCACAACCACATGACCACCACTCACTCTTGGTGTCACTTCTATATCAAAATATTTCATCCATGATTTTTCCACCCTTGTCTTACCTTCCCAAATCCAACTCTGATTCATTATTTAAACATTATCAAAATAGTCATTTTAGTCAACATAATGATCATACCCTTCTAAACTAACCTTACAACCAACCACAAGAACTCAAGTGATTCCTTGGTAGAGAAATAAAGACATAACCATGCACATTTCAGCAAAACTCTATAGAACCTACTGTACATTGATTCCACCTATAAAAAATCACAAGTTCTTCCCATTTCAAAGAACCTATCATGTTGGGATAATCTCCCTTGAGGATACCCTCGATTACTTAAAACCACCTATGCATAACCACAAATCACGTCACAAATACAAAACCATTGACTTTCCCACATACCCCTCTTGTCCAAACCCACACTAGACAACACTCTTTGGGCACTATTATTGAAATCCAAAACATCCACATGTGCCACATGCACCCAGAGGAACTAATATCCCATCCAAACCCTATCATAGGTCACCCTCATAGGTCAAATTACACCAACTCCCTAAACCAGATTCTTGTATTGAAAAGGACACTAACTCTCCCTCTAATACATATTCATGAAACCCCAAACATGTAAATGCACATGGGAGACACTCTTTCCCCCGTTTGAAAACACACTACATCTAATGCATCAAGAAACCATTTACATTAGTTTCCACACCAAATTTACTGACACAAATATATTAGCACTATAAATTGAACACCCATTATAGGGTACACAACACAAATTGTATGGTATCTACTCATAAGGGTTACCACTTTCATGTTACCATACAATAGATCAGAACCTTAAGATCACAACCTAACTAAAGGTGCAATAAGGAACACCCCTATATCCACACATAAAAAATCATCAATGAATCATAAACCATAACCAAGGCCACATACTAGGGAACTATAACTATCCAAACCACCCATAAAATGGTCTAGATAAAAAAACACAATGATTACTCACCGCCAGTGTCTCCAAAAGTTCCATAATTTCCCATTTCCCTTTTAAATTAATCTTTACAAACATAAAATATCATTATTCAAATTTTAAAACCTTCTATTTACCTAACACTCCAAAAAACCTTTTCTTTATTTAAGTTCATGTTTCAAAAAATTATCATTACCATAAATTTCAAGGAAAATTAAACAATAAGAAACCATATATAGAAAATCACTTTTCTAATATATGAATCACAGGGAACTTTCAATCAATGAAAATATACGGATAATCTATCAATCCTATGTGCCTATCATGATGCATGAGCATACTCACCCTCTCTTTCCATATCAGACTGGGATATAAGACCACATAAATAAATAAAATTGCATCCAAGTGTTCCACTTAAGATGGGAGTATCAATAAATAGTAAAATCCCAAAATATAACATCAATACCAACCCCTAGAAACTTGGATTTTCCCATGTGCATGGGGATTTAGGTACATAGTCATAAGATCATCACCAAGATCCGACAAGATCGTTGTCTTCTATCTACTATTCCCTAAATAGAAACAAAAAAGACATCATATCAGATACTAGTTTGCAACGCCCTGGCCCAAGATCCACTATAACCACACCCTAGTTCGGGTCACCATATGACCTCAAGAACACGTCCTCGTACACCAGAGGCTGGTGAATACTAGTTAAGGTCTAAAGAATAACATTGGGAAACTACACCCACTTATCAAAGTAAATCTAAAACATAAGTAATATCAAAAATGAAATATATAGTAGGAATAAGAAAATTACAGTATACTGGAAGAGTCAATTAGTTCCCAAGTAACACATGCTATGTCATTATTATAGAAACACTACATTTCAGGTAGTCATTCAAATATAACCACTAATATTGAAACCATAAATATCTTGTACACATAGCCAAGTACCAACCCTATCCTGACATGTTATCCTCTAACCCATCATCACATACACAAAATAAACACCAGGTCTATGTCCCAAAGTTATACCATAAAATAATTAGAATCATCTTGGGTACCCAAGTTCTATGTTAGCCCAAGAAGGATGTGAGTACAAATTAGTAGGACACCACCAATGTTTTATAAATTAATAATAGTTTTACAATAGTTTATATAGAAATTATGGTGTAATAAATAAAAACAAAACAAGGTAAATATTCTTCACCTTAAAATATTTGTTTATTATCCACTTTTTTATTTAAGTTCCAAACATTCATCCAACAAACCAAACTAGCTCTTGTCATATAGGGATCCTGTGAAATATCATAAATGGATCACATACTTTTATTCATAAACTAGAATTCACTAATCAAATAAGTTTATCAACTAACCTCAGAGCCTCAGTCTAGGTAATCACATCATGTCCAAATGTTAAGAGCACAAAGACTTAGTTTGACATCTTAACCCATGAAATACATTGGTGGGACTAGAGAATTAGTCTAGCATGACCCAATTAGAGGAGAATCAGTCCAACCTACTAGTTATAAAATACATTGGTGGTGAATAATGAATTTTTCTGTCACATTCCAAAGAGAGGATCCTCATTTCAACCTCGTAGCTATACAATACATCAGTGAGTCCTAGAGAATCAGTCTAACCTGACACGTGGGCGTAGAGACTCAGTCCAATACCACACTAAAATTATTTACCCACATGGAAATGATTTTGTAACCACTTAACACATGTTCCCATTACATTACATAACTCTTTTAACCATTTAATTTATCACATCATGAAACACTTAAACAAACTAACAGTTTTAAAATATCTCAAAGACAATCTTTAAAACATGGGTCTTCTTTTGAAAAACTAAACCATTTCCCAAGGCTTTAATTTCTATTTCCAAGCTTTCAAAATATCCATCAACTAATTTTCAACAAATTTGGAACCACAACATCACTTCAAATCATCATATGAAGTATAATAAGAAAAAACCCTTTTCAAAACACCTTGAATTTAATGCCTTATTTTAAAACATTACCCACTTTAAAAACATAATTTCTCTTGATTGAAAACCATAACCAAATAAAAATCCAAACCAAATCATTTGAACCATTTCAAAATCCTCATTGTAAATTCACAAAATCTAGCATATAATCTTTTCAATTATCCCTTAATCATTCCCACAAACAAAATTATAATTCAAAACCCATTCACTTTCATAATTAACCTACCTCAATGTTTACCAAAATATTTCATAATATATAATGTTTTTCTATACCACATGGGTATACCTATATCTAGTTACAACTTATCAATGGACCTAATAGGGCCTGTGAGGGGTCTTGCACCTCAATTTAAGGCCCAAAATACTTTCCTTAGTCAAATACATAAAAAAGTAGCAGGATAATATATTGGAACAACCACATAAACTTATAAAACATTAATATTATGGGAAAAGTATTTTAGGCCACCTACTTCATGCTTGTAGACAACTGCTCATCCAACATTGACCCTTGATTCGAGCTAGGATGACCTCAAATACCACAAAAAGGATCACCTTAGAAAACAAGGGTTTTGAGATTAAGAAGTAGTGGGAACAACACACTAATATTCTTCTAGAAAATTCATGGAAATGAAGTATAAGAATTATATATAGATTCAGTTCATACTAAAATACACTCCAAATGTCCTAATATTGAATTAGAAATACTAATGGAGGTGGAGGAGGCTGTTGGTTTTTCAACCTAACTGTTGGGGTCAAATGGGGGATAATATTTGGGGGAAATAAATAAAATCACGTAGGAAAATAGAAGAAGAAAAAAAAAAATTAAGGAGGAACACAGTTTGGATGCATGGGTTTTCAAACTGTGAGTCAATCATACAGTTCCGTTTATTTAAGTGGAAACTGAGTATCATAGTTTTCCTAGCCACCCACATAGTTTGAAAATATGTTTGGTGGCCATGTTCTCATCCCTGACAAAGGGGAGATCAAGATGCATGGTCTCTTAGTCCAACCTATGTGGTTTCTCTGACCATGCACCCCATTTGGTAGGCCACACGGCTATGACACAAGGTTACTACTAAACATGCGCCAAAAGTGATCTCATCTTAGAGTTTCTTATTGTCTTTATTTTTCAATTCTCATGCCCACATAATACCCTCGAGACCTGTCATAGTCCCTGGAAATATTCCATAAACCAAAAATTTAATCTGGGGCATACCTTATCTCGAGGTCAAGATCTTACACCTAGCCTCACCAAGTAACAATTCCCTAACTAAGGAATATACATCACTATGGGAATCTATCCAATTTAGTAATCTGTGATAGGGGTGAGTTTATCCTAGATACCCATATATCTACCTAAGTATCCCATGTGATCATACCCAAGTACCAAATACAAAACCCTTTGTCATTTCCAAAATATAGTGAGCAACATAACAAAATTAATCATGTATCCAAAATTCAAGGGTTATGGTCAATAGGACATCACCAAAAATCAATAATGATACAAAACATAAATTATATCCCTAAAAATTATTAAAAAATGTAAAAAAACATGATAAAATACTTTTATATTACCAAATATACCTCCAAACTATTTTTAATTTCATTAGAGAAAAACAAATCTAAATAAATTTTAACAAACACCATTTAGGAGTAAAAGATTCCTTTTAGGAAATACTAATTATTTAAAAATATTAAAAATCTTTATGGAAATTAATTTTTATTCATAACCTTATTTAATAATCCATTTTAAGTGTAAATAATCAAAAATTCAATTTTTAAACACCTTGTATGTGTAAATACTTACAAGAATAATTTTCCCATAAATATTTATGAAACCAATATAAAACTGCATGGATTTAATAATAACTCATGGAGACATTTTTTTAATACATAATAAATGATTAATATATTCATTTTATAGGGTATAAATCAAGTTATAAGTATCAATCATCAAGTGGATGTACAATAAAATAAGTTTACACAGAGACACCAGCCTAAAAAATGAATGAACCTTACTTATAGAAATAT
Source organism: Viscum album (assembly GCA_963277665.1). NCBI lineage: Eukaryota > Viridiplantae > Streptophyta > Magnoliopsida > Santalales > Viscaceae > Viscum > Viscum album. The sequence goes on from OY728131.1 coordinate 1,982,951,697, forward strand.
AGATGGATTAGGATTAACAATGACCCTAGAATCTTACCATGAAAAAACCCAAAGAAAAATATGTGCTTTTTATTAACATATGAAACCACTAATATTACATGGAAAATAATAGAGGAAGGAGTGAGAAAGAGAAATAAAAAGGAAGAAAAGGAGAATCAAAGAGAGAAAGACCAACTTAAACCATCCCTTTAGTTACTCCATAGAGAATATTTGATAGGAGTAGAGGAAGTGGAATTTGGTTTGGGATCACATGAATTGATATGTTTTAGAATGAGGAGAAGAAACCCAAAATTAGTATTTAATTTAACCAAGTGAAAATGGGAAAACCATGTTTTCATTTTCTATGTAGTCCACACTATTTGGCCACACAATTCAGTAATTTTTTTACCAACCATGAAGTAACCAACAGAATTGAGTAAAAAAACCAACATAGTTAGCCTATATAGTTACTCCTAACCTTGAACAAACCATTTAGCAGCTACTAGGATGGAACACTATGTAATATTGATCTGTATGGTTTCCCCTAATAATGCGCCAACCATGAGAGGTTACTAATGCATTATATGAGGTTGTATAGTTACTACTATCCAAGCACAACTTGTGTGTCAATGACTAACAGAGAAATATCCCCATATAATTTTGGTCTGAATAGTTACTCAAAACCATGTTCTAAATATGCATAGATAATTGAATATGACTCCCATAATGAAATAATAACCTTTATTATAACTACTAATCATTTGGAAACCATGTGATAACCACCTGCCATGAAATGTTTTCAAAATCCCAAATTTCAACCAAATAGATTCTAAAAATCCTTATTAAAATAATTATATATCTAAAGGTAAAATGTGGGGGTGAAAAAAAAATAAACACAAATAAATAAATAAACACTACAAGTTTGAAATATTTTTTCTCAATGTCTCCCATAAGAATCATACTTTCCCGTATAATTATTGAGAGAATGTTAAATATAATAGACCTGGTATAAATTTTTAGACATAAATTATATAATGGGATCAATGATTTTATTTAAGTGTAACTACCCAATATTTCACTATATATTTTTATTTAATAAATATTGTGTCTCGTAGCTTGATCCACATGAAACATCGAACTAAAATGAAAACTACGATATAATTAGGTAAAATATTAATATTAAATATGACCAATAAAACCTAGAAATTAAATTATCTAGTATGAATAGGAGTAACAAAAATATGAAATATGTGTATAATGACAATAAATACTATACTTAATACTAATTAAATGAATATAATATAGCTTAAAAAACCAAGATAATCATTTTATACATAAAAAAATATATATATATTTTAAAATTAGTGATTTATTCAATGAAAATAAGTATAATATTATTAGATAATAATAATAAAATATATTGATAATGATAAAAATAGGTTACCAATAAAATAATTATTAATCGATTAGAAATAAAAATAATAAATAGTTAACATTTTAAAAAGCTATTTTCCAATATGAAAAATTTTCCACTATATTTTGGGATTTTAACTAAATATTAAATTAAAAAGTTCTATAAATATTATTTTAAGAAATAGAAACATTTTTGTATTAATAATAATAATAATAATATAATCCTATGATTAATATTTGGTATTTTCCCAAAATTAGTTTATTTTTAGGTAAATGGTGCAATATACCATTTTAACTAATATTGCAGGTTTTATATCATTATTAGTATATAAGTGTGAGTTAGAAATTTACGAAACTTTTTTATTTATATAATTTGTATTTTTTAACTTAAATTATTCATTTCAAAATATTTATTTTAGCTTACAAACCAATATTTTATATTTTAAAACTCAGGTAATATTTTTCTAAAAATTTGTTATAATACATTGAACTTTTATTATATTAAAAGTTAATTTTAATAATTTTTAAAATTAAAGAATAAATAAATATATTTAAAATTTAGTATCATCAGTTAAAAATTATATAATAATGAACAATTTTTTTCATAGACATTAAGTTATCTTATATAGAAAGTACTTACTGTAGTGAAATCTTAAATTGAAAAAGTAATAATTCAAGGGGTAAGGGGGCTTGGAACATGTTAAAAACAAATTTCTAGTTAAGTTATTAATAGATTATTGAAATTATATCATCCTAAAATAATTTTTTTTCTATTTTTGGATTCACATAACATGTTCAACATGTGTTCTGTTCATATTAAGTTGAAATATTTACAAAAATATCATTGTCACCACTTATAAATGGTATTGAGGAAGTGATGAATTTAAATTTTCACCAAGTATTTTATTATTTATACTAAACTATTAAAATTTGATTCACTTCCTCAATACTATTTAAATAATTTCATTACACTCATTTAATAATTATATTCTAACTAAATCATCCATAACCATACTTATACAATAATTATAGAACCCTCTTGTTTGGCTAGTTTAAATGCTTATATTAATGATGCTATAATTTCTTTATTATGGATGAATTATTAAATTTATTTTATTTTAATATATGATATAAATATGTAATTAAATATTATTTTTGATTTTAATGGTAATATAAAAAATTAATCTATTATTTATGCGAACACACTTCATTCTATCTGAATCATCGAAACATGCTCATCGTCGAATTCATCTTTAAGGATGGTAACCAAAATCACCATGGAATGGTATTATAACTTTATAAATAATTATAAATATTAATTAAATTTTATGATATAGTAATTATAAAATTTTAGAGAATAATAAAGAAAAAAATCACCATTACGAAACAAAATCTAAATGATCAAAATTACTCATGCTTGATATTGAGAATAAATTATAACTAACTAATATTCATGTAGTGAATACTAATAAATAAATTTTATAAAATTATTTGTATATGAATAAGGTTTTTAAATTTTAAATTAGTATATTTATATTTTTTATACAATAGGTTATAGTTTAATCACCTAAGCATGAGATTCAGGGTAAGGGTGTTTTGTCTCATTTTCCCTTCTTCAAGACATATTTTATTAATGAACCTAATTTATATTAAATGATATATATAATATCTATTAGATATATAAAATCATGAATTATCTTTTATTCATGGTGTTTCAAGTTCAACGCCTATCCTTCACTTTCAAGGGGTTTTTATTCAAACCTTTCTTTTTTCATAAAGGATATTGATAATTCAAAACTTCTTTCTTTGAGTTATAATGTTTCATCATGAAATTATTTATTATATTATTGGTTTCTTAAAAACTAATATTTAATATTAAAATTTTTCCTTATAAGTGAGTAAAATAAAACTTTTTATTTCAAATTTTTAGGCTTTATGAATTTATTCCATATAAAAGAGTGGCATTGTTGAGAATAATTCCCATCATCTTTAATGATAGTTTTTCGTCCATGTTCATATTTTCCTTTCCCAAAAATGTTATCTTTTATATTTGGAAATAAAATTATGTTTTATCCCATGTGACATTCATTTCTACCATATACTCCTTTAAATTGAATGTTTGGTTACTCTTTTTGAATATGGGTTTTCAGTATAGGTATTTCAAAATGTTCAAAAGGTTTTTCCATCATTTCAAAAGAAAAGGTTTTATCATCCACTCCATATTAATTTTTTGATGACCTTTTTATCTATTCAAATATTTAATATTAAATATTATTTTTAAAAGTAAAAGTTTTCGAAGTATTTTTATACCATCATTTTGAGACCATTGTTTCATTTTCATTACTACAGTAGTGAAGATTATTGTTAAAAGTAAAAGTTTTTAAAGTGGGTTCACTTCACTTTTATAGAACCTTTATATATTTTAAAGGATCTAATATTAAAATTATTTTTTTTGAAGTAAATATTTTTCAAAAATAAAAATCATTTTACCTTTTAAAAGATGACTTTTCAGGACATAAAGTATTTATTTACACCAAAGATAAAAAATTCTAAAAAAACACTTTTATGATTTCACAAAAATTTTCCTCTTTATATCTAAAGGATTTATTTATTTGGAAATAATTATTTATGTGCACCCTTATGAATTTTTTTATGATATACTCTTTTGTTGGGATTTTATTTTGGTTATAAACCATTTACATAATTAAGGTAAATTTTTTTATACCATCTTTAAGTGTTGTAAAACCCATTTTTATTTATCATTGGTTTTCATGATATATTGAATTATTTATTTCTTATGGAACATGTATGTATGAATGATGATGATCGGGGTATTATATCATCCTTCAATGCATTATTTAAGTTTTTATTCCTCATGAGGTAAATATGTTAAGAGTTAACCTGATATAAATTCTCTACATTCCAAATATTAAGCATGAACAAGATGTGAGTTAGCTATGTTCACATGATTAATAATAAAAACAATATGGATAGGATAAATTCATAGTATTAAGCATGAAAAAGATTTATATTAACTAAATTCATAATATTTAGTTTGAAACTAATGTGTATTATCTACGTTCACAATAATGTGTATAAACCTGATATGGTTGGATATGTTCATAATGTTGTGAATACCTATATATATACTTATTCCATAATTATATATTTTATTATTATGTTTTTTCTACATGGAACATATTTATTATATCATGTTTTCATACTATTATACCATGGTATATGTTTTTCTTTTTGAGATTATATTCTCTACTATCATAAACTTTGGGAAACTATTATCATCCCATATTGTTGTAATAAGATATTTCGTCTGTGTTCATGTGATCTATCAGGATAATAATCTTACCCTTGATGACATGTTGATGATTTTTTAACTTAATAAGTGTTCAAGCTCATCCATTTCTTATGTTTCCATTTCCCATTTTATAAAGTTTATTATAACCTATAACAAGTTTAGAACGATACTATTATGGATCAATTATGGATAAATGTTCACAAGTGTTGTAAAATAAGATTTTTAAATATCTTGACTCCAAGAAACTAAACCTATCAGTACTCAGGTTTTGAGACTATTTATGAGATGTACTAATTTAACCATGGAATAAATGTAATATTTATGTATGTTTATCATGTGTATCTATATTTGGGATCAAAGGTAAGGTTTAGTTATTTTTTTAGATTAGTTATTTAACTTTTGAGTTAAGATTAGAGAACCTTAGTGAAAACCTTATTGATGTGTTTAGGTATAAGATGATATCCCAAAAAATTTGTAACGTCTTGAGTGTATGGGTTTCCTAGAAAAAAATCCCTATATAGATACTGGAAATGGGATGCAGTTGTTCCATATATGAACCTATGGGTAATCCCCCAAAAAAAATTGGTTGAACATTGATTAAATCATCACCATGATGCACAATGAGTGGGACTAAGACTACACACTAGCTAAAAAATCATGGGGGTTAGGATTTGGTTAATTAAATTATCTTTACAAGCCATTTGAAGGATTTATTATGTTTAGTAATTAGGTTACATAATATGAGAGAACCAAATATTAAGAAACCTATATTAAACCAAGAGTGGTTTTGGATGAACTAAATGCTAATGTGATGGTTTTAATGAGTAAATCATTTTGAGGTAATTTTTTTCATAATTACTATATGATCTAAATATATATCACTCTTGATTAACTCTTTTGTTTTTATAAACTGTTGGATCAAGGAGAAACCAAGTTAATAAATGTCATGATAGACAATGCATCAATTTTCCTAATGCGAATCCAACTGGGATAAAATTAGATGTTCAAAATTTAATGGTTATTGTCACCCAACTAAAACAATTTAGGACTAAGAACCTAAATTATAACACAAAACCGTACTTCATGGGAGGATAATTATGGAGTTTTGTATAATCTCATGTGATGATGAAGATAAATGAAACTATATTCAACACCCTATATATCCAAAATGTGGAAATAATCACCCAAGGTAATGCCTAAAAAGAACCATAAATTGTTTCAAGTGTGGATGCATTGGACATCAATCTCATAGATATCTGTAACTTCCCAGATCTAGGTGACACTCCACGGGTGCCCCGAACCCGGTTGGTCACATGACCTCAAGCGCATTTCTCCAAACTCCAGAGGCTTCCAACTAGCAGCGAGGGCCTATGTCTGATAGTGGGGAAACTATGCCCTCATTTTTCAAAGTGTAGCGCAGCAGAATAAAATATACAAACATACAAAAAAAGAGGAATCAATAAACCATAAACATTTAATATGAACAAATTCAGAAAAAGATAACCAATAATTATATAAATAATGATAAAAATGCCTCTAGTTCTAAGAAAACAACCAGAACATGTTACAACAATATAGTACAATACAATATAAAGTACAGGTACAACAGAACAAAATAGAACAACCGACAGCATCTCGAGCCTAAGCTTGGTCCCATGCTGCTCTACTCCTCAGCAAAAATCAAGTACCTATATAGGGACCCTTGTCCTTATCCACACCTATAGAAATGTAATCTGTTTGGGGCCAAAGACATGACCCCAAACAGAGTGTGAGAAATAAATCCCAGTAGGCACCCACCAAAGGCCCATGCCAAACCGTGTGAAAATATGCAACTACAGTGTGCAAAAGTAAATGCAGTAAACTAGTAAGTACTCAAAAGTAACTATCACTAACAGTTTCTTTTCCATTTTCATTTTAACCATTTAATTTAATAACATTCTGTGCTCATCAGTACCAAGCCCTCGGGAATATCAGAATCTTTCCCTCAGGCTAATATAGTAAAATGCACCCTCAAGCTTTCCCTCAGGCTATCAAATATTGACCTCAATCCTTGCCCTCAGGAGAAAGAGAATCTTTCCCTCAGGCCAAAATAAAACGAAACCCTCAGGTAATCAGAATATTGCCCTCAGGCTAATATAACCACTGCCCTCAGGCTAAGTAGTACCTTGCCATCAGGCTATACAAACCATGGACTCAGGCTAAAAGAACACTTCCCTCAGGCCCAAGTAACCGGGCTGAGCCCAAAGCATAAACATGAAATTTATATACAATTACTCTCAAGTAAAAATTAATGCACAATATAAACATGGCATACCCTCGGGTATCCTGGAAAAACAGCTAAACAGAGGAATGCACCCCTGGGGTGGTCCTGGATCCAAGCAGCGATCCTAGAAAACAGTTTATTATTACATTTAATTACTTGTAAAATTCTAGGTATTTTAAACAACCAAGGCCTCAGCCACACGACACCCCAACATGGGTTCGTAACACAATGGTACACACAACCGCACAAAATTTGGAATTTAAACATCAAGCCACCTACCTCAATTGCCCCTGACCGGTATACGCAAACGACGATCCTTGAAACACCTGATAACAATGTATATATGAGGTAAAAGCATTCTTGTTCAAACGTAAATAACTCCCTTTAGAAGAAGAATTGGAAAGAATGGTTCAAGGAGAGGAGAGGGCTTACCTGTACGGTTCTGACGAGATCAACAGAGGTGAAATAGGATTCCCGATGCTCGATCGGGTGATCTCCAAAGTTCTGCCCGTCCTCCCGAGCTCTCCTTCGGTCCTAATCCTTCTCTGTGAATAGGGGAGTCTACTGCCCGTTTTAAGCAAAAAAAAAACAGACTACACGGCATGTACTACTAGGTACACAATGTGTAGTTTTCATTTTTTAACTGTTCCTTCGATGGATTCTCGCCAGTACAACACTGTTCATCTATCGACATGAGTACACATCGTGTAATCCAAGAGTACTCTGCGTGTACTGTTGCTCAGCGGGAGGCTTCCTTCACCACCTTACTATTTTCCTCCCGACCGACTACACAACGTGTAAATAAAAACTACATGATGTTTAGTCAATTTTTACACCTTTCAACTCCCACATGGCTACACACCCTGTGTACTCATCCCACATTTCCAAAGTACACGGCGTGTGGAAAAGTACATTGCGTGTACCCACTAAAAATTTATTTTTTCCCATTTACCTTATTTTTCTCAAAAACACTTAAGGAAAAGAGAAAAGAAAAAACCCGTAACTCAAGAATAAGAACCGGGTTCTTACAAACTTTCCCCCTTAAAAAAATTCATCCCCAAATTTCCCTTCCAAGGGTGGAGAAGATAAAGCTTTGAACAAATCTGGCCACTGAGCACGTACGTCGGTCTCCCGCTCCCTCGTTTCATCATGCACTCAGCCATGCTGCCATATCACCCGTACGAGAGGAACTAACCGACCTTAGAGAACCTTCGTGCTCCTATCCACGATATGAATCAGATGCTCCTTAAAGGGCGTATCTGTCTGAAGTTCAACCTCCTATGGCTGAAAGACGTGAGACGAGTCTGAATGATAAAGGTGCAAGTAAGATATATGGAAGACATCGTGCATGGCTTGATACCTCTGTGGTAACTGCAACCAATAGGCAACCGGCCCGACGCTCTCCAGAATCTCAAATGGCCCCACATACCTCGGTGAAAGTGTACCCTGTCTCCTGATCCGCCTGTGTCCCAACCTCGGTAAAGCACGCAAGAAAACCTGATCCCCACCTGCGAACTCCAAAGGTCGTCTACAGCGATCAGCATAAGATTTCTGACGAGATTGTGTGGTAGCCATCCACTTCAGAATCAACCGTACCTACTCAGAAGTCTCCTGCATGAGCTGTGGTCCCAGTAAAGCTACCTCACCGGCCTCTATCCACACAAAGGTTATCGGCATGGCCTACCATATAAATCCTCATAAGGTTCCATCTCAATAGTTTCCTGAAAACTATTATTATAGGAAAATTTGAATACGGGTATATGCTTCTCCCAAGAGCCACCAAAGTCTAGGACGCATGCACACACCATGTCCTCAAGCACTTGTATCGTACGCTTTGACTGGATATCGATCTGAGGGTGGTAGGTTGTGCTCAAAAGCACATGTGTCACCAGTGCCCTCTGAAAACTATGCCAGAAACGAGACATAAAATAGGCATCCCTATATGAAACGATAGAACGAGGGACCCCATGAAGATGTACGATCTGTCGGACATACAACTTCCCGAGATCATAGACTCAAAAGGTCTCCTTGATCGGAAAAAAGTGAGATACCTTTGTGAGTCTGTCCACAACAACCCACACAACATCATTTCCTCGAGGTGACCTCAGCAACCCATTCACGAAGTCCATCGTGACATCATCCCATTTCTACTCCGGGATGGGTAACTGCTATAACAGTCTGGCTGGCCCCTGATTCTCCTCCTTCACCTGCTAACAAGTGGTACACCTCGTAACAAAACCAGCTATCTCTCTCATCATACCCGGACACCAATACTGACGTCTCATGTCACGGTACATTTTGGTAACTCCAAGATGAACTGCCCAAGATGAAGCATGAAACTCCTATATCAACTCCTCGTGTATATCCCCTGGAACCCACACTCATCTATGGAAATGCAGTACCTCATCATCGCCTACTGTCCAACCAGGAGGAGGGTCCTCACTTTCCACCGACTCCCGTAGAACTAGTCCTTCCGAATCAGATAGCTATCTCATCCTCACTCTATCCAGGAGGGTAGAAGTCGCAACTAAAGATGAAAGATAGGTTTTCCCCTGACTGTCATGCACCTCCAAATGCATCTCAGAGAACAAGGACATAAGCTTCCACACACCACAAGCCTCTTGCACTCCCTGTATCAGAGTCCTCCTGCTTAGTGCATTAGCCACCACATTACCTTTACCAGGTGTATAGGAAAGCTCAAAATCAAAGAACTGAAGGTATTAGACCCACCTTCGCTACCTCAGATTCAAGTCACGCTGAGTAAAGATATACTTGAGACTTTTTTGGTCACTGAAAGCCACAAAATGTTTTCCTAAGAGATAGTGTCTCCAACAGCATAACACATGAACAACTGCATCCAACTCGAGGTCATGCGTCGGGTAATTCCTCTCATGTGGCCTCAACTACCAAGACCCATACGTAACAACTCGATAGACCTGCATCAATGTAGCTCCCAGCCTAATACCTGATGCATCACAGTAAACTGTATAGCTCTTTCCCTACTCTGGAAGTATCAGGACTGGTGCTGATGTCAACCTTCCTTTCAAGTCCTGAAAGGATGACTCACAATCCTCCGACCAAACGAACTTCACACCCTTCTTAGTCAAACCCGTCAACGGCACTGCTAAGTGGGAGAAGTCCTGTATGAAGCATCTGTAGTAACCATCCAACCCCAAGAAACTCCATATCTCAAACACATTCTTAGACCGCTCCCAGGAAACTACTACTCTCACATTCTCTGGGTCTACTGCAACTCTTGCCTCTGAGATGATATGACCCAGGAAGTGAATCTGGTCCATCCAAAAGTGGCACTTTGAGATCTTAGCATATATATGATTCTCTCTTAGTGTACTAAAAACGATCTCAAGATGGGTGGCATGGTCGTGACGAGTGTGAGAGTACACCAAGATGTCTTCCACTCATACTACCACGAAAGAATCCAAATAAATATGGAACACTCGATTCATCAGATCCATGAAAAATGTTGGCGCGTTCATGAGTCTGAACGACATAACCAAGTACTCGTACATACCATATCTGGTACGAAAATCTCTAAGTGGTATATCTGACGGTTTAATGCATAACTGATGATATCCCGATCTCAAGTCAATCTTCGAGAACACTTGTGCACCTCGAAGTTGATCAAAAATATCATCAATCCTCGGCAAGGGGTATCGGTTCTTAACTCTCAGCTGGTTAAACTTCCAATAATCCACACAGAGTATGAGGGTACCGTCCGACTTCTTCGAAAAAAGGACCGGAGAACCCCATGGAGAAATACTAGGTCAGATAAAACCTTTTGACTGTAACTCCTCTAACTGTATCTTGAGCTCCTGCAACTCAGGTGTAGCCATCCTATAAGGAGGAATGGATACCAGTGCCTCTCCTGGAACTAGCTCAATAGATAAATCCACCTCTCACTATGGAGGTAGACCTGAAAAGTCATCCGGGAAGACATCCCTGAAACGATCAACCACTGGAGGGAAATCCTTCTGACAAGTTCCCTGGTCATCCAGATATAAACTCACAATCTGGGTTGTGACTCCACCTCGCCCATGATGCTCTGGTCCAGCTCGACTCGCCTGAACATCCCACCTGCCCTTGTATAGAAACTCTCCACCCTATGGTGATGTGAAACACACCCTACAATGATAGCAGTATACAAAGGCTTGAAAGGGAACCAACCAGTCCATCCCTAAAATGACATCATATCTTGTCATCTCCAAGACATAGAGGTCCCAATGAAAGTGACACCCACCAACCTCTAGGGGGAACTCCCAGCACTGACACACACCAACTGTTATAGTTCCCAAAGGAGTGTCTAGAATCATGAAATTGGAATAAGAAGAAGAAACATAGAGCCCTAGGCTCTCCACAACAGGCACAGATATGAAACTATGTATAGCACTCGTATCAAAAAGTTATGAAGATAAAACAGAAGCTACTAGAATACTACCTCTGATAGTAAAAGGTCTAAGATCCTTCTCCTATTGGGTCTGTTTCACTGCATATGCCTGCCCAGTGTCGCGGCCCTGCGACACAGCCTGGCTACCCTGAGCTGTCCTGCCCTGCTGCCTCTGAGATCCTGGTGTCTGGCTACCATGGCCACGACCACCCTCTCTGCCTACATGCCCTAACGTATTCCAGTTTCTGAACTGGTAAGAAGCTGCTGGTCCTACCCCTGCTCGCGGAGTCTGCACAGAACCCCTCTCACTAGCCACTGGTAGAAACTCCCTGAAAAAGCGCTGTAGATGAACCATCTTGCCGCACGCTCGACACTCCACTGGGTCACGTGGACACTACGGTCTCTTGTTCCCCTCTTTACCACACTGGTAGCACATGACCGAGCCACCTGAAGTAATCGCCTGGCTAGTACTACCACTATGAGAGAAACCCATTTGTTTCTTCCTTTTCCCGGTAGAAATAGTACCAGAAACTGGTGTGGAACCGCCCTTGCCCACACCACTAGCCTCCCGAAGGTTCCTCGCTGTAATCAGCGTCTGGTTCACAATCACATGTACTATAGGCAACCTAAAAGCATTCACCAGTGCTCGGATGTCATATCGAAGACCATCCTCAAAGTGTCTGGCCCTCAACCTCTCATCACCCACCAGAACGAGTACAAAATTCTGAAGCTCGGTGAATCGAGTAGAATAATCCATCACCGACCTAGTTCCATGTTGCAGATTAATGAAATCTCGAGATCTATCTACCCTCAGCTTCTCTGGGAAGAAGAATTCATAGAAAGATGTCTGAAAATCTTCCCACACCATCTCTCTGGGATGCTCTTACTGGGTGGTAACATCCCACCAACTTTTGGCGGAATCACGCAGCATGTAAGTAGCGAGCTTGACTCTCCATCCTGGAGGCGTCTCAAGGTGATCGAAAATAGTATGCATAGACCCTAGCCAAGACTCCATAGCCTATGTTCAGCCATCCCCTGAAAACGTAGGTAGATGCTGCTGCTGGAATATATGAGTCAGATCAGCTGTAGATGTTGCAGCCGACGGTGCTCCCTGGAAGGTCTGCATGAACCGCATGAAGCCTTCGTGGAACTGCACATCTGCACCTCTGTCTGGTATAATGGATGGCGTCGCATTTGAATCTGCTGGAGGATCCACTGGTAGACCATGGCCCACCATCTCTGGAGTATAATTGTTACCACTCTCCTAGCGAACAACACGTGGTTGTCTCAATGGCATGACTCTACAAGGTCAAATGCACACCTTAGATCCAGATTATCAAAGACTGAAAACGAAGGGACCAAGAAAGAAATAGGAGGAATATGACATTTCAAAATTTTAAAAACAAGACTGCACGGCATGTATAATGACTACACGACATGTACCTGACTTTTCTTCCCATGCTCGGGTTCTTCTACACGGCCAAGCCATATGACTTCCTTGAAACAAAACTACACAGCATGTATATAATCTAAATGACATGTATGGTGTAATTTTTCCAACTACTTGTGTCATTTTTGACACGGCCGAATACTCAGATAACATTACACAGCGTGTTACACCCGCACACGGCATGTACACCACCTCGTTTCCCAGCCACATGGTCAGGTCCACACGGTCTCTCACTAGTCAAGGCTACACGGCATGTCCCGCAGGTACACGGCGTGTTCAAGAAGAGGTGACACCAACCCATGTTTGTTAGTTACATGGACGGGTCCTCATGCCAGACTACATGACGTGTTCCACAGTGGACACGAAATGTATGTCTTACAGTCTCCTCTGTCCGTGTTGTTAGTTACACATACGGACTCCGGGTTAACACTACACGGCGTGTACATCCGGTACACATCATGTTTTTCCCAAGAATTTCCCATCCCCATATCCCTTCCCACACGGTCTATGACATGGGAAGAGACTACACGGCGTGTACTTAGGGTACACGGCGTGTACTTACACAGTTTTCTTTTCTTTCCGAACAGAAGAACACACGACATGTGTCCGAGGAACTACATGGCATGTATCCTGGGTTTTCCGGATAGTAAGCCTATGAAACTACTCTGGGACCTAGTAAATACAGAAAAAAACACCTAAGTGCCAAATTCCGATCCGTGGGGGCCCATACTCCAAACGAATCAAAGCTTTTCATTTTATCTGTGTGTATAAATACAGTAAACAACTAATGATCCACCAAATTACGGTCAATGAGGGCCCATAATCCTCAATAAATAATGTTTTTCATCGATTATATCAAGGCCTCATACCAAAATACCATATAAAAGAGTAGGTATTTATCAAAGAAGCTATCACAACAACATGATTTTCTAGCACAACAACTATCACAACAACATGCAAGTTCTAATGCACCTACATGACATGGAACTATGCATGGAATGTGATTTCTAGCATGTGCCTAAATGATGCATGAGATGGAATACCCTTATCTTATCAGGTTGCAACTAAATAGAACCCATGGATAACAAATAAATAGCACAATCACAAGTGTGTCACCCAATGGTGAAAATCAAATCAACCGTAAAATTTGAAAAATCAGAATAAGTGCAAAAATACGAGGTAGACTAGCTTTTCCCTGTACACGGGTTAGCTACTCTCGGGCACATATTATTACCAAATAACTTTTTCATCCTATCCCTGACTAAGGCTCCAAAAAGTAAGTCAAAGAAAAGAAAATCCCTCTGATACCACTTTATAATGTCCCAGATCTGGGTGCCACTCCACGGGTGCCCCGAACCCGGTTGGTCAAATGACCTCAAGCGCATTTCCCCAAGCGCTAGAGGCTGCCGACTAGCAGTGAGGGCCCAAGTATGATAGTGGGGAAACTATGCCCTCATTTGTCAAAGTGTAGTGCAGCGGAATAAAATATACAAACATACAACAACAATGGAAGCAATAAACCATACACATTTAATATGAAAAACTACAGTAAAAGATAACCAACAGTTATATAGATAATGATGCAACATGCCTCTAGTTCTAAGAAACCATCCAGAACATGTTACATGACAATAAAGTACAATACAATAGAAAGTATATGTACAACAGAACAAAACAGAACAACCGGCAGCATCGCGAGCCTAAGCTCGGTCCCATACTCCTCTACTCCTAAGCAACAATCAAGTACCTACATAAAGACCCTTTCCATTATCCAAACCTGCAGAAATGTAATATGTTTGGGGCTGAATACATGACCCCAAACAGGGTGTGAGAAATAAATCCCAGTAGGCACCCACCAAAGGTCCGTGCCCAACTGTGTAAAAATATGCAACTAAAGTGTGAAAAAGTAAATGCAGTAAACCAGTAAGTACTCAAAAGTAACTATCACTACTAGTTTCTTTTCCATTTTCATTTTAAACATTTAATTTAATAACATTCTACGATCATCAGAACCAAGCCCTCAGGCATATCAAAATATTTCCCTCAAGCTAATATAGTAAAACAGCACCCTCAGGCTATCGAATATTTCCCTCATGCCTTTCCCTCAGGTGAAATAGAATATTTCCCTCAGGCCAAACAGAAACAAACCCCTCAAGTAATCAGAATCTTTCCCTTAGGCTAATAGAACCACTGCCCTCAGGCTAAGTAGTACCTTGCCCTCAGGCTATACAAACCATTCCCTCAAGAGAAAGAACACTACCCTCAGGCTCAAGTAACTAGGCCAATCCCAAAATCATAAACATGCAATTTATATAAAATTCATCTAAAGGAAAAATTAATGCACAATATAAACATGGCATACCCTCGGGTATCCTGGCCAAATGGATAAACAGAGGAACGCACCCCTGGGGTGGTCCTAGATCCAAGCAGTGATCCAAAACAACAGTTTATTATTACATTTAATTACATGTACAATTATAGGTATTTTAAACAGCGAAGGCCACAGATACACGACACCCCAACATGGGTTCGTAACACAATGGTACACACAACCGCACAATAGTTGGAATTTAAACACTAAGCCACCTACCTCAATTTCCCCTGACCGATATACGCGAACGACGCTCCTCAAAACGCCCGATAACAATGTAGATCTTAGGTAAAAGAATTCACGTTAAAACGTAAATAACTCCCTTTAGAGGAAGAATTGGCAATAACGGTTCAAGGAGAGGAGAGGGATTACCTGTATGGTTCCAAAGTGATCGAAGGAGGCGGAATCAGATTCCTAGTGCCTGATCGGGTGATCTCCAAAGTTTCAGTTGTTCTCCTGAGCTCTCCTCCGGTTCTAAGCCTTCCCTGTGAACATGGGAGGATACTACCAATTTTAAGCGAAAAAAAGACTACACGGCATGTACCATTGGGTACACGGCGTGTAGTTTTCATTTTTTTAACTGTTCCTACGGCGACTTCTCACTAGCACGGCACTGTTCGTCTGTCGACATGAGTACATGACATGTAATCCATGAGTACACAGCATGTACTGTCGCTCAGCTGGCGATTTCCTTCACCGCCTTACTATTTGCCTACTGACTGACTACACGACATGTAAATACAAACTACACGGTATGTAGTAAGTTTTTACACTTTTCAACGCCCACATGGCTACACACCTTGTGTACTCATCTAACATGGCCAAATTACATGTCGTGTGGAAAATTACACGGCACGTACCCACTAAAAAGTGATTTTTTCCCATTTACCTTATTTTTCTCAAAAACACTTAATGAAAAGAGAAATGAAGAAACTCGTACCTCAAGAATAAGAACCGGGTTCTTACAATATCAATATGGGTCAAAAAAATTTCCTATTCCTCTGATACCAATAGTTTGGTAATTGTCTAAGTCAATTCCCTAACCCAAGGGCTACTAAGGATAGAAGACTCCTTCAAGATTTCTAACCCTGAGAATAATATAATTCCTATGAATTTATTACTAAATTGGATCCTAATAATTAAGATACAATTATATTCCACTTAATATTTGGGATTAGAATCTAGTATATCCACTATAATATATCTAAGGATCTTTTTAATATTGTTAAATCACCACCCCAATGATTTGAGAATCAAAGAACAATCCTAGTTGTAATATTGTTATATAATAAGCTAACATTTATAGAAATTTGAATATTTTCATTACCCATTTATATTAAATTAATTATATTTTTATAAATGATTGGATATTCCTATATAGACTCTATATTAATTTCTAAAATATATAAATTTCATTGCATATCTCAAAGTAACCTATGATTATCTATCACTTGAAAGATGGCTATGAAATCCCTAGGGAAATTAATAATGATGGGTGTCTATCTCAAATTATTGTAAAGAAATGAAACATTTGAATATTCCTCTTGGGAAGGAATATATAAATTTTATAGTCTCACCTCAATTGGAAAGGTTGATACTGTGTTGGAAATTAACTCTTGGGTTATATCTATCTTATGGATACCCTTAACTTTCATTGTTAGTGAGGGATAAATTAAAATTTCAAGGATAAAATTTATTTAAGGGGGGATATAAAGACCTGATATTTCGTTGTATTATTTCCTTAAATAAATACTATGTTTTATAGCTTTCTCCACACACAACACCGAACTAAAAAAGGAAACTATGATATATTTTGGTAAAATATATATCTTAAATATAACCATTAAACATAGATGTTGAATTAGATGGTATGGATATGAGTAAATGAAATAAAAAATATGTTTATAATTAAAAAAATACTAAATTTAATAATAATTAAATGAAATATGTGTAGTTAAAACAACTAAGAAGATCATTTAATGCTCAAAATATTTTTTTTAAATTGGTGTTTTATTTCAGGAAAATCAGTATAATATGGTTAAATAAAATTAAAATATAATAATAATATGAATAATATATAAATAAAAAAAATTAATAGTTTATATGGATAATAATAAATAATAGTTAGCATTTAAAAATCTATTTCCCAATATGAATGTTTTTCTAGTATATTTTCAGATTTTATATAAATATTGAAGTATAAAATTTTTTAAATTCAATTTTAAAAAATTAACATCATTTTTGAATAAACATTAATTCTATAATCTTAAGATAATTTTTTTTTATTTTTCTAAAACATTTTATTTTAAGTTGAATACTAAAATATTCTATTTTTAACAATATGGTCGCATTTATGTCATTATTAGCATATAAATATGACTTGGAATTTTATGAAACATTTTTATTTAAAAAGTAATTATTTTATAATTTACATTATAAATTTTAAAATATTAATTATATCTTACAAACCTATTTTTTTATATTTTAAAACTCAAGTAATATTTTTCCTAAAAATTGTTTTAATGCGTTATACTTTTATTATATTAAAATTAATTTTTAACACTTTCAGAAATTGAATCATAAAAATTTTATTTCAAATTTATAATTATCTATTCCAAATTATCTAATATGTATGGCTTTATTTTTATTCGTAAAGAGTAATTTACCTTAGGTAAAAACTGGTTATCGTGGTAATGGATTTTATGGGAAAAAATTCATTGGGTAAGGGGAGTGAAACATGTTAAAAAATGTTTATAATTAATTTTTTAGATATTATTGACCTTATATCTTCCTAAAATCTATTATTATCTATTTATTAAGCAACTTGACATGTTTAAAATGTTATATCTTTATATTAAGTTATAATATTTACAAAAATACCATTCTCACCACTTATAAAAGGGGCCTCTCACCACCCATTCAAGGAACTCCTAAAAATTTGGTTTCCACCTCAAAACCTTAAATATTTTCTTTACCCTATAATATTATTTTACCCTCTTAATATTCTAGTTATAATATGTTATCCTATGATATCCATTTCCAAGGGATTTTCCTAGGAAATATCAAAGTGATCAATATGAGTAATAATTTTTACTTAACTTATTTCTATTATATTTTTATTTTACCATGATAATTTTCAAATGACTATATAATTAAATCATTATTGGTTATATAATTTATTTTATTAAAATATGGTAATAATCATAACTAACCTTTCCGTATTTCCCTTAAGAAAAATGAAAACATCATTCTTGTTTTTGCAGACTACTGCCTCCACAAAGCGTCGTGTTTCATTTTCCTTCACCGCATTAACAGTATAGTAATAATATATATTTTAATATATATATATATATATATAATTATTATATTTATAACATGTTTTAGGTTCTTAAATAATAAACCATTTTACTCTTTCCTTCTATTCTACGTATAATGAAAACATCCAATGTGTGTACGTACAGATTACAACCTCCACGAAAGTGACGAGTTATGTTTTTCCTAGTATTTTATTATTTATCCTAAAATACCTAAATAATATTCACCACCTTAATAAAATATAAATAATTTCATTATAACTTGGTAATAATTATATTATAACTAAATCACCCCATAATAATACTTATCTATTAATTACTACATCCTCTTATTTTAGCCAGTTTAACTGCCTATAGGAATGATGCTATAAATTTCAATTATGGATGGATATTGAATTTAAATTTATATAAATATAATATATAAATATTTAATTTAATATTTTTTATTTATATAATGGTAATATATAAATTTAATCCATTTTTTAAGAAAACACTCTTTGTTTGCTAAGAATCATCGAAACTTGCTCATCACTAAATTTATCACTAATGATCATAACCAAAAATTCATAGAAATAAATTATAACTCCATAAAAAATTATAAAGAATAAATTATAGTAGATTTTATGATGTAGGAATGATGAAATTTTGGAGAACAATGAAGAACAAAATCATGATTTTGAAACTAACTCAAAAATGACCATAATTACTCATACCTGCTATTAAAACTGGATAATAACTAACTAATAAACATGTATACAATAATTATAAATAAAATTTATAATATGTTATTGATATGAATATGGTTTTGAAATATGTTATTGAGATAGTTATTTTTGTTATATATGAGGTAAGATTGAAATCAAATGAGCATAAAATTCAAGGTAAGGGTGTTTTGTCACAATTTTCATTCTTTGAGACTTTCTTTGTTGATGAAACTAATTAAATTTAAATGGTATGTATACTTTTGATTGGATATATAATATTTTGAATAATATTTTATTCATGGTATTTTAATTTCAATTTCAATACCTCACTTTCAAGGGTTCTTTATTAAAATGTTTCTTATATCTTAAATAATATTGATAATTCAAAACTTCTTTCTTTGAGTTATAATATTTAATCTTGAAATAATTTTGTATATTCTTTGTTTCTTCAACCAAAATAATTTAAATCATGCCTACTCTTTCTCTATAGGTAAAATAAAATTTTTTATCATATTTTCTACCTCAATAAATTTATAACTCATTAAAGTATGACATTGTTAAGGATAATTCTCATTCTCTTTAATGATTATTTTTATTCCATGTCCATATTTTCCTTTTCCTCTAATATGATACTTTATATTTGAAAATAAAATTGTGTTTTATCTCATTTTACCTTCATATCTCCATGATCCTATTTTAAAAAGGATGTTTTTGTTACTCTTTTCTAATATTGGTTTTGAACAAAAGTATTTCAAAATGTTTATAAGGTTTTCCCAAACATTCAAAATAAAAGGTCTTATCTTCCACTCCAAATTTATTTATTATATCCTTTATATATTTTAAAATATCCATTATTTAATATTATTTAATTAAAAATTTTCAAATAATTTTTCCTCCACTATTTTCAAAACTTTTAGTCATTTTATATTCTCCATTATTGAAGATTTGTTTAAAAAGTAAAAGTTCTCAAAGTGTTTTCAATTAACCTTTTTGGAACATCAGTAACTTTTCAAGGATCCTCTATTGGAAGTTAATTTTTAAAAAACATATTTTTTTTTTCAAAAAAATTCA
Source organism: Viscum album (assembly GCA_963277665.1). NCBI lineage: Eukaryota > Viridiplantae > Streptophyta > Magnoliopsida > Santalales > Viscaceae > Viscum > Viscum album. Next base: position 1,982,971,980 of record OY728131.1, read on the forward strand.
CTTAACCTTTTAAAAAATCACATATTAAAGTTACCATAACTTCTTCATTTATTCCAAATCTAAAAGTGTTTTCTAAAAAAATATTTCACAATTTCACGACAATTTTACTCTTTATTTGAAAATGATTTATTTATTTGGAAATTATTTTTTCTAGGTCACCTTATAAATGTTATCATGAAACACTCTTTTTAGCAGATTTTTTTTTTTATATCAACATTTTCATGCTTGAGGTCAGTTTTAGTGATATCATCATAAGGTGTTGTTTGAACAATTTTTCTTTCCCATTGATTTTCATGACATATTGAATGGTTAATTTCTTATAGAACATGTATGCATGGATAATTATGGGTGGGGTATAATATCACACTCCAATTTATTTTTATGGTTTTATACCTCATGAGGTAAATATGTTGAGAATAAACAGGATGTAGTTTAGCTATCTTCACAATATTAAGCATGAAAATGATGTGGATTAGCAACATTCACAAGATTATGTGTGATAAAGATGAATATTATCTATATTTACAATATTAAGTTTGAAGCTGATGTGAATCATCTGTGTTCACAAGATTGAGCATAAATATGATGTGGATTATTGACATTTACAAGAATGATCATGAACTCAGTGTGGTTAGCTATGTTCACAGTGTTATCAATACCCATTCTTATTCCCATTCCATATTTCTATGTTATATGCTTATGTTATTCTCCATGGAACATTTCTATTATTTCATGTTTCAGAACTCCTTTTCCATGCTATATGTTATTATTTTGAGATTTCAGGACCTTCCATTATTACCTATAAAAATCTATTATTGTCACAAGTTTTTTATAACATATTTCTCACATGTTTATTCTTTCTCTCATGCAAATGATCTAACCCTTGATGACATGTAGATGAGTTTTTCCCATACTAGTTATTTATTCTCAACCCTTTCTTATGATTCCATTCATTAGGTTATAAATATGATTTTAACTTATGAGATGTTTTTAAGGACTATAGTTTTTCACAATTATGTAGAAAAGTTCATAAGTGTTGAAAAAATAATATTTTTATGTAGCTAGTATCCAAGACACAAAACCTATCATTCCTTGAGTTGTGAAACTATTTATTATATTTATTAATTTAAACATTAAATTAATGTAATATTTATGTTTATTTATCATTGTTCACTATAATAATCACTTAAGTGTATATATATGAATAAAAATAGGTAATGTGGTTGTTACATTTTTGTTATTCATATATTCTCTAAGAGTATACATATAGTGTATGATTATATTAAAGTTCTTATAACTATCATAAAATATCTATGTATAAGTTAATAATGTATTAAAAATAATATATTTTATATCTATACATATGTAATTAACACTATTGAAATAATTAATGAAAAATATTTAATTAAAATTTAATCATTAATAAAAAATAGTTTCAATTCTAACTGAAAATTTTTTCTATGTATTTTATGTATTTATTTAATTTCTCTAATTATAAAATTTATATTATGAATTTAACATAATTGATGAAATATTTTGAATCTAAAAAATTAAGTATGAGGATAAATATTATATTTTTGGAAGAAAAAATTTTACACTAGTAAATGATTGAATAATGTAAAACAAGGCATTTATCAAAGAATTATTTTTATGAAAATACTAAAAACCGAGTTTGAGGTGGTAAAACAAGGTAAATATGAAATTATAATAAGTTTTAATTAGTAAATTGATTTTTATTTACTCTATAACTAATTTTTTATACATAGACGTTAATTTTACTATTCTAGTATACATTTCTTCACCTAACTCCCCTAACCCCTTATGATTCTAAGATCTCCTTTCACCAACCACAAGTTTCCAAAGATATGTACCTCGATTTCACATCTAATAGGAGCCTCCCACAATGAATTATAAACCACATCTATAGAAAAAAATATACATGTACTCTTCCTAATTTCCCTCCTCTGAAATACCTCTTGTATATTGGATCCCCTGTTCACAAGAATAAATCCAAAGGACTTAAAAACAACAAAGGTCTCTACGTGAGGATTTAATCTCTTCAAAGTAATTAATGCCTTATTTATTACCTATTTCCTTTATCTTTTCAATATAACTCTTCTTAATTATAATTAAATACATTATGAAAAAAATTTGATATTAATATAATTCTATAATAATGGTATAATAATTAAATATTGATGGGATTATAATTATTCTTTTTTAGAACATTCATGTTTGGGTTAAATCAACCAACTACATGAGCATTGATACTCTACATTTTTAATTCTAATTTTGAATGGTTAAAAACCTAAATAATTAATATTTGTTTTATATAATAAAAATTTGAGAAATTTTTATGTTTCATTAATGTTAATGATCAAATGAATATTCATTATTAAATAACTCTTTTATTTGGATCACTTAGAGAAGTGATGAATACTGGGAGGGGTGAATCAACATTGATGCATATTATTTTTAAAATCATTAATGCTTTCTTATTTTTTTCAATATAAATCTATCTATATCTCAATTTTCTAGTAAATAATAGATGACATGGAAGATTTTTTAATGAGGTTAACCTCCAATATGAAAGTTTATGTCCTCAATGTATGGTATTTTGTATCCTACACACATAGTTTACCTTATATTTTCAATATGAATCTATATTAAAAGGTATATCCTTGAACCTGTTACAATCACTAGATTCAACTTATTAATCAAATAAAATATGTAAACCTTATTGAAGAGTGATAACTGATATAAGAGAAATCCACCAATGGATATTTTAGTCTTTATCTTCTCCCTCCTCTCCTTGTATAGAAATCCCATCGAGTTAATCTCTCCTAACATTTTTCCTTTATAATTATCGCAACGTGATCTCTCTATCTCTTTATTATCCATCTTAATATTTTTTAATTATTATTATTAAATAAAAATTAATTCAAATAATAAAATTATGAAAATTGTATTTAATGTGTGGAAATTGTGATTATGAAATTTTCTATACCTCAAAAAAACTAAATGGATTTAATCCCCATGATCCTCTATCCATAATAAACTCTCAATTGATCTTGTGGTCCCATTGGTTATGATATTTAACTAATTTTACAAAAATAATCATAGTCCTCTAATTTAAACCAGTTAAGAGTATTCCAAATAAATCCTCTATCTTTTATCTTTATTAAACATTTTTCAAATCATCATATTTGAAAAAATTAAATTATCGGGTTCTGATATTCCTAATTAATTTTCATTTAATTATTCCCTTAAATATATAAAAATATTTGGTTTAAATATCTTTCCCATTTCCTATAAAAACCCACAATAAAATATCCATTAGTTTATGCTTACATGCTTGAGGAGTTGTGATTTGAAGCTTTATTCATGGAGTAAAATATTTCTTTATATCATAAAATCATCTCAGCTAGAATCATGATTAATTTGAATAATAATGATATTTGAATCATTTAAGAACATCATAGAATATTTTAAATTAGTTCATATTGTAATAAAAAAAATTAATATTATATAGCACTATGTGATCTTAGTAATTTTCTAAAATCCCACAGAAATATCTGGAGTTGTCCTTACATAAAAATAGGTTACTCTTATATAAAATCAGAATATATATTATATATCATATAGAAACTCATAATTAATCTTCCTTATAAACATATTAATCTTCAATATACTCTATCTTAACATTATATATAATTTTGAATACTTACAGTTATACTTTAGTATGATCTAATTTACATTTATGTATCACAATAAATTTTACTTTGTCATAGATTTACTCGTACATATGATCTGGGAGATATCAATTTACTTTTCTTCATCCTATAAACCTTTATTGTTATTTTTTTATATTATTATGTTACTCTTACATGTCATAGGTAATATTATCCATCCCTTTCCCAAAAATATCTTGAATTGTTTTTTGAAAATTCTATTTCCATGCATTTCACAGACCATATTAGACCTTTAAAGATCACTAGTATCCTTTTCCTCTCTACTCAAAAACACCTCTAAAACCTTTCTTCCATAATCTTATCCACCTAAAATAAATATCTGAATCATCCATATTTATTGAAAATAAATACAAAATCATCATAAATGAATTAAATAATTTCCTCCTTTGGATTTATTGTTAATACCATAAATTTTTATTATATTAAACTTTTAAGAACTTCTTCTGAAATCTAAAATATCCCCCCCCCCCGCTTAATTATTTTAACTAGATAGAGATGTAAAACCTATTTTCTACACCTCATTAACAATAAAGATAAATATTCCCTTGATAGGGTAGTTTAATCCACTTAAAATTAATGAGTTGTAAAGTAATCATCTCTAAGTATACTTAAGAAAACTAGTGTAGAAAACAATCGAGGTTAATTCATTCATCAAGGTTATCCATAAAACCATCCATCATTTGATTCCAAGAATATAAACTATTTAAGAAAACTTTTAAAAACGTTATTACACTCATCTCAATAAACAAAATTAAAAATATCCAATAACAAGAAGGTTTCTACTCTAGTATATTATATATTCTCTATTTTAAAAATAAAACAGACATGAGAGTTAGGTAAACTCATAAGCCATTCATTAGAGATATTGGGTAATGGGAATAACTCCCATTCATAGACTTAATTTCTCAAAAGTCTCTATTTGAAGTGTTTTTGTAATAATATCAATAAACTTATCCTTGGATGGAATAAATTCTAGATTTAATATACCTTCATCCACCATTTCCTTCAAAAAATTACACTTGATATCAATGTGATTTAACCATGAATGTTACACTAGATTCATGGAAAACTTTATATCACTTTTATTTTTACAATAAATAATAAATGGATACTCAATAATAAAATTCATATCCATAAGTTTATCCTTCATCCAAATCATTTGTGTAGATACATATGATGAAAAAACATACTCATCTTCAATAGAACTCAAGTTGAGTAGTTATTGTCTCCTGTAATTCCATTCCACACATATTTAACCTACAAATAATACTCCACCAAAATTGGACTTTATATCATTAATATTTTTAGCATAATTAGTATATATAAAGCCCTATAAGTGCATCCCACCTTTATTGTCATAAAAAGTTATAATTGGAATTAATTTTAACATACCTCATAATCCTCTTATCTAACAGGAAATATGACCATTTTGGGTTGTATTGATACCTTGAACAAAAAAGTGATAGAATACAGAATTTCTAGCCTTGAGGAAGTAAAATATAAAAAACGACCAATAATTTTTCTAAGTATTTATCATTAAAAAATTTCCTTTCATCATCCTTTCTCAATGTTGTTCAAACTTGAATATGTTTAGACACTCCTCTTGATTCTTCCATACCATACCTTTTCAATAACTCCTTAGAATATGTTTATAGTGATATTAATATGTGGTTAGTATCATGGGTGATTTGAAAACACAAGAACAAATTTATTTCACCAAGTTAGTACATCTAAAAGTACTTCTTAATTTTTGTTTAAAATCCATTAAAAAATTCTCCTCATTACTATTAGCGATAATTTCCTCAATATAAAAAATCATAATGAATTATGTGGTGTTGATATTATTTATATACAAGTTTTTTCCCACCAAATTATCCTTATTTTATGATTCTCAATTATTAATACATCTTGAAATATCAATCTCTTAAGGCTTACTTCAACCCAAAAAGATACTTCAATGTTCATACCTTGTTTTTATCAGTATCAATCATAAAACCCTAAGGCTACTCTATATAAACCACTTCATTTACAGGACCATTTAGAAATGAAAACATTATATCCATTTTAAAAACATTGAAGTTTATCTGAGATACAATTATAAGAAAAATTTGGATGGTCTCAAGCCATGAAACAGAGGTAAATGATTCCTTAAAATCAATGCTTTTAATTTATGAGTACCCATTGCACACAAGTTTAGATTTTTTCTATTTCAACCTCACCTTTCTCATTTATATTGTTTATAAAAACCCATTTTGTGATAATGATAGTTTTATCCTTGGACATAGGCACAAGGTCATATTTTTCATTCATTTAAATCTGATCCATATCTTCATTAATATCTTTAATCCATTATTTATGCTCAAATCCTCATTAATAGTTTGGGGCTTAACTTATGAAAATAGAATAGTGTGACTAGATGTTACAACCTACCTTTTTATTTTCACTCCTTGATTCTTATTTCAAATTATATATTTCTAATTAAAATTGTTTCTTATCCTTCATGTTTTCTTATAGTTCTTGAATCCACAACTTCATCATTAGAGTAGAAATAATCAACATCACCATCAATATTTTTTTCATTATCATCAAGTTTTATAGTAGGTTTAGAAGTGACAAAATCATCCTCATCGTCATAATTTTATATTTTTATGAATTATTTATTTTCAAATACTTTTATTTCATCATAATAAATTATCCACTGATATTTATTTTTATATAATCTATATGAGCTTCCTTTTTGTGTATAACCAAGAATTATTTCATCTGTTATCAAAATTTATAATATTTATTACCTTATTCATAAATAATAGTATACTCCATAACACTCTAAAGTTTTTTAGATTTAATTTTTTTTCTTTTATAACATCTTATTTGAATTCGTATTTAAATTTGTCCAAAAAAAGAACCCAGTTTGAATAATTCCATTAGTAGTTATAGCTTGTAACTTGAAATATCGTTAATTTTCTTCCATAGTTAACAATATTTTTAACTGTATCAACAAGAATATTTTTTATCCTTCCATCCACTAATTTTTTTAGAGTATAAGGTGTAAAAAACTCGTGTCTTATTCTATGTTTTTTAGGATACATTTAAAAAAAAATTAAAACTCACTCCATTTTCTCATATCGGCCTCTTCAAATAAAAAAATTATTTTTAGCCAGACTTATGAAACTTTAAAATATGCTCAAAAATTTATTTTTTTGAGACATAAACATAATGAATGTTATTTTAGTAATTTTTTCAATGAATGTGATGAAATACCTATCTTCTCATATCGACTTATTAGTCATGAGTCCACAAACATCATAGTGAACTTTATTTAATGCCCTTTTATTTGTTCATCTAAACTCCCTTGTTACTTATATTTAACATCTTACCTTTTTTATTTGTCTTGAAATTATTGATAGTGTCTTCATTAAGAAGCATAATTTTTCTCATAGCCCCATGTTTCCCCTGAAACATGTATTCTGATTAGGAATCACTACTTCTAGATGGTTTCCATCATATTTATTTATGGAACTGGAAACATCCAATAGTTCTATATCTAAATGGACCTGCTTCTAAAGGCAGAAGTTCGTTAGGTTTATTTGACCTATGATACTTAAGAACTCATATTGGTCAAGAGGATGGGAGGTCAGGCTCATCACACACTTTTGGGGGGAATTATTTCCTACTTCAGGACTCTCTTATAGATCTAAGATATGTTCATGAATCCTTATTAATTTACCAAGTATAATGTAGATTTCCCTTCCAAATAGAAATAAATTATTTTGAATATATGAAACTTATAATCATCCATATGTATTCGAGGTTATTCACCAATGGAGATATTCGTATGTATTTGAGGTTCTCCATCAATGGTATCCAATCATATACTACTTACAGATTCTTTAGTTGTTTTTATGATGATGCATGTTTTTAAGCCACTCTATGAAGCACTCAAGAATTTATGATCATCTAGGTAGACAAAAGTTGTTTTGATGTTGGGATCATACCCCTAAATGGGATACCTAAGTATCATCGTGAAAGGAATAAAAACCCTCTTAGTTCTGTTCCACTTAATGGGACACATCATACCTTTTAAGGTCACGTGATAAGGACTTAACCGTAAAATTTAATTTCATGTGGTAAAGAAAACTAAGAAGATGGTGATTAGTCAAATCTTGATGTGGAACTTATGGCTAAGCAGCCCAAGGAAACTGGAAAGGATATGAGTATCCAAGTTAGATTAGACATTGTTGGGAATATAGCCCAGAAATAAAAGTGTTGATTTGGGGTTTTGGGTTTGAACCCCAGGGAGGCTTCCTTTGTATCCCACTCAGATGGGAATCAAATACCATTAGTTTTAAAAGTCTCAATGGTTAATATGTCCCTTTGAGAGAAAAAATAGGTTGGGGGCTTACTTCTACAAATGATACCCACGTAATGAGGTCCATGATAGATGTCTTAACTCATGGAGATTTAGGGGGGCATAATTTGGGGTTTAATATTAATGAGGATTTCTAGATTAATGGAGTTAGGTTTGGACTCATAAGGAGGATGTCCAGTGAGCACGAGCCTTGGGTGAAGGCTTCCTACATATCCCAAAAATGGTGCGAATCAGAGTTCTCGTAGTTCAAGAAGTGAGGTGGATTATGAAGATGTAATACTAATCAAAAATATCTAAGACCATGTGAGTCATAATCAGTGTGAGAAGCAAGAGGATTTTAAATATTCAATAAATCACACACTTTCTCCTCCATCTATTGAAGAGGTTGGGCCTACGGAAAAAGAAGTCGAGATGACGGTGGATGAGGGCGCTGAATAATGAGCCCTTCACTTTGAAATGACAATTAAATGTCATTGGGTCCGACCCAAAATTCTAGGGGCTTACTCCATGAGGGATTTGTAAAATTGATCCCTGTATAGGAGAGAGAATTTTTGTATGTCTAAAATAAAATTATATGTAAACCATACCTTCCCTACCAGGGAACTGAGGCTCTAGGTTTTAGAGACAAGGGACAAACATGGGTTTAATCCTAATCCTCTAAACCAAGAACTCCCCAACACTTTTACTAGGATAATATCCATCATTACCATGGAAATATATCTCTATAGACATTGCAAGAACCCTAGATTCCCAATAGTAAAAGTATGAGAAACATCTAACCATAGATATAAAAACCCAAATAGGAGACACACTATTGTTACTTTCCCTAAGGTTTAGTAAATCAGGAGGTCTTGGTGGAGGTTTCAACATGATACCTTTTAGATAAGGGATCCAAGGAAGAATAATATCTTCCATGAATGGATTTTAAGAAGGCTTCATGAAAGGCTTGAAGAGGCTAAAGAGGTGAGGCAAACCAAATATGGTCACTCAAGTCTCTGGTGCATAGGTATTGGGCGCGCAAGTAGGCTTGGGAGACCTGATGTCACCTTAAGTGATGAAAACCCTAGAGGATAATACTTGGTTGAAACTTGGATCAAGCCTTCAAGAGTCCTCATAGGTATTCTCGGAAGCGGGTTTCTCAAGATTCTATATAAATAATGGAGGGCATGTAAGTGTTCTTGATTTAGGGAGGTTGGGAACTTGGGGTGTGCAAGTGTTATGAATTTCAAACAATGAATGGACTTAATTCCTATGAACCTCCTTTAATTAATTTTCCTTAGGTGTTAAAGAACTACCTGAGAGGTTTCAGAAGACTTGGGCGAAGCACAAGAGTGACCATAGCAGTAATTGCACTTCAGTGAAATTTTTCCATACAAATAAAGACTCCATGGGTCTATTTATAGGGAAAAATAGGATCCTAGAAAAATTGAAGATATGGCACTCAAGTGTCTTTCATTCTGAATATGGTGGCACCCAAGTAGACTTGTGTGTTTCCAATGATTGGGCTTAAATTGAGTGATCTAAATTTTATGCATTTACACATCTTTAAATTCTTCATGTATTTTCCCCTCCTTTTTATAAGGTATTTCCCTTTATCACTTTTTAATCCATGAATTAGAATTAAGTGTCAACAAAATCCCCCCCCCCCCACCTCATGATTAGATCCAAATGAAAAAAGAATCTTATGATGAGGTAAATTGATGAATAAAATGGTCAATAAGTCGCTCTTGATATGGCGTGCAAGGTAGTGGAATGCAAGGTAGTGGCGCGCAAGGTAGTAGTGCACAAGTTGGCTTCAGCATCTATATATAGGCCCTTCACTTTAGTGAAAATAACAAAGGTTCTCAGAAATCAATATTTATGCATGAAATTACCTTCATTTAGAAACGTTTATTAAAAATTTTGGTCACGCTTCCTCTGTATGTGGGACAACACACTTGCACGCCACAATTGAACATTCACACCATAATTCCTTTGTCAATTTTTCTTATTTTTTCGAAAAAATTATAAAATGAACTCACTTAAAAAATGAATTTTGATCTATTTTTCTGATTCAATGGATTCTAAAATAATGTCTCTAAAGAGAAATGGAACTGTTAACAAATTTTTTGGCAACTGAATTGAGGATATGGTGGAGATTGTCAGGCATGATTACTTTGAAGTCGGTGACACTAATCTACCATATTTTTTAAATTATATGAAGATGTATCACCAAGATTTTCAAAGGAGTAATTATTTTCATCATTACAGTTACAGTCATATGAAGGATTCCAATATATCAGATACAAATAATTATGTTCTGGTATCATGGTTTCAAGACCATACCAATTTCTTATCTGCCAATGTTTCGGTTGTGAGCACATATATAAATATTGGTATGGAATCCAAGGCCCATTTCATACATCATAGCCTGTGTGCCCTAGATTTTAAATCACATACACCTGAGCTATAACTAAACTACTATTCATACATTTTTTGAGATTCTCAAACAGATCAATCTAAAGGATAGAATAAAATTTGGGACTTTCACCTGAGAGAGGATGTTAAACCCACATGGATGTGGGAATACTGGGTGTGAAAAACAAGTTTGGAATTTATGGATGATTTGAAAGGTGTTGGAATTTATGATGTCATATGGGTTGGGAAAACCTATGTATATAGAAATGATGATTTTGTGCCAGAGTTGCGGATCTGATAAAGTCCAGAGACAAATTCCTTCCATCTGACACATGAAGAAGTAGGCATCAGTTTTTGGGATGTTTATAAGATTTTATTAGCTCTGTTCCTTATAAATATTCAGGATGAATTTATTTGTATAAAGATGACATGTAATGATGTAGAAGAGACGCCAAACTTGGAACGTGAGCTATTGAAAATATTATACAAACTAAAGAATGAACATATAACAATGTCACATACAATAAGAGATATTAACTATAAGGAATGGATGGGAATATTCCTATTGAAGAAGTAGGATAATGGTCTCAACTTCACGTGTCCAAAAAGTTTTCTGAAGGGAAAAAAGAGTGGTGTACGCGATGCATTCTGGAAAATATTAGAGAAGAGAGGGTTTGAAAAATGACGGTATGAAGTTAACTACAAAATTTTTTCAAAGATGTGTCTTGTGGGTTTCATGGATATGTGTCTTAGTATGTATTTTTTTCTTTGTCAAGATTCCAAGGGTGGTGTAAGGCCTGGAACTTTTGTTATAGCAGCCAAGATGGTAGAGAGAAAGATGGTGGGGTTTTATACCCCTATTCTGTTGAAGATCCATAGGATCTTGTTTCAAATTTGTGGAGGGAATTCTCCTTTCAGAATAGAAGGACCATTCCAGGTTTTATGGGGATGGATTTCCACTCATTTCAGAACCTATGATATGCAGAGTGGGATCCAAGTCCTCAAAAGTTCATTCTGACCATCTCTTTAAGATTTTTCTAGTATTTCACATTTTTCCTTAACACCTTATGACATTAATGTAAGTTTTAGTATGTTCAAGGAGTTCCATATTTTTCCTTATGAGAATCCACCTATGGGGTGATTTTTTGATGATGGGATGACCATCTTAAAATTAGTGGCATATATGATAGCTTTTAGAGATTGTTTATTGGCCATCAAGATTTACAGGGAAATAATATATGAGGCTTACACCCCTTATAGATTCAAACTTTAATTCAAATTCTTACAAAATATTACTATATATCCTCTAATGAATGTTATATTATAGTAACATCTGATGGTGGCTCGACAAATATGATTGCTGATGACTATAAAGAAGACTAGGGGAAAATTTAATTTATCTATCGTTAATGCAACGAGTAGATTGACTATATAGTGTGCGGAGGGTTGGGTTGAATCATACCGTAAAGGAGTTCAAAATAATTTTCTATCTTGGTTCGTAGTAAAAAGGAGAAGTGGGAAGGATCCCTCTCATTTAGAAGGTTCTTCTTTATCATTAGAGTTTCTTTATTATTAGAGGCTGATTCATCAAAGTTAGAGGGTAAAGATGAAAAAGCTCCAAGTTCACCAATGCGACCTCATGTGAGATACAATCCACCTTCCAGAGTCCATTGAGATAAACCATCATCACCAACTTAAGTTTTATCAAGATGGTCTAGTCATCATTGTTCAAAAGAATACCGGGTCCCATTTTATCATCCACTATCTATGAAAGTGGGAATTGGGAAGCCTGTCAGATCTAGGATTTCCGGATCATCTCCACAACTAGCTGGAATGTACTCTAAATATATATGAGTAGATACAGTTCAAACATGGAAAATATTTCATTGTGATTATAAAACCACATGGATAAATGTATGAGAAGGGTTTCATATTCTGGGAATAGGAGATCTGTGAGCTTCATAAAATATCTAATTTTAGAATAATCTTAATAAAGTAAGGATTAATATCTGGGTGATGTAAATGATTATATATGCAACTTATGAATCAATTAGAACTACAAAAAAACTGAATTATAAGATATATCTTTGCACCAATGAAGGAATTAACCCTTTATTTGATGAATAATGGTGTAATTTTGTTGATCTTGAATATATAAGTTTTCTTTTTCTTATATTCCTTTCTTTATTTCTATTTGAATTTAGTCAAAGAATCATTTCACAGGGGAAATACCATCTTAAATTGCATTTGACTAAGTGAAATTTGAATGAATCTCCATCACCACAGTATAGCCCTAAAGGTACTACACTTGGAGCTGTTGGATCACCCTATGAATCGAGAGAGATATATCCTAGCCGATAGGCCATGTATGATGATATGGTAGGAGGATTGAGATCTCTAATACCTATTTTTAGAGATGATGATGCAAGTCTAGAAAAAAAAATAAAACAAAGAATAAGATGCACCGAAGAAAGAAAACTATGGTTAAACGTTTTCTCAGAAGTGGTAAGCAGTCTTGACCACATGAATTTTATCCTTATTCATAGAAAGTGCTTAAACTTATTATAATTGAAGGAAATTATTCTGTTTCTTCCCTTAGAGAAATTATTTATGAGCCTGAGGGAACCACAGAGTTCACTTCTGTTCAAGTGAAAAATTCTACCAATGAAGTGACTCCTTTCACTACAGGGGTATTTAGGACAGATGAAACAACATCTATTCCTAGAACTGCTCCTATTACTACTATTATAAGATAGGATACCTCTTCTAATTCATATGTACTTAATGAGAAACTATATGTATTAAAAACTAAATATTATTTATATAATATGTTAGGCTCATTAAATTCACCAGAAAATCCTATGACCAATGATGTTGACCCATTAGATATCATTGAGGAGGCTGCTCAAGGCCAAAAATTGTTGGAGGAGGGTCATGAACCAACCACTTAAGATATTCTCATAGTTGAGACTAATACGAGACATGGTATGTCATGAGAAGATATAATAAATCTTGGAATTTATTTTCAAGGGACATTGGAACATGTTAATATGCCCAGTTATTTAGAAGAATGTGATGTTCCTTATATGGAACTAAGTGGATGTGATTTTTTATTGTTTATTCCATCAATATTCCCATGTATAATTTTCTGACCATGATCAGTTGAAATGTGTAGCTCTATCTACAAAAACTGATGTAGTGATGATGCACAATGGAAGCGTCAATATCATTGTCAATACCACTGTTATGGAGGTATTGGCTCAGGTGAACCTCAAAATAGAAAATCTTTCTAAGGTTAATTTGGAGAAATATGAGTAATTACAAGAAGGTATCCCACACCAACAAGTGTCAACCAAAACTACTAAGGTTGGCAATATTGGGGAGGGGTCTTCTCAGGCTATCGATCTATTATTATGTAAGGGTTATCAAGAATTTTATCGTGTTCTCTATCATAATTACTTTCAAGTTAATAGTGATTTAAATTTATCATGTAGGATTATCAGCTTCAATGGATAGGTCGGAAGGTGAAATTTCTTCATCGTCTCAACCAGCATTAGTAATTAAAGCATCCAATATTGGGGAAGGAATAGAACATGGCACTTCATTAATTACATTAATCCCAGAATATGTTCCCCCTTATGAAAGAAATTATAAATCAAATCTAGAGTTATAGAAGGATATTTTCCTTTAACATCTCATGGAATGGAAGAACATATGAAATATAATATCTGAGGTACCCCTTGAAGAATTGTATTCATGAATTTCACATCTTTTATCTCTGTTCACTACATTGGAATTTGGGAGTTTTTAATATCGTAAAATCCATACTGCACTGAAAGAGACCATCCAAAAAAGGGAGAAAGAGAAGAAACATATAAAACATCTGATAAAAGAAAAATTGTTTGTCAATACTGATGAATTCCAAGAAGAATTATCCCAATCTTAGGCCAATCATACTGTAGAGATGATAGGACTCAGCAGCAAGTTAAAGAGAAGACTATTCAAATATCACATCACCGCCAAGAGTTGGATATCGTTATAGGGGAGCTTGACCAACTTTATGGTTTGATAGAAGAATTCCATAAATAGGATGAAAAACCATTATGGATGACAAGGAAGCACTTTCTCAAGTTGAGGATAATGATATTTGTCAACTAACTGAACTTCAACAGGAATCTAATGGAGCTCAATAGGGTATAAAAAAAATGAAAAGCTATGTCGATGGCCTTTTATGTTTTATAATGGATGAAATCTATTTTTTGGATGTTCCAATAGGACTTTTATTGCTTATAAATTATAATAATTTTGTTTCATAATCATTTACATATTCATCCTAGTAATGAAACCTCTATTTTTTTCCTAATATCAATATTAAAGAAAATTATTTGGTAAGATTTTAGTTTTTATTAGATTTCCCTTTTCAGGTTTTCAACCTAATAGTATTTTTTCCATTTAAATTTTTTTATTTCTCGATGTTTCCTAAACCATACAGAGAGTAAGTATAGAGAGCTAAGACTAACCTTTTTCCCAGATTTCCCTTTTCCAGTTTTCAACCTGGTGAGTAATTTTAATTTTTTTGTTGGTAGTTTAAATTTATGAAAGTTAGACTAATAAAGATAATGTTTAAGGTCGAATATATTTGACCATGAATTTTGAAATTACAATCCAAACAAGGCTTGATAGTTGAGAAAGGTCCTAATATTCATTAGATACTTCTAAGGGGAATCATTAGGTATGATCTTTTTTTATGGTCACCAAATATAAAACTTGAAATATCGGAATAGAGGAGGTATTTCATAATAATGAAGTTATCACTATTTGACAAACCCATTATGGGGGCTATAATTTGCAGGTCCAGATATGGCATGTGCTGCATAGACAAACAATGGAATCCTTAGGTTGATAAACCCATTTTTGGGGTTGATTTATTCAAGAACAACTGGGGAATATAGTACATAGTCAGTTAAAGGATATCTCAAGAATTATGACATTCTATTACTGATAAAAAAAATATATTTAGGATTTTTATGTCTCAGGACCATAGTGGGTGGCTTTGATAAGAAAAGAAACCAAAGAATAAAGTGGTCATCTGTGCCGACATAGGCTATGAATGAGAAACCAATCCTACATGAATTTGGTATGTGAAAGAGGGTACACTTCATCATAACAGGGTTTTTTGATATTATAGTGTGCAATTTAAAGTCATGCTATAATTGAATTAGGGGGTTGTGTAGTTTAAAATCATGAAGCAAGGACATTATGCTATGCAGTTTAAAGTCATGTAGTAAGGAAATTAGGGGTTTTTAAAAAAAGGCCTTTATCTTCGACCAAATATTTTATGGTTTTCCAATTCTTGGTAATTTTTTCTAGAAATGTGCTACCATATTCAGGTATGGAATGGGAGAATTGAAAGTTGTGATTTGGGTGAATCCGAAGAATGATTTGGAAAAAGGTATAATGGAATTAGAGGGTGTCTCTTCCAAGAATGAAGTTACCACAATTTTAAAAAACCATTACGGGCCGATATTATGCAGTTCCAACTAGGAAATATGCTTTATAGCCAATTAGTGGCATCCTTATGTTGAAAGTACTATTATATAGGTGAATTTAATGCAAGGCCACCGAAGGGAACATACTGGATAGTCAGATAAAGGAGCTCTAAGAAAATAGAAATTCTATTGCTAAAAGTTGATGAATTTTTATGGAGATTAGGATATTTCAAAGCATAGAGTTTGGCTTACGGAGTAAAATACCTAAATAGAGAGTGTATATTTTTAGTCATGATTTTGAAAGAATTGGAGGAATAATATCTCTATGAAGGATTGAATCAAACATAGGAAATATGATATCTATAGTTTTAAGTCATATTACTAGGACCATAATATCATGGAAACAATGGATGATATGTGGTCAAATGATCAAGTTTATTTTAATATGCTATGAACACATGGAGAGGGGAAATGTGTAAACCATGGTCTTGGAGGCTTTCAGGTCGATATAAAGGATATGGGAAAAATATACAATGGATGATTGATTTAAAATATGGGTTCCTGTATATTGTTAGCAATGTTTGAAAGGTACAAAATAACCTTCTACCAATAATGAAGTTACCACTCTTTGAAAAACCCATTATGGGGTTGTATTACGCAGGTCCAGCTAGGGCATACAATGCATATCCAAACAGCAGAATCCTTTGGCTGATAGGACTATTATGTAAATGAATTTTATACAATGCCACCTAGGACACGTAATTCATAGTTAGGAAAAAGAGTTCTCCGGTATCAGAAACTCTGCCACCAGAAACCAAAGAAATATTATGAATATCTAAAAGTATTCAAGATTAAGAGTGTGAAATGCCAAAGGGGTGATGTTTAATGCACATGAGAAATATTTGAGTCAATATTGGGAATGAGTTTGGGGTCCCTTACATAGATCTGACTCATATGTATAATGGGAATATCTTTTGTTTCCCTAGTAAGATCTCTAAGGATATAACCTAAAATAAAGGGCTTCTATATTTATTTTTAATTATATGTGAGAGATGTGAAATTTTCAATTAACCCATATCTAGAACTAAGGTCTAAGTAATATTTTTCACTACGTATCTCAATTGGATGAGAATAAATCCATACATAGTTCTTTGGGTACCCTGCAGTTTTAAAGTCATGTGGAAAGGACATTAAGGGATTTGATATAAATGGAATTTGAATTTCTTCACATAGATCTAAATCATACATGGGATAGAAGAAGATTTTAACATCATGTTATAGTTGAACCTAGGATTAAAAATACATACATCACTATGTATATCAGATAAATGAGAATCAAGCTAATTCCTATGAAGTTTAACATATTATGGTGAGGGAAAAGGTGAACTAACGTGAAATGACTACATATCTCATAAAAAATGAGAATCATAACACACATAGTTTTTTTAAGAAGATCATGCAGTTTATTGTCATGTGATGAGGACATATAACCCAAAGTAGGAATTGAAATATCTTATTTATATAGATAAGTTATTTAACTAATTCCTAAGCTCATGTGAACTGTGCTCGGTGTGAGAAATAAGGAGTGGTAAATGGTCTCTTCTCTAACACAAATGTATAACAAGTAAAGAATAAGGGTATGATAATTATATGGTGGCTAAACCAGGTTATAGGACTCAGGAATCATTACATATCTTATTGAAGAAAGAATCAATACACATGTAGTTCTTGAGATTTATCCCCATATCAATTAAGCTATGAAACAGGGAAGAGGGCTTTTAAATTTCTAGGATGATGGTTGGGACTAAAGAAGAATGTCCAGGCATCACTATGTATACCATTAAAAGGAGAATCAACATACAAGTCTTGGAAGAATTCCCTATGAAAATTTGATTTTTACATAGGTAAAAGAAATAGGGTTTTCTTTTATGAAATTGCAGTTAGGACCAAGATTAGAGATCTGAATTTCACTACATATCTCATATGGATGATAATCAAGCCACACGTAGATCTTGAGACATTCCCTCTACATGTTTGATTTATACACACAGGGAATAAAGGGGATTTTTTCATGGTTGAGTCCAATATTGGAGATCTAGGCGTCTCTACGTATCCCATTGAAATGAGAATCAATCCAAAAGAATTTCTTAAGACATTACTAATGTAGGTTTTATTCATACACATGTGGAATAAAGGGGATTTTTGTCAAGGTTGGTCCCAATATTGGAGATTTAGGCACCTATGCATATCCCATTAAAATGAGAATCAATCCAAACATAGTTCATGAGATCATTTATACACCAATTGGATTTGATGTGAGAGATGGGGGATTTTAATACATTACAGAATAATGGTTAAACTTAAGACACAATATGTTATGTAGATCAAACCATGTATTCTAGAAGAGTAAGTTGTATAAATTTGGTTCATATGAAGGAGGAAAGTGGGAAATAAATTTTGTTATGGTTGTGGATGGGCCCAAGATTGGATATGTCACCATGTATCCTATTATAATGAAAATCAAGCTACACATATTTCTTGAAAATATTATTCCCAGTATAGATATGACTCATAAACACAATAAATGGGGGGATTTTTATTTTTTTTGTGGCTGGGACCAAGATTGGAGATCTGGGTGTCTATACATATCTCATTGGAATGAGAATAAATCCATACGTAGTTCATGAATATCAGTCTCTATGTAGATCTGATTCAAACATAGGGAGACATGTAACTCATGTTCCACTAAGTAGTAGAATGATATGATTAATGATTGTGCATGGAAGAATTTTTTTAAAAAAAAACAATAAGTAGTTCCAATTTGTGGTATCTTGGGGGATTTATTAATGTCAAATGATGGCAACATTAACCATATAGTTTAATGTTGTAAAGTGAGGACAAATGATGTCATGCAGTTTAATGTCATGTGAAAAGGAAAAATGATGTCCTTCATTTTAATTTTATATTACAAGGAAAAAGATGCTACGTGTTTTAACATCATGTAGCATGGAATCATATAATTATTATGTAGTTTAATGTCTTGAAACTAGGACATTACTCTGTGTGATTACACAAAGTACATCCTTAATAATATTTCATTGGTTGGAGTTGTAATAAATTTTCCAAGCTTTGAGATTTGGGAATAATCTCCATTAAAGTTGACCTTATGTATATAATAAGGTCCTACCAACTTTGGCTCGATATTTTGAGGCTTCTTTCCTGGTATCATCAGAGTTCTGAGGAATAATACCAATTCTCCTTGAATAAATGAGAAAAGGTGAACTTTATTATTTAAATCTCATGATATTCTATTTTGAGAGACTTCCAAATGATGAAAAGTATAAAATCTATTTTCATCCAAACATCCCAGCTCATAAAATAACTTCTAAGATTGTTCATCTATAGAAAACTGATCACTGATGAAAAATCAATGTGAAGACAATTGAATTTCAATAGGCAGCAATGCTTCTATCCCATATACCAACTAATATGAGGTTGACCGTTTTTTAGTATGAGTTGTAGTACAATAATCCCACAAAGCACAAAATAGATTATTAGGACAAGACGTTTTATCTTTATCCACCATATTTTGGAGTATATTTGATAGGGTATTGTCTAAATCCTCTATCTTTCCATTTTTCATTGCATGGTAGCGAGATGAATGGTTGGACTTGATATTAAACTCCTAATATAGCTTCTTTAACTCAGAAGAACATAATTTGGTGCCATTTTCAATCAATATGGTATAAGGGACACCAAATCTAGTAATGGTATTAACTTTGACAAAGCTAACAATGTTTTGGCCCTGAATTCTTTGAGAGGTATCATCTCATCCCATTTGGAGAAGAAATTGGTATCAGTAATAATATACTCGAACAACTTAGCCATAGCTGTAGGATGGGGTCTTACTACATCCATTCAACATATAACAAATGGCCAGAAGTATTTAGCTATATGTAGAAACTTTGGTGGTTGATGAATGAAGTTGGAATGCATCCAGCAGGGATAAAATCTCATAGATAAATCTATGAAATCTTGTGTCATTTAAGGCCAAAAGTACCCAAGTATTTGAATTTGATTAGAAAGCATCTACCCAGACTGGTGAGAACCACATGATCTGGCATGTACTTCTTTCATGAGAGTTGTGGTTTCATCCCCATCAATATATCTGAGAATAATTCCATCAAATCCTCATCTATAAAGGATCTTCTACTGATCTGGGACATCATAAAGAGTGATATTAACTACTCATCACCAAATATGTTCTCTTTTAATTTTGTCTAGTGTAAGTACCCCATTTTAGATATATTCCATGATGGGTATTATCCATCCCATGGTATGACTATATGACTCACAAATGGGACTGATTTCATTGATCTTCTCTATTATAATTTCAAAAAAATGTTAAAACAACTCAATGATGAGAAATGTTAATGATCGTTGCATCCTGATTTGGATTTTACAAGGTTGTGGCTACATTTTCCAATGCATAAAATTGGGCATTTTATGACTGCGGGATATAAGACAATGTTATAACTGAAGGGAATTCTTACATTAAACCTCAAACATAATCACTCATGGGATTAGTTCTTATTTTCTAATGGTTTAATCCCAAATTATTTGTTTTATTACCAATTATGAATCATCTTTCACCTCTATGTAATCCCCTCATACTTAGAGTGCTAATTATATGCCTGCAATGAGAGCTTGATATTCTGCTTCATTGTTGGTACCACCTTATGATAACTGAAAGGAATATGGAAACACTGCCTTCTCTGGGGAGACAAGAACAATTCCTAACCCAACTTTGTTAAGTTTATGTTTTTCCATTCTCTTCCCTATTAGACTTCATGAAGCACTATCGAATTAAATTTCCCATATTTGAGGACTTTCTTTAATAGAGAAGATTTCTTTATCATGAAATTCAATATTCAATGTTGTCTCTTCCGTAGATGGGTTCTTAGAAAAGAAATCTATTAAAATTTGGCCTTTTAATACTTTCTGAGGTAAAAAATATATATCAAACTGTTACATGATAACCTCCCACTGTTCCAAATGTCTTGTAAGCAAAGGATAACTGAGGTTAAATTTGAGTGGGTTATAGTGAGATATTGATGAACCTGATTTGTTTATACATTTACACATACTTTATTGAAAATACGAACATGTCTTCAGAAAAAACCTAATACTTAGTTGAGAAATACTGTGATTTCGGTGATCTTGTTCATTTTTAGGCAATTTTTGGCCAAACACACAAATCAGTGGAAAACTGAGCAAAATTTACAACTACATGGTGTGTGCATATATATACACCATGTACAGTCTAACTCAGACATGGATTGGATTGGAAAATTACATTACCATGTTACCAGAATCACGTACATTCCATGTATGACAACTACACACCATGTATAGTATTCTAGAAGTGGTTGGTTGTTGAGAAAAAGTCTACATGCCCAGGTGGCCAGCTAACATGGACACGATGTGTCTACCCTTATAGAAGCGGTTAGTGGCTGATAAAAGAGATTACATGCCATGTATGGTGGTGCTACATGTCGTGTATACCCACTTACCAGGTGGCGCCATGTTCCAATTCAAAGACGGCGTGTTAGGACACCTACCAGTGGAGAAAAAGATGACAAAAGCACATTGACAAAAGTACACAGCGTGTACTTTTTCCACACGTTGTGTACTTTTATTTTTAATAAATAGAGTCCTTGGCCTCTGGTTCAGAGAGAAAAAGGAGGGGGTGAAGGTCTAAAGGAATGAAGCTCTGCTACCTTGCTACCATCATTCAAATACTTCTCCATTCTACCATTCTATTAAAGAGCCAATCTCCCCTCGAAGTTTTTGCAATGATCGCATCAGGTATCGAGGGTTTTGTTTTTATTTTCTCCTCTATGTGTAACTAAATACCCAGTGTGTTGGGGTTGTGGGTGATGAAAGAGTTGTAATTTTGATTTGTTTTTATGAATGTGTTTGTTCTATTAACCTCTTATTATTCTTTTTTAATCACTTCATTTTATCACTGAAAATTCTGTTCTAGACCAAGGGAAAAATTTTCTAGGATCCAAAAGATGAATAACGATGAATACTTTCATGATCATTAGAAGTATTTATCCACTAAAAAATGGACTAATCCAAAATAAAGAACTCTGAAACACTAACTACCATACTAAGGAGTCAGTTTCTTCAGCTCTAGACATAAGTTTACTGAACCAAAGAAACCTTGTTACAAATTGAAACCCAAAGTGTTGGGTTATTATGAACAAAAAAACCTCATAAGAAATTTATTTAATGAACAACCTCTTTAGAATACATAGCCCCAAAAATTTTCCTTCATATTTTCATCAAAACCAACCTCTTGTGTTTTCATTTATCTATTATGTAATTTTCAAAATAAATTTAAATCCAATTTCCTTTTTAACCAGACATAATAAAATCAACTCTAAATTTAGTACAATTCACTAAAACAAAAATAAAAACTAGATAAGAAAGTCAAAAATAACTTCTTGTTCCCTATGGATCGACCCCTTTCTGGTACTATACTCATTAGGGTAAAAAAATTTGAGATACCGATAACATACCTTCGGTAAAACTACTCACCAAATTTTGGCGTCCTTGCTGGGGAACTAAAAAGTTAATTTTTCCGTTATTTTAATTTTGTTTGTATCACATTTTAATGGAAATAAAAATAATAAATTCCCAAAAATATCTTTTATAATCTCATTTATTTTTATCTTTCTTCTTCCTCGTTTACACTTGGTGTGTTTAGTATTTTGCAAGTCCATAGGTGTATGAGCGTCTACCTCACTCATTCCAAG
This sequence comes from Viscum album, assembly GCA_963277665.1. Taxonomy (NCBI): domain Eukaryota; kingdom Viridiplantae; phylum Streptophyta; class Magnoliopsida; order Santalales; family Viscaceae; genus Viscum; species Viscum album. The sequence goes on from OY728131.1 coordinate 1,982,994,811, forward strand.
AGTACTGAGTCATCAGGGGTTTTCCCAATTGGCCCCGAAATCGAACGAATACTCTTGAGGTTCCAACATGCACTCATGTCCAAGCACAACCAAAACAATCCAATAGTGCAAAACAAAGAAGGAAATCCAGCCACCATCTAAGGAGCTGGACAACCATTTGGTCTGGATGACAACTAGAACTAGCAATCTCCACTTGCTCTAGGGTATGGCCCACAATATCTCCAACAGTTCCAACCAGAGCAGATGCCAATTTTATAGCCAGGTCAAGATCCGTACTTCACCCCTTAGGAAAAACAATAAATGCCACCTCCACTCGCTCAACAGCCACCTCCACACCATACTCTTATGGAGTATGTCCATCCATCTATTCATAAAGCTGAAACGGGCATCGTTTATCCCCCGATGCAAGCCCAACACTTGGAGATAAAACCTTCCATTATGTAGCTAATCTAGAATACCATTCAGTTTGGTGGCCTGCCCAGTGAGGACCCCAATGCACATATCTCCAATTTTCTGGAGGTCTGTGACACATTCCGCTACCCCAGAGTGTCCATGGACACCATTTTTCATCACCTCATTCACTTATGTCTAAGGGATAAGGAAAAAGACTAGATTAAAGGTTTGCTGCAAGGATCTATCCTCACCTGGGAGGAACTAGACCAGGGGTTCCTGTCTAAATACTTTCCACCCTCGAAGACGATGACTCTATGGAACAAAATACACAACTTATAGCAGCACGAATTGGAGTCATTGTATGAATAATGGGAGTGATTCATGGAGATGTTGTGAAAATTACCACACCACGGACTCCCACTTTGGATGCATGTCTAAACCTTTTACAGAGGACTGAAAACGAATACAAAGTCTGTGGTGGATGCTGCTGCTAAGGGTATAATTATGAGGAAGTCCCATTAAGAGATTTTAGAACTACTGGAAGACATGTCTGCCAGCAGCTTCTAGTGGCATTCCGAGCGGGGAACACATAAATAAGGTATGCATAATATTGATGCCACAACTATGCTAGCTACCATGTTGGACGTTGTGTCCAAAAAGATCGACACGCTCAATATGAAGGGCGCATCCCAAGTACATACAGCAAACCATCCAACGTGCATCGAATGTTGTGATAACCACATCATGAGAGAATTCCCAAGTTCTGCAAGTGGCCCTTCGACGAGTGAGGTGAGCTATGTGGCCGAAAACTGAGGGTCAAACCAGTAACAGTAGTTCCAGAACCTGGCATGGAATGATCAACAGAACACAGGCTGGGGCCAACAATAGCAGAATCTTCCTCCCCAAAGACCTCCCAGTTATTGTCAGAATCCTTATCAAAACCAGTACTTGAGGAAAAAACAGCCCCAATAGGGCTCTTATCAGTAGTAAGGGTATCAAAACCATCACATGTAGCAGCTGCAATAGCCACCACCTCCACCAGCTGCACAACCACCTCAGTAGAAGAATACCTCAAGGTAAGAGGATCTCATAAACAAATTTATATCTATTGTTGAGACTAGATTCTAGAATCATGAGTCTTTCATTCAAGGCCTAGAGAACCAAATTGGCCAGCTGGAATACCTACTAATAGGGAGGTAACCTGGTACACTATCGGGTAACATTGAGAAGAACCCGAGGGAGGAGGCCCATGCTGTCACACTACAGAGTGTAATGGAGATACAATAGAACCAATCAGCACAACCTAGTACACCTACACCCCTTCCGATGAAGAAGGTACAGTTACGGACCCCTCATCATCTAAAAACCCACTAAAGGAGGCTTCACAACGTAAATTAAAGGAGGTTGTCAAACCCTTTGAGCCTACCTTACCCTTTCTAGAGAGGGTGAAGTAGAGAAAGTTGGACAAACAGTTCATAAAATTCAGGGACGTCTTCAAGAAGCTTCATATCAATATTCCATTTGCATAAGCACTGGCGCAGATGACCACTTATGCAAAATTAATGAAAGAGATCCTCTCCAACAAAAGAAAGATAGATTATCTGGGAACCATTCCACTAAATAAGGAGTGTTTAGCGGTTTTATAGCATTCTATTCCTCCCAAACTCCAGGATCTAGGTAGATTCACTATTACATGCATTGTTGGACCATGTGAGTTTGGGAAGTCCCTCTAAAACTTAGGGGCCAATGTCAACCTCATGTCCCTTGGAGTTTTTAAGAAGATAGGGCTCAATGATCTAAAGCCTACCTGAGTAGCCCTTCAAATTGTGGATCGATCCATCAAATATATGAAGGGGCTACTGGAGGATGTGTTGGTCATGGTGGGTAGGTTGATCCTCCCTGAAGATTTCACCATCCTTGACATGAAGGAAGACCAAGAGGAACCTCTCATTTTGGGAAGGCCTTTATTTTCCACTAGAAAGGTACTGATCGACATTCACTAGGGGGGATAATTTATTGGGTAAGAGATGAGAGAGTATTCTACAATGTCTTCAAAGCCGTCAAGCATGTATCATTGTTATATCATGAGGGATGTTATGCAGTGACCACCATGGATGATCACTTGAACTGAGAAAGGGATGATGTAGTATGTTCTTTTACCTCATATGACTTGGTTATTCTAGACATTCAACCAGACGAAGCACAGGAGGACCTACAATTCCTAGAAGTCCAGGGAGACCACTACTGGCAACATGCAGGTATACCTGATATTATAGAGCAGGAAAAAGTGAAACAACTTGTACCTTCAATTCTAAAGGAACCTGAACTCTAACTGAAGCCTCTTCTATCTTTGAATTACAGGTATTTGGGAAACCATAAAACATTGCCTATTATACTTAGTGCAGGCATGTCGCAGGAGTAGGAGAACACACTTATGCAGGTTTTGAAATAGAACTAGCATGAAATTGGGTGGGAAGTTTCATTTTTGGAAGGCATCAGCCCTACCATTTTCACCCACAAGGTGCTTCTTGAAGAAGGTGTGATGCAATATTTACAACCACAGCGACACCTGAACCCCCCGTGAAGGAAGTTGTGAAAAAATAGGTAATTAATTTGTTGGATGCATGCATCATTTATCCCATCTCGGATAATCCATGGGTGAGTCCCCTATAAGTGGTACCCAAAAAGTGGGGTATCACTGTGATTTCAAATGATAATAATGAGATCATCCCCACATGCACTACCACGGGCTGGAGAGTCTGTGTGGATTACATGAAGCTGAATGAAGCTATGAGGAAAGATCATTTCCCCCCGCCCTTCATGTATCATATGCTAGAGACACTAGCAAGGAACAACTGTTACTACTTCCTCAATGGATATTCCGGCTACAATCAGATTTCCATTGATCTAGAGGATCAATAGAAGAGAACATTTACTGGCTCCTACGGTATGTTTTCTTACTGAAAGATGTCCTTTGTCATGTGCAATTCCCCCTTCCACTTTCCAGCATTGTATGCAGGTTATCTCCCTCCTGGAGCTTCCTCATTTAGAGAAGGGGAAAGATCAATAGATCAGGGAGGATTTCCCTAATGAGCACCTCTTTTCATCTAACAAAACACCTAGACCTTGGTATTCTAATATTACTAATTTTTTGGTTATAGGTTTCATTCACCCTGGCCTCTCCTTCCAAAAAAGGAAGAGATATATTTCTGATGTCATGAGGTACTTCTGAGAAGATCTACTTATGTTTCGATGCTCTGGAGATGGGGTGATATGTCATTGTATCCTAGAAACTGAAGTTTTGGGAGTCCTAGAATTCTATCAAGCCTCACCAGTTGGGGGAAATCATGGTCCTGACCTTACTATAGAAAAGATCTTACAGTTTGGTTTTTTTCCACCACATATATAGATGCTCGAGCCTTTGTTTCCTATTACGAACGATGCCAGAGAACATGTAATGTGGGACTCCATGCTGAGATGCCCCAACACCCCATCCTAGAGGTAAAGATCCTCGATATCTTGGGAATAGATTTCATGGGACCATTACCCCATCTTTTGGGAACACTTACATCCTGGTCTGCATCGACTACATCTCCAAATGGGTGGAAGCCACTGCTAAAGCACGCAACACGACCAAGGTAGTCATAAGATTTTTAACGAAACATATTTTTCAGCAGGTTCGGTGTTCCACATGTACTAATAAGTGATAGAGGAACCCACTTTGACAACACATTGATGAAAGTACTACTGTCGAAGTAAGGAGTGAAGCATCATATGGCGACGCCATATCATCCCTAGACCAGTAGACAAGTGGAGGTATCCAATTGTGAGATCAAGAATATTTTGGGGAAATAGTTAACACTTCGAGGATAGACTGGTCCAAGAAGCTAGACGATGCATTGTGGTCATATCAGACTGCTTTCAAAACACCACTAAGGATTTCCGCATTTCACCTCATCTATGTCAAGCCATTCCATCTGCCATTAGAGTTGGAGCACAAAGCCTACTGGGCCATCAAGGCCAAGAATTTTGATCTGAAGGAAGTTGAAAAGAAGAGTAATTTCCAACTGTCAGAACATGATGAAATCTGATTATAGGTGTATGAGAACGCCAATATATACAAGGAGAAGACAAGAGAAATACACAATCAGATGATTTCAAAAAAAAACTTTCCAACCCAGTGATCAGGTACTCCATTTTAACTCTCGTCTTCGATTATTCCTAGGGAAATTAATATCAAGATGGTCAGGAATATTCCGCGTCATATGTGTATTTTATCATGGAGCGGTGGAAATTTATTGAGAGGATGGTCAACTGTTAAAGGTGAATAGATAGTGGATGAATATTTTACATCAAATTTAGGACTCGGTGGGAATTTTTTCCTCCATGTATCTCAGGTAAGGATAGGTAATTTGGTCGAGCCAAAGACTGAAAAAAAGGAACTTCATGGGAGGAAACCAAGCGGATACACGCCGTGTACCACTTATCCAAATGGCGTTTACTTAATCCACTTCGTTTATCTTCTAACTATTATAAATATATAATTTAACTAAGTAATAAATAGGGATGATGTCGATGTCGATGGTAAGGTCACTGGAGTTTATCCGATCCGTCACCGGTTCAAATCCCTCCCGACCTACCTTCGGCATTGGGTTCCTCCTTTCTTATCTTCTTGTTTTACTACATGGTGTGTGTGGTATTTTTCATGTTATATATATTTATTTTATTATAAGAAAACCATTATAGGGAAGTATTGGTTCTCCAGGGTCGTAACCCAGCTCTAAAAGACCGAGGTTCGAATCCTGAAAACCACCCCATTTCCATCATTTGTCCTTTTAATAAAACCACATGGCGTGTCTTTCGATATACGTTGTGTGCCCCATGTTTTCATTACTAAATTGAAAGGGTTTTATACATAAAGAGATACATGCTGGTGAATTTGGCAGATTGGAAAAGTCTCACAGCCCTAGATCCAAACGACCTAGGATCGAACTCTGCTAATCTCCCTACCTCATCCCATTTTGTATAATTAAAAAACACATGTCATGCATTTCTTTCCTCCCATGTAGTATGTTCCTTATACATTAAATATATTTAAATAATATATAGGAGCAACAGTACACCCTTTTCTCTAGTGGTTGAGGTCTTCCATTTGGAATGACCGATCACCAGTTTGAATCTCACCCCAAGCATTGGACCAAAGGATGTACTTCTCTTGTTCCAAATTTAGAACACATGACGTGTATTTCCCAATACATTACATGCATAGTTTTATTTTCAATAAATTATGGGTATATATATATATATTTTATTTTTATTATTAATATTAATTAGTATATATTATACTATAATAATTATATATATATATATATATATTAAAAAACATGTGGTACACAGCGTTTAGGCCACAGATACATGTTGTGTACCGCAGTTATAAAAGCCTCACCCCACCTAGCTTCAGCCTGTGTTGAGTAGAACCCCCCCCCCCCCCCCCGCTCCTCGTTTCTTCTCCCACACCCCACTCAGCCTCCCCATTCCCAAATCTGCAGATTTCAGGCATTTTGGCTCTTGATTTCTACTGCATTGTGATCCTCGGTCAAAGTACGCCCTTCTACAGCCTTTATTTCAATATTTATTAGTCGTTTAGGGTGATTTGTGGATCAGTTGACCGTTCGGCTTCCGCGATACATGGGCACGATTTGAAGAACACACACCGGGTACTTTTGTACATGGCCACACACTGCATACTTTGTAACTTGAAATTACATGGTGTGTATGTTCGGTACACACCGTGTACCAAACCACATCATGCCTGGGTACCTTATTCACACATCCCTGCACACCATGTTCTTGTACACGACATGTCTATTTAGTATATGAAATGTATACCATTTCTCTCAACCATCCCATGTCTAGCACTTCACATGGTCGTATGACCTCTGTTCTTACACACATTGTTTAGTCTCTTCACATGGTGTGTACTGTATTGTTTACTCTATATAGATGGTGGTTGTGTCTTTGGACCACACTACTAGGAGATCTTTGTACGTAAATGTTATACGCTGTGTAGTCTACCCTTTTCCTTGTTCACTTGGCGTGTCTATCCAGAGAACACGGGATGCTAACCCACTTCTACTACATGTCGTGTACTATGGATCTACACACTGTGTACTCTTTGTTTTTCAAATTTCTCCCATATTTTTAATTTTAATTTTCTTTTCTTTTTATTTTGTTTACTTTTCTTTTCTTTTTCAAGATATGGATGATAGACACCTTTCATGTGGGAAGCAGCCCGCCTTCACCACTGAGGGCAAGAAGCTCACTTTTTGTCTGATTTGACTCTGGCCAATGATGATACCTGCTCCAGACTATCCGGTGTATCAGCCTCCTCTGCTAGAGATCATCCACCACTCAACACATCATCTGATGCTAGTCCTAGTACCGCTGCACCTCCACTATCCATCACAGAGCCTCTGAGCACTACCCTTTCTTCCCCACCAGCTTCCACACCACATGAGCCCTCCTCAGTCGTAGTTGATCCATCATCAGCCTCCCCATCCAGCGGGCTTCCATCTATTGTAGAAGCACCACCACCAAATCCCTCCCCTGCCACTGTACCACCTGGGCCAGACCCTGCAGGTGTCCCTTACCCTTTCATGGTGTTCCCGGTTACTAATTTGGCACATGATAGAGTCCGGCATTACTCTCGCTGCCCGATCCCATTGAGTTGCACATATCTCAATAGCAGTATCCCTCGACATCTAGGTATCTGGGGAGAGTTGGATGATATCCTCAGGCACACACCATTACTCATGAACTTCTGAGTCAGCAAACCTATTTTCAGAGATTTATTTTTGGATTTTTCTACTTCCTTCGAGTTTAAAGGGCCCAAGTACTGGGAGACTCCTGGTGAGGCAGTCCCGGTTGTTCTATTTCATCTAGGCAGACAACCTTAATCCATTATTATAACCAAGTTTGGATGCAGTTGCAGTTTCTATCCTCATTCCGTCAACCCACCCCTTGTCTCCACCCTGACCCACCTCGAGCGCTCTGATCTCATTGCCATGTGGCAAGATATCATTGGGCCTGACCACTGATACACCCCCACTTCCCAGAAGAGTACCCTTATTACGGACCCTATCCTCCACTTCACCCACTGGTGCTTTAGCACCATCCTTTTATCCCATCACAAGGATATGGGGGTTTTGACCATCCATGAAATGGATCTCCTCACCTTTGTCATTTGTAAGAACTACTCGGACCTCCCTTACCTTTCCGCCTCCTATTTCAATGTCATGTTTACCGACTGTCAGGGAAACCTGAATGGTGGGTTTTACGCCACCCACCTTGTGTACCACCTCGGGATTTGGAGCCTTCCCTTCTCCATGACTGGTTAGGTTCCCCACAGTGGATGGAATTTATCATGCTTATTCACATGGGATTGGTCCGGAAGTAGGGGCACTTACGTTCATGCCCAGCCACCACCACGACCACTTGCCGACCCTCCTGCCCTAGTTGATGTACCTGCTCCTCCTTCCCCACCCCTTCTAGATTCCCCACCCCACCCCCTTCTTCTGACCTTCCTTCTTATTTTCCATCTACTACCCCTACCTCCGCACCCTCGGTCGATCTCTCATTCTCTCTCCACCTAGCCACGGTGGAGCAGCACTTGGTTCATCTCGATTAACATCAGGACCGACTCAAGTGGATGTTGTGGCTTCTTCTTCTGCATTATGGTATTACACTACCCCCACCACCTTCCCCTACCTCAACTCCTGGACCTTATTTTGTAGCTCCACCACTGTTTATCGCACTGGCCACAGATTATGTTCTCAACTCCACTACGGGCCCAACTACTTCCATTACTGTTTCCAGTACAGGGATCGATGTTGAGCCTTCTCTACCAAGTCCATCTCATGTGGATTCGATTCCTACATATCTTAATCCTTATCTCCTAATTGTTTCTATATTGGATGATTCCTCTTCAGAGGTGACCCCCTGACTTGTTTTTCGACACATGTTTTCCTTTGTATATATTTGTGTGATATCTTTTTCCTGTGTATATTGTGTATGCTTGCATTGTTTTCTCTCCACGACCATCATAGGTACTCTAGCATGATTTGGGCTATACTTTTTCCACCACTTTCCATATTTCTTCACCTAGACACGAGGGTAATATTGTTTTATCATGTATTTTATTTCTTTCTTTTTCATTCTCGATTTCCTTCTTTTCATACTTCCCCTTCTTCTGGTCCACTATTATGTCCCCACAATCCCTTCTCCACCTTTATATGGAACTTGGTGGATAATGTGCAATATTAAGTATGGGGGAGAATCTCTAGACCACCTTAGTCTTTTCCTTTATCATCATTTAGGATACATCATTATTGGAAGCTATATTTGAAAACGTGAAGAAATTTTGGTTAATAATATTTCTAAATAATAAATCTAATAATGGGAAATTTTTAAAATATTCATGCTTATTTTGGTTCTTAATGTGTTTTAAAATGATTGCTAATATAGTTTCAATTTCAACTTATAATCCTTGGATAATTACATTGTTTAGGCTAATCATTTATATGCAAGTCATGACCTTATTGTCTCTTTATTTTTTTTCCACTCTTGAGAGGTATTCTAAACCCTTAATCATATGCTTTTTAATACCCTCTTTCTTGATAGATTCTTAGAATATACATAACTACCAGAATTTTCATGTTTTATTTTCAAAACATGAAGAATGTTTGAATTACATTAAAATGACCGAGGCATTAGATTGTTTCAACCCATTTTTTCTTGAGATCTACCCTACATCTGATCTTTGTGAAGCCCATAGAAACCATGAACATCCTTTATAGGAAGACATATTAGAAGCTTATTTCCCTTCCTACCCTAATTCTTTTATAATTTTACATGATTATTCACTTGATCTTAAGAGAAGGAATTGGTAGTTAATGGAATATTTTTTTTCAATCGTTATGTAATTAAGTATGGGGGAGAGCCTCTTGATCATTTGGGGGAAAAGGGTTCCATTCCCCTATTTTTGGAATTTCTAAAAGTTTCTCTTTGAGTTGTTAAAAAAATAGATACAGACAAAGGAACCTTATACTCACTTATTAGTTTTTGAACCTTACATAACTAAAGGAGATGGTGGTGACGAAATCATTTGATTGAGTTTTTTGAGGATGCTTTTACACTGAGATTAATTTTGTATATCACGCACTGTTATTTAAAGAATTTAGCCTCCTTTTTCAAGACTTAGAGTTTTTTTTCAAATCTTTATCTACCAACCCTTAGACACAGAGACATAAGATCCTTATTGAAAATCCCTCATGATTTTTGTAAATCAATTTTCTAAAGTAGAGAACTAGATTTATTGCAAACCTATGGATTGAGTGTATATATATTTGATAAAGAATAACTTTGATCCAGAATATCTTGAGTGTTGAGTATATTATTGGTGAGGTAGATCATCAAGTGGCTTTCTTATTTTTTAAAGGTTTAAATGCTTGTTTAGAGGAGAATGAAAGTAGTTAATTGAATTACATATGAGGCGTAATTAGAAAATCTTATGAATTGAAACTGTTTTGTACCTTTTAATAATTTTATCTTGTGACGATATCATTTACATTTATGATAAACTGAATTCCATTTTTTAAAAAATATATACTCTTTTAATTAGATGTTGATATTTGTTTGGGGGAAAGAAAATGACTTTATAGGGGGGAGTTTGATGCACCCTATTTGTTTATACATTTATACATAATTTATCAAAAATAATAACGTGCCTTCCAAAAAAACCTACTACTTAGTAGACAAATACTATGATTTCGGTGATCAGGTTCATTTTCAGGTGATTTCTGGCCAAACACACAACCCGGGGGAAAATTGAGCAAAATTTACTACTACATGGCGTGTACATATATATATATGTCATGTATAGTCATACTCAGACATGGATAGGCCTAGAAAAGTACATTCCCAAGTTACCAAAAGCATTTACATACCATGTACGAAAACTATATGTTGTGTATAGTATTCTAGAAGATGTTGGTTGTTGAGAAGAATTCTACACACCCAGGTGGCTGGATGATGCTGACACGACGTGTACACCATCTATACTTCGTGTATGCCCTTATAGAAGTAGTTGGTGGCTAGTAAAAGAGATTACACACTGTGTATGGTTGTGCTACCTGACTTGTATATCCGCTTACCAGGCGGTGTCATGTTCCAATTCAAAGACAATGTGTTAGGCCACCTACCGATGAAGAAAAAGAAGACAAAAGTGCGTTGAAAAAAGTACATGATGTGTACTTTTGTCACACATAGTGTACTTTTATTTTCTATAAATAGAGGCCTTGGCCTCCGGTTCAGAAAGAAAAAGGAGGGGGTGAAGGTCCGAAGGAATGAAGCTCTACTGTTGTGCTACCATCATTCAACTACTTCTCCATTCTACCATTCTACCAAAGAGACAATATCCACTCTAAGTTTCTGCGATGATCACATTAGTTATTGAGGGTTTTATTTTTATCTTCTCCTCTATGTGTAACTAAATACCCAGTGTGTTGGGTTTGTGGGTGATTAAACAGTTTTAATTTTGACTTTTTTTTATGAATGTGTTTTTTCTATTAACCTCTTCTTATTCTTATTTAATCACTGCATTTTATCACTGGAAATTATGAGCCAGACCAAGGTTAGAATTTGCAGGGATTCAAAATAAGAATAATTATGAATACTTTCATGATCATGGGAAGTATTCACAAACTCAAAAATGGATTAATCTAAATAAAGAACTATAAAACACTGACTACATGACCAAGGAGTCAGTTTCCTCAGCTCTAGACATAAGTTTACCTGACCAAGGAAACCTTGATACAAATTGAAACCAAGAGTTTTGGGTTATTATGAACAACACAAACTCATAACCAGTTTATTTAATAAATGACCTCTTAAGAATTCACATGCCCAATGCATTTTCCTCCATATTTTCATAAAAACCAATCTCCCATATTTTCCTTTATCCATTAGGTAATTTGCAAAATAAATTTAAATCCAATTTCCTTTTTATCCAAACATAAAAAAATCAACTCTAAATTCATTACAGTTCACTAAAACAAAAATAAAAACTAGACAAGAAAGAAAAAAATAACTTCATGTTCCCTGTGGATCAACCCCTTACTGCTACTATACTCGTTAGGGTAAAACAATTTGAGATATCGATAACATACCTTCATTAAAACGACTTTCCAGATACCAAGTGGACCTCATGATGCTGCAAATAGTGTCTTAGTTTCTGAACTGTAAAGATTAATGCTAGGAATATTTTCTCAATATATAAGTATCGAATCTTAACTTCGATAATGGTTTGACTAAGATAGTAAAGGTTTTTTTAATTCCCAACATCATTCTTTTGTGCAAGGAAGTTTCCAAATGATCGCTCCAAGGCTATCACATAATTAATGAGTGGATTTCCTTCAACAGGTGGCATGAATATCGGTGGGATCAGGATTTATTTCTTAAGTATATCAAATGATTATTTGAAGTCATTGATCCACTGATATGCGACCCCTTTATTCATCAATTTGGTGATGGGAAAACACTTTCCTACCAAACTGGCTATGAGCACTGAATATAGGCCAAGTGTCCTTAAAGTCCAAAAATTTCATTCAATTTTCTAGGAGGTTACATGATAAGGATTGACTTAATCTTCTTAGGATTTACTTCAATGTTGTGATGGCATAAAAAAAACTAAGAAATTTCCCCGAGGTTACCCCGAAGAACATTTCAAGGGGTTCATCTTCAAATTATGTTGTTGAATATTGCTAAATATGGTATACAGATCAACCAAGTGATATGAATACTCTCTGTATTTAACCACTGAATCATCCACATAGAATTTAATTAATTTCCCCAATAAAGGATTGAAAATATGGTTTATTTCACATTGATATGTCGCACCATCATTCTTCAATCCAAAGGGCATTGCTTGATAAGAAAAATATTCTTTAAGGGTCTCTAAAAGTTGTATATTGATCATCTTATATGGCCATTATAATTTGTTTATACCTAGAGTATCCATACATGAAGGAAAGAGATTCATAGCCAGCTATTGCATCAACAAAAAGTTATATGATTGGAACTGGAAATTCATCCTTGGGATAATGTCAGTTAAGATCTCTAAAATAAATGAAAACTATGATTTTCTCATTCTTCTTTTTCACTGAGACAATGTTGTCTATCCATTTTGGATATTTCACCTCCCTGATAATGTTATCTTTGATAAGATTTTCATCTTCAGCCACAATTTTAGAAGTAAGAGTTGGATGTGTTCTTCTGGACACCATCTTAAATCCCTAATGTTCTTCTGGAAAACCCAAATGACAATTGGCCACATTGGGGTCATGGTTTGGAATTTCTGTATAATTCTAAGATAATACATCTTAGGTTTGCTTTATAAATTAATTATATATATCTTTATTTTCAGAAGTCATGGCCAAAGTAATTATAGTGGTTTGTGGATCTTCTTTGGTACCTAGATTTATTTCTCTAATCTCATCCACCGTGGTGGAGACACCTTCCTCAAATTCTAGAGGGGAATTTATGATATCTTCTTATTCTCACTCTTCCTCATGTGTAACTTCATCTGTTAATTATTTAAGGGTAGGTGATGAAGCAAGATTCTCAGAGCTAAGGGGGGTCATTATTTGGACATCCAAAAAAAGAAGTAATCATTTCTGACCCTACTGAGGATGAAGGGTCTTGTGGGAGTATTTAAGTAAAAATTATGTGTTGGGAATCATATTACTTTCTATTAATTAAACAACCTCTTCTAGAATAACTAATTAATTAATGAATTACTGAATTTTGGTGGAAGAAATTAAGGCATATCCATTTAATCTTTCACTATTGTTTGGTAAATCAATAATTTTTCTTGTGCAATCTGGCTCGATTTCCACAACTGACATTATGTAAGTCACTGGATGAGTGAATGGATTTGGGTCTACTATTTCAATTTTATTGATAGGCAACACATAATCTTCACTGAGATGATTCAAGGGGTTAGATGGGATCTTTTCCAAACCATTCGTAGCATTGATTCTGGTTATATCCTTTTCCCCAGACTGTGTTCCCTTTGTGTAATAGAATTATGCCTCAATATACTGAGATTCACAATTTTTAATGGGTCCTTGTCATAATGAAATGTCCCAATTTGATCATTTAATAAATACTTGATACATTGGTGGTATGATGAATGAATGGACATGTTGTTTTATCCAAGGCCTTCCAAGAAGAATTTTGAATGTTGTGTCATGCCAGAAAACCATGAAATATAAATTAGAAAAAAGATCTATAAACTGAGTTCTGAGTGTAATCACACCTAGAGGTTATTTTTTATTCTTTTCATAATTTTGAAACATAAAAGTGTATAGAGATAAGTTATATTCAGTGAGGCCTAACCGACGAAGTGTACGAATGAGAAAGAGGTTGAATCCTAAGACATTATCAATAAAGGCTCATCGGATGTCTGTATCGTTAGCCTTTCCAGATAAATACAAGGGCATGATATGTTCATGTAAAAAATAAACCTCATCATGGTCTGTAAAAGTTATAATTTCATGACATTTTTTGATATCATTCTCTTTAAGGTAGACCTCAGCAGTAGAAACCTCGGTTTCAAACTCTTGGGGACTTGAAAAAACCTCAATAAGTGCTTCCTAAAGATCTGTTGACAGATTCATAGCATCCAATATTGGTAACTTGGCCTATAATTATGCCAGTTGCTTTAAAAAATCATACTTATAGTATAAATTTTAGCATTTTCTAGTATGAAGATGCAGTTTTACAAGTTCCTTGGAAGTTGATTCTCCTGATATAGATGGACCATGTGTCAAGGAAAAAGCTGGAAATACTTCTGCTCTTGATGGATTAGTCTGACTAGGTCTTCTCACCCACTGAGAAAGTGGTGGTATATCCTCTAATAAATCTTCCAAAATGATCATTTTGGGGTTGATCCTGTCATGTTTAGGAAAGTTACCTTGTTCTTGTTGAGCCCGCTGAAGGGATTTCCCACAAGTTTCTACTGCATAAACGGTTAAAGCAGGGGTGTAATTAAAATAGTGGCTTCTATAATTCACACATCTTCCCCTATATCCTAGAACTTGACTTATTACCCTAGTTCCCCAATCTAGTATAGGGAATTCAGGTTCATAACCAGAATCATCATTTTCATTGGGGTCCTCAAATTGGATAATGTTAATGGAACCAAAGATCAACTCCTCATCTGATGAAGATTTTTTCTGACATGTCAGTTCTTGCTGTTATATTTGATGAAGTGGTACCTATTCTTTTGAGATAGTTGGCATTAAATATTCCAAATTCAATGAAAACATTGTCCTTGACACAAGATCATATTCTTTTTAATTATATTTACCCATCTAATAATGTCTCTTCTTTGAGGATTGGCCTTTAGAGGACTGATCTTTTGATGAAGATGGATTGGTTGTAGTAGAAGTGGCAGGAGGAATAGTCAGTTGTTTCAACTATGTTTGTAGAATGTAATGAGTTTGATAGATCATTTTCCTAACCATCCAATCATAAAAATTCTACACATTCTTGTTTTTTAATTTCTTCCATTCACTTTCCTCCTCTATATCAGTAACAATAACTCTTGCTACCTAGGTTGATGAAATTTTTAGTTCCACTTGTCTAGATTCCACCATATTTTTCTAGAGATATTTGAAAACAAAACACTCCTGGATTGGGTGTCCCAACATTTTATGGAAGGGAAAGTAGTTTGGGAGGTCCTCATCTTCTTATTTGTTCGGTTACTTGGTACTTGGTAGTAGGAGTAAGTTGTTTTTCAAGGATGAAATGAAGGAACCGGGAACCTATTCATTTAGAAAAGTGTATACTTTTTTCTTTAAATCCTCATATTTTATTTTCCTTATATATTTTTGATCATATTGAAAAGTCAATCATTTTTATTGATGTTCAGGAGTAGGATCCCTACGGTATGATGGGGGATTTGAAGTAAAAGTAGGTATATGTGATTTCTTGAGTGTAATTGTGGTAGCCTCTATTTTTCATGTTCTACTTCCCAGAGAGGATGGGATTACATGAGACTTATATTTGGTTTCTGTGATGGAATTATCCACTTGTTGGGATATTGAATCAAGGTCTCAAAACCCTCATGTGTATTTCACAGGGATTAGTGGTGTGAGTAACTCATCACAGAGATTTTCCAAATAGATTGGTAGTAACTCTTCTTGAGGAAGTGGTAGATTTAAGGAATATTTTATTCCATTCCATCGAGCAATGAAATAAAAAACTCTTTGATTATCCATTTTCTTTCAGTTTTTAAGATCAAATATTGTTGTATTCTACAGCTTTGAGCTGAATTAGAAAAGGAATTTATAATTAAGGTCTTCCCATTCAATAATTTATCGTGATAATAAACATGTATACCAGACAAAGGTCAGCTCCTACAGTGATTTAACAAAATATATAAACTTTACTACTTATTTTTGTTGAGGGGTCCTCATCATGAGATCATAGTGAGAAATGAAATGTGTTAAGCGCTGCTCTAGATCTCTGGAACCATTGAAGATTGGAAATGTGGTATTCAAAAAGATTGGTGAGGGATGGATCTAAACTATCAATTCATGGTAATAATTCTTTTCTAGTTGTAACACTGTGTTTCATCCTTCCATAGATTCTA
This sequence comes from Viscum album, assembly GCA_963277665.1. Taxonomy (NCBI): domain Eukaryota; kingdom Viridiplantae; phylum Streptophyta; class Magnoliopsida; order Santalales; family Viscaceae; genus Viscum; species Viscum album. Next base: position 1,983,010,919 of record OY728131.1, read on the forward strand.
ATTGAGTCATTAATGACTCAATGATATTCATAAACATTTGAGGAATATATGGCTGATCTAGGACTTATATAGGTACAGCAGCTGGAGCCTAAACTGTTGCGCCAGCTGGTAAGACCACTGATGGGGGTGCTATTGGTATTTGTCTTGGAAAACCCATGGGGACAGGCCTGTAAGGATGTGCTTGAACTTGTTCTGGCTGTGTACCCAATGGAGGGAATTTATTATCCACATCAGTAGTTGAAAAAAACCCTCTTTTCTAAGGAGTTCTTACTAGAAGAGCAATCTTTGGATCTACTTGTGGATCATGTCTGGCAGGAATACTACTTTAGAGTAACTCTACATTGATTCTTCTCAACTCCTTCATCACCTCCTCTAATTGGGAAATTATTTCTTCAATAAAAAAATATTGACCTTATCCAGTGGAAAAGTGAGACATAATCTGACCTTTACCTTTCCCCTTGGTAGGTTCCTTTTGAATAGGTGGAAGTTGATTATTTGAGGGAATATCTAAATTTTGGGTAATCTTTTGATTTTGGGTACGCACACCACATTTATTTTCTTTGGTGTGTACTGCATTATGAATAAGAACATCATCCTCTAAATCCCCTGAACTGGACTCATTTTCTAAAGGATCTTCCATAATGGCATTGATGACATTTACTGATGCATAACGCATTAATGGAATTATATCAGTATATTTGTAAGATCATCTTATACTTCATCATCTATGAGGATTTTTTCTCCTATTTTTTAGTTCCCCAAGAATTGTTTTATGGATAGTAATTTAAAGGGAATCATCAGATAAATTATTTGTACTTTCACTTTGTGGCTTCTTCTCTAATTGGAAAAAAATGACTTTCACTGAGGAGGGGATTGTGGACATAAAAATACCCCATCCCTGCAGGATAGTGATTTTCTTGTTCTTATTCCTCAACCCTTCAGGATCGTTTTGTTGACTCTGAAGGTTGGGTTAAAAAATCCCCCAGTCCTGCGGGATGGGGTGGTTCTTGAACTGTAATGGTTGATATCAATGCATCTAGTATTCAGATTTTACAAATTCTGGTCTGAACATTGGCTGGGTGCATTATCTGAAACCCACTTAAATCACCTATTTTGGATTACTGTTGTACTATTTTCGATATTTTTATGATCTTATGGTTGACATCATCTAATTTGGAATTCTTCTTGATGTTTTAAGATTCTTGATGCAGAAGCATATCAATAGATTTCTATCTTCTGACCTGATTTTGGTGAAAACCAGTTGAGGCCTTCTCTTGTTGATCATTTCTTCAGTCATGAGCAGAATTTTTATATTGTAGTCGTCCTGGGGAAATAACATTACATGAGACCACTAGTAGTGGTCCTTTATGATTTTGGATCATAGTGAAATTCAATGCAACATGTGCACCGCATCCTCTAATATAAACAATAGATGGGGTTTCTACAATCAATTTTCATAAGGTATTTAATGCATTGAGGCATGCATGTTGAAGGGACTCATGTTGATTCTCGATATTTGGATGTCAAGAAACCTAGAGAGATTCTATGTAAATTTGGGGTTGCAACCCTACTATTACTCTAACATAACTTTGATATTCATTATACGATAATAATTTTATTTTTAAATGACGAAGATTCTTCCATAGGTTAGGGCATATATCATGAATGTGATCTTCTACCATAATTTCTGGAATGTTGTACTCAGAGGTTGCCAAAAGGCCAAAACATGACTGGTATTTCACCTTTATCCAGTTGTTTTCTCATATTAAACATATCATATTCATCTTTTTCTTGAGGTTTCTCAACTTGGTACAATAAAAGTGGATGCTTCTTGATTGTTTTATCATAAGAAATGGGATCAATTGATGTTTCCTCTACTATTTTAAAAGGAAAATGACTCAAAGTAGGTTTAGAGGAGGACAACCACATTGGGTTATCTTCTGGATGAGAAAGTATTTCACCTACCAATAACAAGGCATCAGACATGACTGACCTACCAATTGAAAGTGCCTCACAATAAGAGGGATTTCTCATCACTACATTGTTAGTTGGAGAATTTTCTTGACAATGTGAAACACTACTGCAGAGAGGACTTTAGTAGTGAATGACGTCATGGGGAGGAACACCAAGGTAGATTACAGAAAGGGATAGATCTTCTCGATCCACGGTCTTATGTCCACACAAAGGGTTTTCGTGGCTCTCTTCTAGAGATAGGTTCTCTAGATTGATCAAATTGTCATAAATAAAGCCTTTATAATGAAGTGTTTGATAAGGAACTTTAGAATTACTTATACTAATCCCATAATTTGGAATTGGGAAGGTAGGTTCTTGAGCTACAACATATAAATGTCTGAGGGATTAAGGAACTCTAGCATTAAGAGGATCTAGATCACTAATTTACTCTTGATTATCTAACTATGCTTGGTGGGACATTTTCTTAGACACTCTCTTACATGTAGTTGGGGCCACTTTCTTGGAAAAGTGGTTATCATGAGTAGGTGTATGTTCCTGCTTTATAGTGGCTGTCAGAATTGACTGATTATCTCCAATTGAAACTAGTGTATGTGGCCAATCCAATTGTATGTATGATATGGGAGAGTGTTACCAATAACCCTCCTAGACTTCAATAGAGGTATATTTCTACTTTGGGATAGAATACTAAAGATTCATCCTAGATATGGGGAAGAAATTATGTTTTTATCCCTCTCTTACTGCTGAAGTTTTTGTTATGATATTTTGGAAATCATCCAAGATATGGAAAGGAATTTGTTCCTACCCTTTCACCATTTGAAAAATGTGTTTAGTGACTTCAGCAACCATAATGGGAATATACATCCATTTTGTATTTAGATTACGTGAATATACCTTCTCCCGTCCTCCCTTTCCTATCAATTGATACTAATAGTACTCTTTTATGGGGGTATAGAGTTGATTCTCCACCTATTTTATCACCATAACATTCTGACTGACTTCTCTAAGCACTTCCAAATGAGATTGTTTCCAGGATTGATGGATGCTGGCAGGTGTATTTTCTGGCTTAAAATATTCCACTACACTTGGTTGATGGGATTTCTTGAATACATCTAGACAAATATACTGACTAGATGAAATATTTTAAGCAGTTTTAGGTGTCTACTCACGGTATTCTACCAGATTTGAATGGTGGGATTGGTTGGGCACCGCTAGACGACTCTGATGGCTTGAAAATTTAAGGTAGGCGAGTTTATTTGCCCATTTTCTATTTTCCATAAATATGGGTTGATGGACTTCTCTGGAGGGGAAAAGGTAAAAACTTGTCCCCTATTGTCTAGTTTTTGTCCCCAGTGGTTCATCCTGCATGCCTGGGTTTGAGGGACCTAAGTCAGACAATTGAAGATAACACACTCATCATGTTGAGGGTTTGTTACCGCATGACATTAGTAGAGGTGATTGTTGGAAGGATCCCTTGGGAGGGACCCCTGTGTCTTTAGGATGAGGCCATGGAAAACCTCTTGGTCAAACTATCTGTAATAGGGGATGGATTGATGATTGTGTTACAAGGATAAACTCCTGAAACAATTGAAGACGATGTTTCACGCCATCTGTTTCTGGACCAATGGTCATTGTTGACTAAACGATTGGGGGTTATTTTGGATTTGTAGAGTCTATTGAGTAGCCTCCAAGGTCGGGATAATACAATATGAATAGTACTCACAAACCAATTCATTGTAGACCTAGCATTGAAGATGTTGAGTTGGTGATGATGTCCTTCAAGTGTGTGATGATCCATCTTAAACAGCAATCGGGTCATTCACAGGTGAAAACTTTAAGGAAGCCATTTGGAATGAAAGGAGTTCTCGGAAATAAAGTTCTTGTATATATGAAAGATATAAACAATGAACTCCAGTAAAGTAGAATCTTTTAGATGAACACATGAATGATTGATTTCCTTATTTGGACCTCTTTTATCAATTGATATAGGACTAACAGATGGGTAACACTATCATCTTAGTTAAGGATTTATTTTTGGTTCACCATTTTTTTTGTATGGGTGAAACCAAAATTTTATAATGGAGAATAACCAACCATTTATTTTTATGTAATTTTTTCATCAGGTAACCTATTAACTTGGTAATGGATTCATGCCGGGTTCACCATTTTTTGTTTCCCCTGTAATGTGTGTTTTGATTAGAAATCACTATTTCTAGACGGTTTCCATCAGATTTATTTATGGACCTGGAAGCATCCAATGGTTATGTATCTAAAGGGACTTTCTTTTCAAATGTAGGTGTTTGTTAGGTTTGTTTGAACTATGATACTTAAAAACTCACATTGGTCAAGAGGATGGGAGGTCAGTCTCATCATATCCTTTTAGGGGGAGTTATTTCCTACTATGGGACTCTCTTATAGATCTACGATACGTTCATTAATACTTATTATTTTACCAAGTATAATGTTGGTTTCCCATTAATATTGCAATCAATTATTTAGCTTGTATGCAACTCAAAATAATTTATATGCATTTTAGGTTCTTTGTCAATGGACATATTCGTATGTATTTGAGCTTCTCCATAAATGATATCATCTCATATACTACTTAGATATTCTTTATCCATTATTATGATGATGCTGGTTTTTAAGACATTTAGTGGGGATCTCTAGAAGTTATGGTCATTCAGGTAGATAAAAGTTGTTTTAATATTGGGACCAAACCCATAAATTGGCTACCTATGTATCCTCATGAAACAAATCAGAACCCTCATAGTTCATTGTTGCTTAATGGAAAACATTGTACCTTTTAATTTTGTGGGATAAGGACCTAACCATACAGTTTAATGTTATGTAGTAAGTACATATAAGCAGAAGGTGATTAGTCAAATCTTGTTGTGGGACTTATGCCTATGGATCCCAAGTAACCTAGAAAGGATATGAGTTTCCCAGTTGGATTAGACCATGTTGGGAATATGGCCCAAGAAGAACAGGTTTTATTTGGAGTGTTGGGTTTGATCCTCAAAAAGGCATCCTACATATCCCACTCCGATGGAAATCAAATTCCATGTAGTTTGGTAAGTTTCATAGGGGAATATGTACCTTTGATAAAAAAAAATAGGTTGGGTCTTACTCTAAAATAGGATGTCTTTGTAACAGGGTCCAGAAGAGATTTCTTAACTCATAGCGATTTAGGGGGTCTTAATTCGGGGTTAACTTCCAAGGAGGATTCCCATATTAAGGGGGTTGTGGTTGGACTTCTGAGGAGGATGTCCATTGAGCTCAGTCCTTGGAATAAGGCTTCCTATGTATCCCAATTATGGTGGGAATCAGAGTTCTCATAGTTCAAGAAGTGAGGTGGATTATACAGATTTTATACTCATCACAAATCTCTAATCCCACATGAGTCATGCTCAGTGTGAGAAATAAGAGGATGTGAAATATTCAAAAAACCACACACTTTATCCTCTATTGATGGAATAGGTTAAGCCTATATAGAAATAAGTTGAGTCAACAATGGATAAGGGCGCAGAGTAATGAACCCTTCATTGTGAAATAAAAATTGATGTTCATTGGGTCTGGACCGAATGTCTAGGGGATTAATTCTGGAGGGATGACCTAAAATTGATCCTGATAAAGGAGGGAGACTTTTATTTTGTTGAAAACAAAAGTAGGTGTGAACCATACCTTCTCTACTAGGGAACTGAGGCTCCGGGATTTAAAGACAAGGGACAGACATGGCCCGAACACTAATCCTCCAAAGTGGGAACTCCCCAACATTTTTCCTGGGAGAAGATACCTCAAGTCCATGGAGATAAAACTCTACATACATTGAAGGAACCCTAGTGTCACAATAGGAAAAGTATGATAAACCTCTTTATATGGAGATAAAAAAACCATGTAAGAGACACGCTGGTGTTCCCTTCTCCAAGGTTTTGTAAATCGAGAGGTCTTGGTGTAGGTTTCAACATAATCCCTATCATACAAGGGATACAATGAAGAATAAGATCTTCCATGAATGGATTTAAAGGAGGATTCGTGAAAGGAATGAAGAGGTTAGAGAGGTCAGGTGAACCAAAGAGGGGTGCTCAAGTCTCTGGCGCGCAGGTATTGGGAACGCAAGTAGGCTTGTGAGACCTGATTTTACCTTAAGTGACGAACAACCTAGAGGATAAAACTTGGGTGAAACATGGTTCAAGCCTTCAAGAGACCTCATAGGTATTCCCAAAAGTGGGTTTATCATGTTTCTATATAAGGAATATAGGGCATTCAAATGTTCCTAATTTAAGGGGGTTGGGATCTTTTGGGCATGCAAGTTTTTTGAATTTCAAACACTAAATGGACTTAAGTCCTATGATCCCTCACCTTAGGTGTTAAAGAACTACCGAGGAGATTATAGAAGACTTTGGTGAACCACTAGATTGATCAGAGCAGCAATTGGTCTTTAGGTAAATTCTTCAGTACAAATGAAGACCCCATGGGTCTATTTATAGGCAAAAAATCGGACCCTGGGTGAATTGAAGAAATGGAGCTCAAGTATCTTGCGTGCCAAAATGGTGGCCCCCCAAGACGACTTGTGTGCCTCTAGTGATTTTTCTTAACTTGGGTGATTAAAATTTTATGAATTTTCACATATTCAAATTCTTCATGTATTTTTCCATGTTTTTTCTAAGGTATTTTCTTTTATCACTTTTTTATCCCTAAAGTAAACAAAGTGTAAAACCCCCTTAATTGATCAATTTATTCACTATTTTGGTCAAGATAACAAAGTAAAATATTCCAAAAATTTCTCTCAACTTGAATACTCATGTCACAACATATTTTAGATTCTACAACATAAAATAAATTTCCTTGGGTTCTCAAGTCTCTTGTTATCACAACTCCATATTTGTGTATATTCTCTAAACAATGAAACCTATTTTAGATTCTCCAACCTGAAATAAATTACCTTGTGTTCTCAACCCTCTTATTATCACAAATATTTTTTTATTATATTCTCTAAATTACTATTCTTTATAAAAATAACCTTATTTTTATTATAAAAATGTTATGATACACTTAACAGACCATTCTTTAACCCATCAACAAATAAAACATTATTAAGGTTCATCTGATTATTCAAAATTTTAGCCACTCAAAACCTTTGATATTTAATAAGTTGTCATTTACAAATATAATATCACCTTATTAATAAATTTCAAAATTATTCTGGTAATTTAAATCACATATCACATGGTAAAGGAAACTATTATCTATAATCCATGTATTCTCAAATTTATATGCCTTTAGTATAACTTCAACCCCATTTTTCTGGTGTTTTAGTTGATTTATATTATGAACATTATGAGATATCATATTTTGATTTAATTGATATATTATAATTGTGATACGTTAATTTGAGTTGTCTTTTTATTGACCACTCCATACACAAACTTCCTACAAACTCTTAAAAAAAATTCTTCAATCCTCTTCTAAAGATATTATAAATAACAATTTTTTCTAAGTTTCTATTTTCTTCCACATGCTCCATTATTTTTCTTGGTAGAGATATTTCATAACATAAACTATAATATTTATGGAAAAACACACCACAACACCAATATTTTCCCAAAAATATCCTTCCTTACTAAAAATTCTATTGTTGTATAGGTTTTTTTCCAACATCATTTTTAGATATCCAATGGGATAATTTCATAAAAATATTTTGTGGATATTTTCTATGGAATTTTGGGGTTGGTGTAGACATTTTTTGAGAATTTTTATCCTTATTTATAAAATAAGGTTTTAAATTTGTTCATACTTCTCAGTTAATTTATTATGCTAAATTTCATTGGATTTTTTTGTAAATGGTATCTTTTTTGTGGTAATGAATTAGTAAGATTTCCTTATTCATATTTAATATCTTATAAATCAAGAGTGATAGTTTTGTATTTATCTATACACTCACTTAGATGATTATTAGCTTTTATTTTCTTCTCATATTTCTTGAATCTTTCACAATTTCCTATGATAGCTTTAAAGTAATTATTCCTGATTTTTTTTATTTTTCTTATCATTTTAAATATTTTTCATCTTTTACTTTTCATCTTCTCCATCCATAAGGATGATGATAGAAGATATATCACCAATGATGTTAATTTTCATATAATTCTCATGTTTTAACTTCTCAATATGATCTTCTTTTATGGTAATGAATTAGTAATATTTCCTTCTTCATGTACGATATCTTATGCATCAAGCGTGGTTGTTTTGTACTTCTATTGACACTCACTTAGCTTCTTAGTAGCATTTATTTTCTTATCATATTTATTATATCTTTCACATATTCATAATATAGATCTATTTTTATTATTCTTAAAATTTTCAATTTTCTTCCCAGCTTCAATAATTTTCATCTTTGACATGTCATCCTCTCTATCCCTAAGGATGATAGTAGAAGGTATAACATCAATGATATTACTTTTCTAAAAATTATCAAATTTTAACTTCTCAACTTCTTTGACTAGAATTTATTTTTCAATATATATCTAATTAATCTTTTCATAGTTCCTTTTGAGATGTCACTTTTCATATCTTAGTCTTCTAATATTTTTTAAATCACGTCTTTTTCTCTATTCTCATAGTTTACTCTTTGGTTGATTCACTTTTTTAGTAGAAAACTCCCTATTAATCTATGATTTATCCTCTAATGAATTAATTTCTTCTAGTTTTTAATTCATAAAGACCTTTTTAGAATCCTCTTGATAAGTTTCTTTATTATCATATCTCTTCTCACAGTCATAAATATCTTCTTTAGTAGATAAAAAAAATAAAACTTACGGAATTTATTGTCATTTTATTCTTACCTTTTGATTTATGTTGATTTATTTTTAAATAATCTCTTTTATTAGAAGATATTTTAATATACATATCATATTCTTGAATTATTATATCTATAAATTGGCTTCTACAAATTTTTCACTTATCTTCCTTCACTTTATTGTTTCCTTTAGAGATGATATAAATTTTTGTCTAGAACCATTTAATAGTTTTTCAGGCCATGAATTTTGTCCACTTCTTCAAAAAATGATGAAGATAATACATTTCTTCCCCTAAAATCAATCTAAAAAAATCATATCAATTAAAGATCAATATGGAGTCTCCTTTTTAATTTTTAATCCTTGAAGGACATAATATTGAACATCAAGACTAAGTGAGAGAAGATAGGGTAAAATTATATCAGTTTATATATGAAAACATTTTCAAAAAAAACATAGAAATCCATTTTTGTTGATCTAGTTATATATATCAATAGTAATTAAGAGAGGACATTGAGAGAGAACTTATACTTAGATACCAATTTTTAAGATCAATTAGGGATGTGACCAACACTGAGAGGTATTTGAATTGGTTTAAAGACTTTTCTTTTTAAAATAACTAACACCTTCCTACTTGTTCTATAACAATCTCTCTAACCCAAAATAGTGAAATAAAAAATATAAAAACAACATATTTTTAATAATTTTAACCTAAAATATGGATGAGTACATCCCTAGTGTATTGTGTTTTTTATTCCCCATATGCAATGTTTCCATTTTATTATCAATATGAATCTATGGGAAAGGGTATTTCCTGTAACTTCCTATAATCCTTGGAACCAACTAGTTTAAAAAAAGAACCAATTTGTTACTCAACAAAATAGTATAACCCTTATTTAAGAATGATCAAAATTATAAGAGCAATCCACAAATGGAATGTTTGATCTTGATCATATTCCTCCTCTCCTTGTTTAGCAACACCAGTGGCTCGTTCTCTCACATTTTAACTTATGAATTTTTTATAAATGCTCGATATATATTATTATTCTTCTTATAATTTTTATAGTATTTCCATTAAATCAAAATTAATTCACATAATCAAGTTATTTAAATTCTAGTTAAAGTGTGAATATTATGATTATATGATTTTCTATTCCATAATAGAACCATGTGAATTTAATCCATGTGACACCCAATCCATAAAAAAGTCTCAACTTAACTATAGTGTATACCTCAAAAAATCCTTGAACAATTCTACCTGAATTCATATAATCCTATAATTTATATATGTCAATAATATTCCTAATAAATCTTCCATCTTTTTATCTCCATTAAATACTTTCTACATATTTATATTTTAAACTATTGAATAACCAGGTAATAATATTTTTAATTAATTATACACTAAATTTCCAGAAATATCAAGTTAAAATCACCATCTAATTTCCATAGTAACTACATCAGATATTCCATGAGTACATGCATACATTCTTGAGAAGTTATGATGTGAATTTTTATCCATGATTTAAACTCTTTCTTCATATCAAAAAATATATTCTACTTATATTCATGATTAATTTAATTAATTATGATGGTTGAATCATTTAAGACTAGGACAAAATCCTCTAAATTAATTATTATCTTGATAAATTAAAAATATAATCTTAAATATTATAGAGTGATCTCATTACTTTTCCAAAATCCCTCTGTAAGATCCTTAATTATCTCTATATACAATCTGGTTACTCTTACAAATCATTAAGATGGGTCTTATGTATCCTATGTTAAATAAAACCTAATATTCCTTGTCAATGTATTAATATTTATTATTATATAGTATAAAATTATATATCACCATGACTTCTCAAGGTTATTATTAAATATTCTATAAGATACTTCTATATATCACGGTCACATTTCCTCTATAGTATATTTTCTCATGCATACACTAGGTTATTATTAAATATTCTATAAGTTACTTCTATTTTTTTCTTAAGATCTGGAATTATCATTCGGTTATATTTAAAAATATATTATTATGTTTTTTTCCATTCTGTTAAACTTACAGAACTGTCATTCTGATTTTCCATTCAGTTATTTTTACATGATCTGTCGTTCCGATTTTGTCATTCAGTTTTTCAATACCGATTCCAGTGTATATGTGATGCTGATTTTCAATACTGAATCCGATGTATATATGATGCTGATTTTCAATACTGATTCCAGTGTATATGTGATGCCGATTTTCAATACCAAATTCGGTGTATATTTGAAGTCGATTTTCAATACCGATTACGGTGTATATGTAATGCCTATTTTGAATACCGAATTCTGTGTATATATGATGTTGATATTCATGATACTGAATCCGGTGTATTTGTGACTCCGATTTTATGATTCTGTTTTCTTGAGAATATTATTTCTAAGAATTTGTTTTCCTGATTTCTTAAGATTATGGTTTCTTGATAATGTTATAGTTTCCTAATTTATCATTCCAATGATATCAGATTCCAAGATTTCGTATACCTAACATCTATATTTAACTTAACATCATTTTTGTTACTTGAAATGATGTCGTACAATCTATTATAAACTAACCGTTTTATTTTTTCCACATGTCTAGGTTCCTTTGAAATTTAAGGAAAATATGACTGTTGGAAAGGATCCGACCATTGGGAAGTTTTGCCTATAAATACAAGATCATTTGAATGAGAAAAAAACACATTGTAGAAATTGGATGAACTTGATGCATGTGAAATAGTTGTGAAGTGATTTCTGGAGAAATAGAGGCTCTTACAACTCTCAGTGCTTCATTTGAATGTCGTGAATAACTTGTTCAGGCGTGAATAACTTGTTCAGACTTGCTTCGTGCAGACTACGATCATGCTGATTGTGGGCTTCCGGGTTTGGAAGATAGAGGTTCCGATTTCCTTCTAAATAGAGGGCTTCCATGGATAGTAAGACAGATACCGATCTTCGGATTTAGGGCTTACCTAGTTTTGGGTAAGACAGGATTTTTTGAAAGTATAAATCAAGGAACCTTTATCCAAGGTTGTTGGATACCCTTCTCTTTGGGTTAAAATAATCCTATTGTTACTTGTTTTCTTTTACAAGTTGTTTTAATTCTAATGTTGTATTGTTACTTTGTTAAAGTTTGAAATTATAACTTTATTATACTTTGTAACTCTGTTACTCTGATTATATTTCAGATTCTATACGCTTTAAGGTATAATATTTCTTTTAAGAAAAATAGAAAAGTTTTCTTTAATAGGTCTTGTGAATGTTTGTTTAACCTAGTTAAACTTAAATTTTCAAAGTTCCAAAGGAATTTTTAAAGTATACAATTCACCCCCCTCTTGTATATTGAGCATCTAAATTATTATTTCGATCCGACAATTTGTATCAAAGAAAGGTATCAGAAATACTTATATTCACATATAAGTTTTCATGAACAAGTTTTCCTTTTCTTAAGTTATTCATATTCATTATTAAACTTTTACTACTAATAAGTTTTGTGGAAGGAAATATCTTTTTAGTATGGAAGGTATTCATGTTGGATCTTTAGATAATCTCAATCCTACCAAACCACCAATCTTTGATGGGAATGACTATGAGTAATGGAGAGACAGAATGAAGACCTTTGTGATCAACATAGGTGTTGACAACTACATTATGTTAACTGGAGATTATAAGATTCTTGATAAGTAACTTAGAAACTTTACTAATCCAGAAAAGGTGGAATACCAGTTGAACTTTAAGGTATGTAACACTTTGCTATGTTCCATGACTAGAAACATATATATCCAGATTTCATCATATGAAGCTACAAATAGTATTTGGAAAAATATTGAAGTAACTCACTTTGGAACTTCCAAAGTTATTGAAACTAGAAGAGCTATGCTCAAGGCTGAGTTCCATGGTTTCTGCTTTCCTTATGGAGAACCCATATATAAGGTACAAAAAAGATTTATGACTATTGTCAATAGCCTACAATCTATGGGTGAGAAAGGATTAGATGATGAAGCTCTTGTAGACAAAATTATTGACATCATGCCTAATTAATGGGAATTCAAGAGAACTACCATAGATGAGAATAGGAAAGTTACTCAGATTTCTCTTGATTAACTATTTGGAACTCTTCTTCAATATGAAACCAGAATGAACGGAGATGCTGATAATATTAAGAAGAAGAATGGGAATGGGGGAGTTGATTTTATAACTACTTCAAATCCTATGAAAGCCAAGACTCCTAAGATAATTACAAGATCAAAAACTAATAAGGTTATTATACAATCCGAATCCAGTGAAAGTGAATCTTCAAAAAATGAGTTAGAAAATCTTGCTAAGAGGATGAACAAGATTGTTGGTCAAAATAACTTTCAATATAGATACAAGAAGAAAGATGGAAAAGAGAAGAAAGATGGAGAAGTGACATGCTATGAATGTAGAAGAACATGTCATATCATACCTTATTGTACTTTACTCAAGAAGAGAGACAGGAAAGATAAGAATTCTGAAAGAAACAAGAAGAAGTTTGATAGATCAAAGCAATATAAAGTCTTGAAATCCAATAACACTTGGAGTGCCAGTGGTGGAGATTCTTCTGACGTTTTTTTAGAATATGAATCTTCTGGAAAAAAGAATATTGGACTAATATCCAGAGCTTCATTTCAAAATCATTGTCTTATGGATAAGGTACAAACTACTGAATCCGTAACCAATATTTCTTTAAGTGAAAATTTTCCAAACAGAGGTTTTTCTTCTGATGAAGAATCTTCTTCATCAGATAATGATAATTATTTTCCTTCTTATGAGGAGGTTTCTAGATTTTCTAAGTTTCTTGGGAAAAGAAATTGTAATGTTTCTAAGAAACATGATAAATCAAATTCTAGAGAATCTATTTTAACAAAAGAAATTTTTTATCTTTCAAAATATCTTGATGAGAAAAAATATGTTTTAAAAAATCTTTCTAAGAAACTTGAGGAATTTAATTCTAAGAAGAATAAACTTTTTGAGGATCTTTAGAATCTTCTTTTCGAAATATATGTTTTATAGGATAAACTTAACTCTAAATCTATTATTCTTGAGGATAAGAATTTAGTCCTAAGACTAAAATATGAGATATTTTCCTTGAAGAAACTTCTTGAAAAATTCACTTTTGGTAAGTAAAATTTTGACAATATGTATTCCCAGATTCGACCTCATGGTAATAGACAGGGTTTAGGTTATTTTCATGAAAAACCTATTTTTAGAAACAATTATTTTGTTCCTCCAAGAACCACTTTTTGTTCTAAATGCTAGAGTGGTGGGTATTGGAAGAAAAAATGTTCTTTAAATAGAGTTCAATCACTTGGGTTTCATAAGGCTTATTTCTCTAAAAAAATATGGTTACCCCTGCTCTTATTATCTATAAGAACCCGGGTTTTGGGAACAAGTCAAAATACCAACCCTGTTTTAATTTTTTACTTGTTTTTGAGAAACTAAAGAAATTGGACAATTATAGCTTAAACTTAAATTTTTTGGGAGGTTTTGCAGGTGTGCACAGTTGGCGCACGGTTGGTACAAATCATGCGGACAAACCATGTGAAGTCTCTGGGTGAGACTGTGGGCTCTGCACGGGCGGCACATGGTTTGTCAAACCATGCGGTTTGTCCGTGCAAAGTTCCTCGGTGAGGCAGTGGCAACCACACGGTTGCTACAAGGTTTTCCAAACCTTGTGGGTTAACCATGCGACCACTTAAAATTAAGGTTTTTAAGTTCCGGGCCTCCCGGGAATTCCCACTCTCCTCTTTTTCTTCCTTCCACTCGGGGATTACTCGGGGAGATCCGACCAGACCTTCTTCTTGCTCCCAGATCATCATTCATACTTCGATCCGAACATCGTTTGATGAGTTGGAACTCCCTCGGTAAGGCCTTGATTCACCTTTAGTCGTTTTTCTTGATTTTTGTTCTAGAATGAGTTGTTAGGGTTTGAGTAGTTTTGATTCTTTTGTATATCTACCACGTTTTAGAACTAATTGGAGGTTTCCATGGGAGGAGTAACATCGTACTAGTACGAGGTATGTGGTGCATACCTTCTTTAATGTTTTTGTGGACTTTTGGGTGGTGTGACCTCTGGCACATTTCAGGTATTTTTGAGAGAGACCTTAGTTTATCTACTATTACATATTAAGTTACTTACTAGACCTATGGGATACCTTCGGTATTCCCTTTGTCCTGTTTTGATTGAGTAGGGTTGGGCGAGAGGTTGTTGCTCATATGGGGCATTTTGTCCGGGGTGCCAAAATGGTTTTAATTGAACTGTTTTTTTAAACTGTTGAGTTTATTTGATTAAACCTTGAGATGAATTGATAGAGGATTTAGAGACCTCAGTGTTGGTATGGGAAAACACATAGTTAGGGCATTCAACTATTTAGTTGTTTTTCTTATTTTAAGTATATTTCCTTTGATGATATATGTGATGTATGTAATTGTTGAATTGCATCTGCTGGAACCATTTGGTTATGTTGGTAGTGGACCAGGTATTGTTGGGTGGTTTTGACCATGGGATTGGGCGTCATAGTCGTCGGCTTCCGGTAGTATGACTGTCAAGTTGGGCTTGACCTAGGGTTACTATGGGTGGTTTTGACCATGGGATTGGGCGTCATGGATGTCGGCTTGAGGCAGGATGACTGTCAGGTTGGGCAGGGCCTAGGTTACTCTTGAGTGGCATGGTCACAGGGACACGAGGTGTCAGATGTGTGGTGGCTTAGGTACTATTTTGGTGATAAATTCTCACCTAGAACTTTGAGTAGTTTGCACACATAGATACTCCGTGATGAGGTGGTTTTGACCACTCGTGTGGGTAGAGGCCCCCATTGATGCGGTTTAGGTATTTTGGTTGGGGGTGTTTTCCGTAGAAATCCACGTGGAAGGTGAGGAGCCTTCAGGGGATAGCATTGAGGCTATTGGGGTGGGGTCTGAGGCTCGCCGTGATTTGAGGGCAGACATCGCTATCCCTCCGGTTACTTATTTGAGGGCAGATATCGTTGTCCCTCCGAATTCTTATTTGAGGACATGTATTGTTTTTCCTCCGGGTTACTTCTTGGGCGTTCCTTCAGGACGTCAGTACTTGAGACACGAGGTATCAGGAGGCACGTGGTGTCGGGTTACCTGACAGAGATTCCGGCGTTGGCCGAAGCAGGTGACACTCCATGGTGGTTGTTGAGCACTAGTGGAGTTTGTGTTTATTGGTGCATCGTACTGTTTAATGTTTTCCTTATAAATTCATGCCTGCTTAAACACTTATATTAGGTATGCACCATTAGGTGGTATCCTACTTAGATTCTCCTCACACCCTACACGGGCCCTTCGAGACGCATGTAGACATTATGGATTTACATGCAGGAAAGAGGCCAGCTTCAGGAGCTGGGCTGTGTTAGTTGTTGCATGGAGATTGTATGGACCTTGAGGTCTTTCCTAGGTGAAGTTTAATTTTTTTTTTGTTTTCATTCTTGTATCAGTATGCTTGCTTGATTGTAGTTATATTTTGTAATCCAATGGCTCCCTTTTTTATATTGACTCACTATGGATGATTTGTTGTTTGTTTAGTAGATACAAGTGGTTTTCAACATGCTGTTGTGTTTACTTTCCGCTACTATTGTATATATATATATATTGCTTCCGCTGTTGATTGATATTGAATGTGCTTCCGCTTTGCGGGTCTGGTTTGTGTCTACTGAGTCATTCTTTCCGCTGCATCTTTACTATTATTCTTGGAAAAGTACCATTATTATTATCCTCCGAGAGGTTATAGCCTCCCCACTATACCTATAAGACCCTCACTGCTAGTCGGCATTCTTTGGAGTTCGAGGAGGTGCACCTAAGGTAGTAGCACCCGACCCGTTTAGAACTATTTGGGTGGTTTATCGGGTCCAGGTCATCAAAAAGTGGTATCAAAGGAGTTCTTGACAGGGATTTAGTAGCAGTGTCTTGTTGGATACTAATGATATTGAGGCTTCTCATTTCTTTCTGTTGGCTTTACTATTTGGGATATGGTAGACTGGAGATAGGTTGTTACAGGAACTGGGTTTCTAGATTTTTCTTGGGTGCCTGAAGCCCCAGGTACGGGAGATGGACCAAGTTTTCGTGGGTGGGAATTGCTATTTTCATTTGCTTAGATTACAGTTTATATGATTTCCACCCCGGTGGATTACTTGGTGTGTGATGTTATTGATTGTGATATGTGACCCTTGACCTGGTGTGGTAAGGGAGAATCGGACCTTGGCACGGTATGGCAAGGCTTGTTGTCTTGTCTTTTGATAGGAACATTTTATGGTATTTCAATTTCATAATTGCATGTATTCTTTGTGAAGTGATAATACCATGTGAATAAAGATCAATTTCGCTTCTTGTATTCTCTAAAATATGAATTGGTGAAATTCCTGATAGAATTGATTGTTTTGCAATGTGTATGCCATGCTTTATATATTTGTAGAATTGAATGCGACAGGGTATTTGGGTCCATCTCTTGTACAAGCAGGAAGGTACTTTAATTGAGGTGATTTTTATCACCAAGATTCGACGACTTGGTCGTCGGATGAGGAAACGTCAGTTTTCAGGACGTGCATGGACCGAGGTACTTTTGATACTAGTAACTGATAGGAGCGGGTAAGGAGGCCATGAGGCCGTGATGCCATGGGGCATGGTTGCAGTGGGGGAGAGTAAGGGTGGTAGTGGTGTGCTGCCTTTTACTATTTTCTTATCTATGTTGAATATATATTGTTATATATATATATATACGGGTTTCCTGACCATTTATGTTATTCAGGAGGTTCCTTTTTGGGCGACTCGGATGGAGCGTCAGACGGGAGATGGTACAGTGCCTCAAGTGCAGGATCAGGTTCAGGATCTGGTCCAGGAAGAGCAGGAGCCGCAGGTACAGGCTTAGGGATAGGATCAGGTCCAAGATTCAGTGCAGGCAGGGCAGCAACCAGGTTTGACAGTGTTCAGGTTGTGGCTCGACGACCAGCTCCGAGCTAGCCTAGTGCGGGTCTTGTAGGGGATCGACGGAGGTGCATAGGGTACAGAGTCATCTATGGAATACCTGATATGGGAGTTACAGTCGTAGCACCCTCCACTTTTTCAGGGTGAGGGTGGTCCGCAGGCGGCTGAGAACTGGATAGAGAGCATGCAGATGATCTTCGAGCAGCTCGAGACGCCTCCAGGGCGGAGGGTCAAGCAGGAGACATACATGCTGAGAGGACCGGCAAAGCGCTGGTGGGATGTACAGGATCAGGCTCACAGGCATGAGGGGTTGGCATGGAAGGACTTTGAGGATAGGTTCTTTGACCACTTTTACCCAGAGACACTGAGGGCATAGAGAGATCAAGAGTTCCTGAGCCTTCAGCAGGGAGACATGTACGTCATGGACTACGCATCTACTTTCACTGAGCTATCTTGCTTTGCACCAAGTATGGTAAGTGATGATGTGGCTAGGGTGAGGCGCTTCGAAGATGGCTTACGACACGCCATTCAGGACCAGGTGAATATCTTTCGGCTAGGTTCCTTCTCAGAGGCAGTGAATCAGGCACTCATAGCGAAGGGAAACCAGAGGGATAGGCCCCAGGTTGGTTGGGAGACCGCTTCAAGTGAAGGTTCATACAACAGGAAGTGAGGACATGATGAGTTCTAGCAGGGCAGTTGGGCCAAAGACTCAGCTAGATCACCTTGTGGTAGTTTGTCAGTGATTTTCTTTCAGTGTGGACAGTCGAGACATGTCCAGACTCAGTGTGATAGGCTTCCTAAGGAGTGATGATCATATAGATAGGTCATGCATCTGGAAAGGTTTTGTAGGCAACCTTCTCAAACATCCAGCAGGTAGGGACCAGGACAAATTATAGCATCTGGAGTTGGTTCAGGTTTAGTACCAGGAGAGGGTAGTCGAGGTCCAGCTGCACGTGGAGGACATGACAGAGTCATCGAGGCCCAGTTGATGGGTCAGTGTTCGATGATTGGAGCAGTACCGTAGAGAGGTCAGGCGTCAGGAAGTCGTACTTCACGCCAGGTGCATGCCATGGAGCTGCCAGAGGCTGAGCAGGCTGGTGAGCCGATGACGGTTAGAGGTACACCAAGGGTGTGGCCATGATTTCCATATTTTCTTTTTGGAATGACCTGTAGAGGCATGGCCGTTTTGAG